>VZRV01009038.1:16678-190493 GCA_013398115.1 Falcunculus frontatus
TCTTTTCTCTTTTCTTTTCTTTTCTTTTTCTTTTTACTATAAAAAAGTAATATTTTTAATGTTATTTTTTCTAGATGATGGAAATTTCGTTAATAAAAAGTGACTGCTTTCCTGATTGCCCTTCATATAGAGGCAGAGATTGACAGAGATAGTAGAGATAGAGAGATATGGATAAATGTGACACACATGGTGTACAGCTGGCCAGAATACAAACCGGTGATGATGGCTGATTGTCTTCAAATGTTCACAGCTGCTCTCCACACCAGCTGAGAATGATCACAGTTATTTTTGTATCATTATTAATCTGTACCTGTATCTTTTTGACAAAAAAATACACCTATTTGTACGCACTGATGGTTTAGATGTGCTTCAGCTTGAACCTTATATTCTTAGCAATGAAATCAGGTTTAAGTAATATCTATGTGGTTCATTGCCTTTCAAAGTGATATACCTGAAAAGTGACAAGACAGTATGAATTCCCATTCAAGAGGCATACACAAAGCCATCTTTAAGTAGTCCTACCAATTTTCCATACTGTATTTTGCTTCCACTTATGTTTTGGAAATTTTTGGACTTTTTGGTTCTCCTAATTTCCTGTCAAAGTGTGATATTTAAAGACACACACATATTTATTTTTGCCGCTACAAAAAAATTTATTTTTTCTCATAGAGAAAAAATTTTAACATTTAATTCTCATATTATTCATATTCATATGGCTAATAGTTCTGATATCAGTCTAGGAGATACTTCATTACATTTGTGAGATGTCTGACTATAATTTAACAGCTTCCTAGTGAGTATTCCCATGTCCTTATGAACCATGATGATTATAGGTTAAGATGAATACTTTAAGACTGAGGATAACATACTGTTATGTTGATATTTATTTCTATAAATTTTTCCTGAATTATTTCTTAAATGGTTAAAATTAATGTTATAATTAACATAAAATAAGAGGGAAGAAAAAATGGAATAACATCAAGCATTTAAGTGCTACATGGCAAAGTTGTGGGTATTGTGTAATGCACAAATAAAAACAAGTGTTACACCAGCAAAATGTATGTATAATTTCACTGTATTGGCCAGCCTCTGTGAAACTAACCAATTCAAGGACAACTGTATGGATAATAAATTGTTTTCTGACTACTTTAATCACTCATAATGTTGCAAGAGGAAGGAATTCCTATTCGCCTGGCAGAATTGGTGTTCATTTCATCAGGTTTCCTGAAAAAAAAAAATTTAAACTAATATGAATCATGAAGGTAAATGAAGATTTAAATGGAAAAAAAAAAAAACCCCAAAAAAATCCCCACAGTTTTCTTTCAAAGATGTACACCTGAGAAAAAAAAGCTAAGACCGTAAAACCAGGGAAATATCATGTGAATTATCTGTGACTAAAAACGAGATGGTGCTAAAGGCAAATACAGGATGCCAGTGTTTTCTATGCATTGAAAAAATGAGCAAAGTATAGGTACAGCTATGTTTTTTGTTTGTTTATATACACGTCGTGATCTGCACTTGTAGCTCCTAAATCAGGCTGATAATTATTATCTTTGTAAGAATTCTATAAGCAGAATTCCCCAATTTCAGATAGTTGGAGTAACAGCTGAAAGACAGGTAAACAAAGTCTGTGATACAGCATTCTGTGTATGTCTGTTTGAGTTTGTTCCTCTGAAAACAGTTAACAAGATGAAAAGATAAAGAGCATTCCAAAAATTCTAATTCCAGTATTGCTAATTACTTCTTCATTGTTTTACAGAGGTTAAAGTAAGCAAATAAATGGGGAAAAAATGAATGCTTACATTCACTGAATGCTCTGCAAAATGGATGCTTACATTTGAATTAGTGGGCTTAAAATTCTTCACAGCCCCTGTAGAGAATTAGCCATTTCTAAACAAGATAAAATGAACTGTCTTGAAACACACCTTTTTTTTTTTCAATTGTACAAGTACCAAGGATGCCTAGCTCAGCTATAGATAGTTATCTTCCGTACAATTTTAGGTGAGGTGAAAACCACTTTTAATTGTCTCTGGTATTTCAAAAAAATAATAAAAAAAAATAAGGCTAAAAAGATCACCGTTATCATCTAGTCTGATTTCTTCGACAAGTCCTGAAGTCTTACTTGTTCCTAATTCAACTCTGTAAAGAAACCTGAATTTGAGAATATGTTTTGGGAAAAACCAAAGGTAATTCAGAATATATGGGAAGCTATTTGAAAATGCAGCAAGAAGGCAGATCCGATGTCTTATTTATTGCTTCCTACTGGAGTAGTCTAAATCCATCATTTATTGAAAGACTCAAGAAAACATTATCTGAAAATATAATTCGGTTTAAAAAAACAAGCTTTAAGAGAACATTTCAATTTAATTTTTTCATATAATCTTTTCATTAAGGACCTAAATAGCTACAGCCCTTTCAGAATAGATTTGTTACCTTTCATCCATCAAAAACCAGAAAAACTGAAACTACCTGTTCAATATATCAGGATTTTTCCTATTCAATAATCTCTATTTCCACCATGGAAAACATACAAAATCTACTTCTTTTTTGTAGTTTTAGTAGCATATTTTTAATATTGTTTCAATTAGAAATATTCTGCATAGTCATTCATATGTTGGATGTTACCCTCAAATAGTCAGACTATCTGATTAAATGCTATTGTATTATTTATAAATATACACCACTACTACAGAACCCCAGGAAAAAATGGTATGCATTTGCTGCATACTCTGTGTAGAGTGTGCAGCAAACAGACGGAATATTTTAACTACAATCTTCATTTGCCACTTTTACTGTTTCTAGTAAGCATAACATTTCCACACCCTGTTTTGTTCTCAATTTACGTCTTTAATCATATATTTTCTTTAGCTTAATTAAGTAACACTTATTATCCTTTAGTAGACATTCTGCTTTTCATTTTCATAGTAACATTTTTTTTTAATTATTGAGAAAAAAATGTACAGAAAATAATGAAATAGTGTATCATCTCTCCTCACACTCCTTCTCAGAAATTAAAAAAAAAAAAAAAAGATGAAATAAATTTAATCTTTCCTGCCAGCAAGGAATAGCATAAGAGATTCTCTATTGTCAGTATGCAGAAAAGAGTGAAAAGCCTGCTCATTTCTCTAATTCAAATTCACTACAATAATCCTACTAAAGAACATGGTGTAATTTATTGTGGAATATTAAACAGTATGGGAGTTTCATGGGATGTAAATAAAACTCTGATACTGGTAATTTGCCTAGAGAAATGAGTGCTATTAGCAATATATGCCATTTTTTCTGTAAATTTTTTTATGCCTTGTTGGCAAGAATCAACAATCTACTTTTTCGCTTTTGAATATGTATTTAGTATCTGAGATCCTGCAAACCAGCAGTGCAAGATATTGTAATCGTGTGCAATGAAGTGTGTAACAGTGTCATTTTAATTTATTGCTGAGGTTTTGTCTTTAAAAATCTGTTTTGAAACAAACGAGTATAATCTTCTCCTGAAAAGAATTCCTCTTTAATCAAAACACAAAGAAAATTAAGTGCTCACAGGGAGCCCATTTTATTCTTTGATTTTTTTTTTACCCCAGACTAATTTCAGCAAAGCAGGGCACCACAAAGAAAAGGACAGTTTTAGGGAGCCATAGAAATTTAAAGCAATAGCAAGATCTTGCATACAGAATAGCTAACTACTCCTATTTCAAGTGCCAAAATTGAACAAACATAAATAAGTTCATATATAATATAGTGAGAGAGAGAGAGAGAGAGAGAGGGAGAACCCCACACCAAAACCAAATCTAGTTCTAAATGATCTGGGTATCTCGGAAGCTAAACTAATTTAACAACTGGGACCATGGGTGTAGGTTCATGATAGATTTAATGTGATGCATGACATGTTCAATGCACTCCTTCTGAGAAGAAATTCAGTTCAAAGCATGTACAAATCCATGGCTTCTCCCTGTCTCACTGAGATATCGTGCCTTGTGTTTTTAGCCACCCTTTTAGCTGCAACTCCACACTCACTTCAAAGTATTATTGTCTTCAGAGCACTCAGTCCCATACTGGCTGCTCTTCTGGGGGCCATACAGTCCTCAATATCATGACAACGGAAACTGAAAGGCCCTGAGAAGATTAGAAAAATAACAATAATGAAGCCGTAGGATCTACATGCTGGACCCAGAGGAAACCCGTGATGTGCAAGGCTGTGAACACAACCTGCCTGTCCTAGGAGGACCCACGCTAAAGCCATGCGAACCTAAGACATTACAGATCACTTGGCTTAATGTTAATTTCCTGGGATCAGTGTTTCAGGAGCGTAGATGAGCTTTCCAGTTCCCTTCTGTAGGCTGCCCTTAACTTCTTTAAAGCTTTCTGGAAATGACACCAGTCACCTCTGCTAGGAAGTTTAATGCTTTTGAAAAATTAGCTCTGAAGAGACCTGCAGCATTCAAAGCACATAATCTTACAAACTGCTGCCCCAGGTGGCAGCATCTGATGAAACGAAGGGCTTCCAGTGGACACTAGTTTCTCCCTTACAATTACTACCTATCCACTCTTGCTCATGAAAAAGAAGAAAACAAAATAGAATTAAAACCAGTTCTTCATTAAGTGGGACTGTTATAAGTAAGACAGTTTAAGATCTGAGTAGTTTATTAATTTTGGTGGATTGACCAATTATTAAATCACATTTCACGCACTTTAAAAATAGAATTCATGCTTATTTGAAGTAATTTGTTTCTTAGTTACTAAGTGTCTCTGTCTTCATTTTTTTGGTATGTTTTAATGCAATTTCAGTAACACATTACATTTTTCCAGATGTCCCTTATATGAAAAATGAGGTTTGTTCAATTTGAAAAAGCTGACAAGTATGTCAAGCTTTGTAAACCAGTGTAAGCCACCAGAGAAAAAGTCAACATTTTTTCCTCTTTTGAATTTATTTATCTGTGAGAATTTCTTCTGTGATAAACAGAAATAATTTGCTTGCAGAGTCTCAGTCCAAAGTGCACATTACAATATAGACCTGAGTTAAAATGTCAAAACCCTCTGACCTTATATTTAGTTCAATCAAACACAAAATGCAATTAAAAAGAATATTGAAACCAAGGTCCAGATTCTCAGCTAGTGAAAACCTGTGACACTCCATTTACTCAAATGAGTAGTTCTATGTAAAAATCTGTATTGAAACTTCAGATCATTTATGTTAATTGGGAAAAACAGTGCAACTGATAGTGCATAGGACCTCACTACAATTTCTAAGTCTACCTTGGGACAACCTGAATGTTTTCCTAACTGGATATTGTTTCATAGGCATGGGCTTAAAATAAAATATTGATAAAGTGCATTAGACTAATGTCATGTTTCTGCTGGAAAATGTGAAGGGCTACGTGATAATCAATATGTTGTGCAACCAGCAATCTGGGGAAAGATTTCAAAAAGAGTGAAATATGCTTGGATTGTCCCTTTTAGAAGAGAAACCTGGCAACTGCATCCTGAACCAGCTGGAGTTTATTCAGCATTCTATTGGGCAAGCAGCCAATAGGGAATTGCAAGAATCTAATTTTGAAATAACAAAAGCGTGAATGACCATTTCAAGGTCTGACTGTGAAAGACATTCCTGCAACACAGCAGTTCTTTAAGTAACAGGATGATAGCACGCCCTGGAGTTTGTATGTTTTTTAAAAGATAGGGGAATTAAAGTATTTGAAAGTTTCCTGACTTTTTACTGCTGTACGAAAAGATGTAGTTTTGTTAAAGTCAATAAGAGACTAAAAGTAATCTAAAGATGTCTATGCCTAATACTTACTTATCAGACTGACAAAATTATAATGAAGATAAAACCAAAATTGTTTGTGTTCCCATTGTTTCATCCATATCAACACTTATTATGGTAAGGCAGATGCCAAACTGTCGATTGTCAAAACTGTATTGATTTTAACAGTGTTAGGCTAGCCAAGTAATTAGATGAAAATTACCATGTACAATTGCATTATATTGCATTCAATATGTAAAATTTAGGTGAAAAAAACCTGAAGTGATATACACATCTTTTTGCTAATTTAGAAATCATTTACAGATATAAATGCAATTGTTACTACTATAATAAACTTCTATTAGACAGTACAAATAAATATTTCAAAGTTAGAACATGGCAGTTAGGTGCTATGTGTCCATTTTGTTATTCAGTTCATAGCCATGATATTTTTTAAAAGCAGATTTGAGCAATTTATGTGCTGTTTGTAAGCTTTAATGTCTTTAAGTACAGTCTCAAGTGGTTGCCTCAGACACTGTAGGGCATCTCAAGTAGTGTAATATGCTACTTTTTAAGCAATTAAACTGAAACATTAATACATTCATGTTCATAAATGTAAGAGTGATGCATATAAATTGTCCACCCAAGCTACGCATCTTTAAAAGGACCTCAGTAGATGGCTGAGACCAATTGCACTGTGAGGTATGAAAAAGCGAGAAATTCTCTGAATTACAGGAGATTGTTTTTCATTGCACCCTCCTTATAGTCTCCTTTGGTTGAAGATCTCTAAATACTTCAAACAGCACTCCTTTTTGCATATTATACAGTAAGTTTTTGCCATATCATATGATAAGCTCCCTTTTTCAAGAGAGTTTTGTCGAGAGTATGATTGATCTTTCCAGCCCCTTTTAACATGGGCTGTTCCATGATTCTGAGATATTTCTCCATTTTTTGTACTAAAAGGTTTCTGAAGATAAATTAATTCAGCTTTTCTCATTAATATACTTTTTTTTGATTCATATATTGTGCAGCTAAATAAACAACAGACTTTCAGAATGTCTTTTCTCAAGAGGATATTTAAATTTAAATTTTAAGTAAACTTAAAATAGAAGTAGATAAAAATATTGTTTACATATTAAAGAACTTAATACAAAGTATACTGAGGTCTATGTGATTTTTTTTTTTTAAGGGAAAGTGTTTGTTTTCTGGTTAAGGTACTGCCTCTTAAGCAGGTGCCTTTTCAGGTAACATTCTACCTATGATTTTTTTTTCTCTGTTTCTGCAGAATTCTGTGTATTTTCTTGCCTGTGCAATAAAGTATATTATAACACTCTGGATAATTCCTTTAGTCTATCTGTATTAGAATGGGAAAAGAATTAGGGGAATAATTTGACTCACTCTCTCCGAAAATAGTTTCAATGCAAGGATATATGATACCTAACAAACGTTGGTGTGAAAGACAAAGCTTTTAGAAAACTTTGAGGACCTAAAATATAAAGTGAAAGGGAATCTTGTAGGTCACATGTAATTATAGCTCATTTTGCAATTATACTCTGTTCACAAATAAAGACATGTCTGTGCTGTGGAAGAATATACACAGTTTTTGTTGGAACATCCAGGTCTGTTTGAATGGCTGCTCTCTCTGGTTGCTCAGGCACAAGCATTTTCTAACAACGTGCCCATGTCTCTGTCCAACAGTTTAAGTCTTCTTTCCATTTAAATCTTAATTCCGTAAAGTCCACGTAGTAATCATCAAATGAACAAACGCCCACAGCATTTCTTCCTAAAGTGGTGTGATGTCATCTGCCACAAGGCAGTGAGGGAGTGGCAGCTATTTGTGCTATGGGGTCTTGCTACTAAATGGGTATGCAGCAAGTGGGGTACTTACTGCGTTGGAAAATAAATCTGCAAAATTATTATATAAAGTCACTGAGCTTTTGGGAAAACTTGAAATGGTTCTAAATATTTAAGGTACTCTCTTTAGGTTGTTAAAAATGACGTAGTAATTTCCCGTTCTTATACACACTCTGACTAAGTGGATAGGTTCTTGCTTGAATGTAGTAAGCTACAGAGATTTGTAAAATTACACATTTTTTAAGAGAGAATCTTCTTGGCTGAGCTTGGAATTGAAAGCAACAAAATAAAAAGAAGTAGGAGAAAAAATAAAACTGTTATTCCTCCTAAAAAAATTGTAAGAGAAGATTAAAATAGCACTTGTGATCAAAAAAGCCTTCCAAATTCACTCTCATATGGGTCACAGATACTTGAGAATAAATGCAGGGAAACACTCTTCCTTAAGACTGCAAAATTATCCATGGATTCAAGAGTCCCAATAAAGAAAATAATCAATATATCATGGGAAGTTGTAAACATGATGGGGGAAATATCTTCCCACAAAAATGAAATATGTACTTTCTTTTATTTTTTGCCATGAAATTGTGGCTTAGAGTTTTGTTCCTAACAAAGAGACTATCGGGGTACCTTACCTGCTGTAGACATGAAGTCTTTGATGAAGCACAGTGATGGCCAGCTGGGTCAAGTCATAATAACTCAAAATTCCAGAGGGGAAGGTTTTTTTTATTTAGACCATTCGAGTAGAATAAGATGTCTTAGGACAAAGAGGCAAAAGACAAAAAGACAAAGACACCTTGAGGTGGTCATTGTCAATCAGGTTTAAAATGATGGTGCTGCTAACTCGGATTTGTTCACAGTGCCTATTCCATGTTCCATTCATACAGTAAAAAAGTATATCAAACAATGTAAAAGAAATCTATAAAAAATCCTCTCTTTTCTTTTTGTACCTATTGCAATATCTTTCCAACAAAACCAACAGGTCCCAACTTTACTCATAGGTAATATTTAATCAGTCTGCCAATCAAATTATTTTTTTTCTGAAGGGAAAGCTTCAACAAACAGATGGGCTTTGCAGCAAGTCTTCAAGGTCACCAAATACTGGCTGTAGTGAAATTAGAAGTAAGATCCATCATGAAGGACATCTTTTTTCAAGTGGGAAACAGCTTTCATACAAGTGATCCAGAATGTCATGGTAACACAAGAAGAAAACTAGTTCTGAGAAAGACAACTGTTCTTGTGAAGTGGGAGTTGATTCTATAGCCGTCACTCATACCTGCACAGATTGTGCCCTGTGAACTGCGGGAATTCAGTGGTTTATGAAAGAATGATATCAGAGAAGAACTAAAGGGAAAGAAATTAAGCAAGATGTTCTTTGACTAACAGAAGCCACAGCCTTTGAGGTATGGCAGTAGGTTTTCAGGTAAAATCTGTCTGAAACATCCATACAGTGGCAGGGGACATATATCAAGCTGTTTCATCTGCTAAGAAGGTTGTGGCTGTTCCAGTTTGGTTTTTAGGGACAAGTGCAGAGACAAGGCAGTCTGGAATCAATTCTTTGGACTATTACTGCATGACGATTGCTAGCACTAAGATAAATGTAAAATTTCTTCACTATCATTATTCAAATAGCTTTAGAAAAGCCCATATTCAAAAACTGGAACTAGTTCTATCTCTGTATAGATGACATATATTTGCTTTTTGGAGCAATGGTGGGTACTCTTTTGTAATAAACTAAATATTTCAGAGATGTGGGGTGAAATTTGTGCTCTGCTGCTGCAGAGCTTGATCAAGCACACTAATAAATTACTCAGTGTAATATAGGTGTATATGTATTTCTTTTCAAATCACTTACTAATTTTTCCCTCCTACCCATCTAGAAAAGAAATCAAGTTAAATTTCAGGAGTATCAAGGGTGGAAGAAAAGAAATATATATATGTATGCATCTACATCTACACCTACATCTATGTCTGCATTCTCCATCTGCATCTACATAAAATAATCCCAGCATCATTTAATTGTTGCAATGCTAAGAAACACCTGGAGCACATAGAAATTGAAAAAATTGGTAAAAGACATCCACGAATACTAACTGCTAAAATGCATTAATCGATTGCACTGAATGAAGAAAGACAATTAAAGACTCATTTTTTGATCTGACCCGAAAATATCTGTTCTTTTGGTAAACATAGTTCCTTGAACCATGATGTTATAAATTATCCCAGACAAAGAAAAGGAAGAATACCTAAAGGAGATTTACACAATTGGTCTCAGAATAGTTTAGGATGGATCAATAATATTTTATAAAATTCTATATGCTAAATGTATATTTCATACATGACAATGCTAACTAAGGATGAAGGAAAATTGCAAATGTGGTGAATGCATGTAATGAAACTATGAAGCTATGGAAACCCCATATTGCCCTGAAAATGGACAGTTAGTCTCTTTCTGCCTCAACTTTCTACCTGTGTGTAAAGTATACCTAAAATGGACAGCAGTAGTCTATGGTATCTTGGAAAATTAACTAACGGGTTAAGACTGCGTGAAGAAAACCAAGCTGCAGCCAAAATTTTAGCAACAACTTTGGAATCATTATATAAGATCCATTTTAGCACAAGAACTATACAATTTCCTCCAACCTTAAACACAAGATTATTCTGTTGATTTAATGGAAAGCACATGCTTCAAGATAAGCACATACCAAAAAACACTGATGAACAAAGGATAAGCTTGCCTTAATCTTTATCATTAGTTTTGCCCCCCTCATAAAGAGTTGTCCAAAGTATTTCTATACAACTGCTGCAATCTATCTACTACTCCTGGTGAAAAGAAAGGGGAACGTATTTGAGTTTTCACTGTTGTTTTGCTTTGTGTACTGGTGTTACATTCAATAGCAGAGAAACATTAAATTAGAGCTGCTCCCAGTGTGATCAATGCTTCTCTTCCTGTTCAAGAAGCTCCAAAACACTGGGGGAAGACCCTCAGCAGGTGAAAAACGTCCTGCTTCAGTTACTTCAGCAAAGACATTACAGTTTACACCACCTGAGGATCTGTTCTATGGCATATTTTCTTTCTGTGTTCTCATCTTTAGATTTCACATTGGCTTCAGAGCAGAGATTGCAGCTGTATTGTTCTCAACATGGCAGCGTTGGCTGGGGAGGCGAACATCCATACTGAGATTTCTGTAGTTTATTGTTGATGTTTTCCTACTGAACAGTACAAGACATTTTGTACGAAAGCACAGATTTACCCTGTGTACCTTTATAATACAGACTCCTTAAGAGCTGTGTATTTATACACCAAAATTATAGGGACCTGATCTTTGTTAAGTTTTTCATGCACAAATTAAAGAAATAAAAATTAAGGGCTAGGTACATAAAAGAAGACTGTCATTTATTATGAATTAGAATTTAACAATTTTTACACTCTTTGTTAAGCTCCAAAAAGCTCATGCCTATACAAAGTTGAAGGACAGCCCTTTCTTTTTAAAGGTTTTTCTTATTAGCTACAAAAAAGTGGTAACTTTATGTATTATTGTTTATAAGACTGGGTTGGAAGGATTTCCTCTTCTTTCAGATCACATTTATAAAGAAGAATGATGTTTACTTGTTGAGCAGACATAAAAATAACAACAAAAATTCAAGGGGAGATCAGGTTGATAGAAGATTTAATGTGAGATCATTTGTTTATTGCTCATAATTCTTTAGACTCTTTAAAGTTCAGTCTTCATTCCCTTAAGTTAAACTAGAAATGAGGTAGAAATTAGTGGACTCTTGGAAATTGAAAACAAGAATTCATGGAATTGGTTTGTTCAAATGTGGCTAAAAATAAAGTGTATAAAAGTTGGCATTTTGGGGAAAGTTGAGAATAATTAATATTATTTGTGAAGATACAGGGGCATAAAGAAATGTGGTTTGGTTTGTGGTTTTTGGTTTGATTTTGGATTTATATATTTGCAGAATAACACTGAAAAAGATGGCCACTGTGGCATGTATGTTCTGGTCTGTACAATAACAGTCCATAAGAAAGGCCCAATTCTCCCAATATAATGAAACTAGCACATGTTATTGAATATTCTTCTATATGACTAACATGAAATTAACTTTAAAAAGCATAGTGGAATGTAATTAATTATCAGGGTCTAGGTTAATCCCATACAACTTTATATGTGAATGTACAGTACATAAATTTAGGAATATTTTTATGTTAGATTTCTTAGCAGTAAATGGAGAGGGTTTAATACCTTCAGAAGGTATTTCAGGTTTTACACTGGAAAAGCTTATGAAAGTTCCTGTCTTTCCACAGATTGCAAAAGACTAGAATGGTTGGTGATCCCCTTCTTGGTTTAGGTTTGAATTTAGGGGGGTTTAATTGTTTTTTTAAATATAGGTCCTGTAATTAGGCACTTTAAACTTAGTCAGAAAATATAGGTGTAAACGAACAAGAGGTAGGACAGGGAGAGTATTGTCTGATGATCACAGCCAAAGTAATTTTGTTTTCTTGAGTTGTGGGGCTTTTGTTTTATTTTTATCGTTGCTTTTTTACAATAAAATGTTTTCTATATAAAGCATTTAATTATTTATCAGTGGAAAAAATGCATTGGAAAACTTATAAATACTAATCTCTCCTCCCCCCCCCTTTTTTTTTTTGCATTTGATAACTCCACAATGTTTTAGACCTTTCTTGCAGTGTTTGCTTTTGTTATACTATTTTTTTTTAGAAGTACGATAATGTAAATCAGTCTTATATTAAAACTAATTTAAAGTAATATAATGATATTAAAGACATTAATAGAGCCTTTTGTTTTCCAAATAGCAGTATTGAAATTCAGTCATACTGAAACAGGTGATATCCTATCTTTATACGTTAATTACTTTAATAAAGATTACTACAGTTGTAAGCTACAGTTGTAAGCTATTACTACAGTTGTACAGCCTTCTTACAGTTGTACAAACTAAATGCAAGTGGTAGGCTATAATGTAAGTACAAGAAAGATTTTTATCTTGCAAACAACAAAAGCAAAGCTAAAAGTGTAGCATCAGGTGCAAAGCACTTCCTTTTTCAAATTATTTTCAAGATGTTCTATTACAACTGCTTGTCTTTATTTATGTTTATGGTAAATTGTTATCATTTGGGGTTCATTTTTATAGCAAATTAACATTTTCAGACAATTGCTCAATAACACAGCTACTTTAAAATAAAAAAGCTAAATATATACTGTTCGTTATTAAAATTACAGCTTGTCAGAAAATATGGGAAATCTGCAAAACTGAGTTTTCTTCTACTTTGTGAAGGAGATGTTCTCACTAAAAGAGGACAAATAGCATATGCACCCTTCCCAAACCATATTTAAATATTTTACCTTTCTAAGTACTGGATACTTAAGTATGACTTCTGACTTCTCAATACTTGCACAGCAGAAGATGATAAAGTCTCTTCATGTTCTGTAACAGCATAATACAGGACTCAAAAGTAGAGAAAACACCACAAATCTGGAGAAAAGGAATGAGAATCTAAAGCTCCCATAAACATAGACATTTTCAAGTAGACTCTCAAAGCATTTTAAATAAATACTCAGTTAAAGAACGATACAGCTATGACATAGGTTTATGAACACCGTTTTCTCTTTTATATAAATATCAGCAGTCTTGCGAGTTGCTCAAACTCACACAACAGTTTAGACAGCATTAGGACCAGCCAATTTAAAAAGTCTGACTTTCAAATTGCACCTCTACACTAAATGAATGCAAATATACTAATGGAAGAGCATTATCCCTATTTGTTTTCTTTTGATAGCACTTCATTGGCTGGATTTAGTAATTGTTTGGTTCTTTTCTTACAGATTTGTTCTCATCTATCTCAGTGTTTTCTAGAGAGTGTGAATTTAACAATACAAACAAAAAAACCACCCATTGGCAGTTATGAGCATCTCCGTTATGAGGGATAATACAAGATAAATACTTGAAAGAGAAGTGCAGCTATGGAAATGCTATCATAACTCATAAGAAAGAAAAGCTCCAAAATCATACTACTCACAGGTGAATGAGACAATCTTTATAACGGAAGGTTAAAAGAACAGATACATGGAATTATGAGTCAAAAAACAACTACCTTCCATAAATTTTATCAGCTAAAGATAATACCAGAATACAGCTAAATGGGAATTTACATCAACTCACTTTAACCTCGAAAATATGGGTGTCTCTAGCACAGATGTCATTGCATATGGTACCCTTTTGGCATTTAAGATGTGAATTCCCATGGGAACAAGCATGATCAGTGAAATAGATAAGTCTGTCTTAGAAGAGAAAACCAGTGAAATAAAGTTTGATAAGGTCTAGTGGCTTCTTATGTGCAGCAACAATTGGAGCTGGGAGAAAGAAAATCCAATAAACTGACAACTTATGTTTGTTAATTGATGTTACCCTCCATTCCTTTTTTCTTTGAATTATCAGATCTATGTTCATTGATCAATATTAATTTTATTTTATTTTAGATTAGGGCATTTTTCCATAGAAATCATTATAATCACATTACTTAGAATCTAGTCTGAATATGGAAAGGAAGAAAAGCTTGTGTGACTTTACGTGCTGGTGTTATGGACAAATAGTATTTAGCAAGCTGACATGGATGAAAAATCTTTTCAGCATAACCTATACTGGCAATATCATTTATCTTTTAAATTTAATGTTAATTTATTCTCAAAGACTAAGAAATAAAGGTCAAATTACATCACCTCTCCTATAAAGCGTAACACAGATGACATGACAAGTGCATGCTTAATGCCAAGCAGCCAAGTCTTGACTCACTTGGAGTACAGTTACAGACACAGGCATCTGTTGAGATTAATGGGATGGGTTATGTGCATGGTAAAGGTATCCTGAGAAAGAGGTTTCCAATCTGGTTTGCAGATTGCTCATTTTTGAGGTGATTGCCCTGTCTTTGTATTTGTCTTCAAAGTATAAAGATTTTTGTATTAAAATTTGTGCACGGACACGTTGGCTATGTATATGCAAATATATACACACAGGCACATACATATATACTGTTTACATACAGATGCATTGTACTACAAATCTTATAATTAAAAACAATTTTTCATTTTACAGACGCACACGGTTCTGCACAAAGCTTTTTTCTCCATCTTGCATAAGACATCACTCAAAATGTTTGTGACACTCAGCAGCTATTACCACAAGGGATAAAGAAGCTTCTCAGAAAACCCAGCAACTGATAAACAGACTCCATTAAAATGTTTTGCATGCTAGTATTCAACCAAAATTAGTTATCTTTTCTTTGATGTTACCGTTTGTAGTGTAACCCTTATTTAGTTGTATAGATGTATGCAATAATTGATACTTCAATAATAAACTTGTTCATATTCAAAATGTCTTTAATCCTTGGATGGTTCTTTTGGTGTCTTTTTTGAGACTGAAGTGCCTTCGTGGCATATCATTACTCTGATGTTGCCTTCACAAGTCTTTCATTGACATGAATTGCAGCATTTTCATATCTGCCACCTACCCAGCATTGAGAAACAAATACAGAATTGCTGTCTTCCTCTACTCATAATCTTTTGGGCTTTAATCATACATGTATATTTTTTATTCCTTTATTATATTATTCCTTATTAAGTAGAAGGAATGATGGGAAGAAAGAGAAAAGTGGTTGTGATGGGATGACCCGGGCTGGATGCCAAGTGCCCACCAAGCTGCTCCATCACTCCCCTCCTCAGCTGGACACGGGAGACAAATACAGCAAAAGGGTTGAGATAGACAGGGACAGATCCCTCACCAATTACCACCATGGGCAAAGCAGAGTCTATCTGGGGAAAATTTATTTAATTTATTACCAATCAAATCTGGGTAGGATAATGAGAGAAAGAAAAAAAATTTTAAAACCAGCTTTTCCTCATCCTACCTCTCTTCCCATGTTTAACTTTACTCCCAATATTCTCTACCTCCTCACCCTCAAGGCAGGGGAATGGGCAAGGGGTGCTGCAGTCAGTTCATCACATGTGGTCTGTGCCAATCTTTCTTCCCTTATGAGAGGACTCCTCTCTCTTCCTCTGCTCCAGAGTGGATCCTCTGCAGGACCACATGTCCTGCCAGTGGCATGGACTCCTCTCTACAAAAGTCCACAGGTCCTGACAGAAGTCTGCTCCAGCACAGGCTTCCCACAGTATCACAGCCTCCTTCAGCCATCCACCTGCTCCAGCCTGAGGTCGTTCATCGGCAGCAGGTGGATCTCTGCTGCCTCGTGAACCTCCATGGGCTGCAGGGGCACAGCTGCCTCACCATGGTCTGCACCACGGGCTGCAGGGGAATCTCAGGTCCAATGCCTAAAGCACCTCCTTCCCTTCCTTCCTGCCTGACCTGGCTGTCTGAAAGACAGTTTCATGCATTCTCACTCCTCTCTCTGGCTGCAATTACAGGGTATAATTTCCTTCTTAAATCTGTTATCCCAGAGGTACTACTGCCACTGCTAACAGGCCTGGCCTTGACCAGCAGCAGGTCCATCTTGGAGCTGGAATTGACTTTACCACACACAGGAAAAGCCTCTGGCAGCTCCTCCCGGAAGACACCCCTGCAGTGCCTCCACTGCCAAAACCTGGCTAAACAAATACAATACAGCAGTATTGCAGTAGGAAAAACCAAACGGAACAGAAAGAGCTGTTGCGGTATCTTATAAATGGCAAGGGAAGAAAATACCTTTAACAAGCAAAATAAATAGAATCCATTTCAGTCCATTATCATGTGCAGACAAAAATGGCACGTTCTCTTCTGGTTTATTCTTTAAAAAAACATGTAGATAAAGACCACTGACAGTTTTTTGTTCCTGCATTTAATATACTTACTAGGCTTCACATCTCAATAAAGTTTCTTAAGACAATAAACATGTTTTGTTCATTTTTCTTCCATTTAGTGGACTATGTTGTAGCTTGACCTTGTTCAGCTGCTGTATGTCCACCCAGCCAGTGTCTCACTCTCCCTCCTCAGCTGGATACAGGAGGGGAGAAAATATGATGAAAAAGTTCATGGGTTGAGATAAGGACAGGGAGATCACCTGTAACCATCACTGTCATGGGCAAAACTGACTCAACTTGGGAAAGATTAATTTAATTTATTGCCAGTTAATAAGAGATAGGACAGTGAAAAACAATCACAAAATTAAAGCCACCTTCTCCCTCAATCCTGTTTCTTCCCAGGCTCAACTTCACCCTTAATTATTCTGCCCACTCTTTCTCAAAGAGTTTTCTGCCCTTTCTTAAACACATTTTCCCCAAGGAGCCACCCCCTTGGCTGCAGGACTCAGCCATGCCCTCGAGTGGGTCGCTTGGAGCTGCAGGAACCAACTGTGTACAGCACAGGGAAGCCCCTCACAGAGACCACCCTGCAGCCCCGGCTGCCAATACCCAGGACACGAGTGGGTTGCCTACCTTGGTATATATCTATATATATGGAATATTTTAGCTGAACTATGAACATTGCCAACTTGTTTGGGAACATACTAAGCTGTGTTCATTGTAGTGTTAATGAAGGAATCATAATCTGTTTGGTTCAGTCACATAACGCTGGGAACACTCACCTGTAGTTAGAATATCTTGTGCAAGTCCTTCATGAGGTCCTATTTCCTAAATGAGAAGGTTTAACAGTCACCCACCGATGCATATATCTATACAAAAATCTCCCACTCTTTCTCAATTAATTTACCTACTGAAAGGATGTGAAAGATCTTTGACACAGTGGCCCTTATCCTTTCATGTAGATAGAATTTCTTATTGCTTACTTTTCAGGCCAGGGTGCAATCAGCTTTTATAAAAGATTTGTGATTTGTGTTTTCTCCATGTCCTATAACCACTGTGAAATAAGAAGTGCAAGGAGTGCGCACTTTGTTACATGGTCAGTGTACTTGAGGCACTTTTCTTGCAACTCTGTTTAATAACATTTGTTCAGAGTGAAGAGGAGAATGTTTTGTGGGTTAATGGAGTACACAACTCTTAACAGGAATTCAAGGTGACTAATGGATGTGCATTCGGATGCTGAAGTGCTGTTGAAGAAGGAATCTGAACTGGTAACAAGAAAACTCCATTAGTGACATATTAGTATTTTTCTGAGGCTTCAGTGGGATCAAAAAGAAAGACTACTTTCTTATTCATGGATAAGTGAATCAGAATGACATTTTGCTAAACATGAGGGACATAGGAAAGAAAACTGAGGCTTCTAGAACTAATAGGGGACATGCAAGCTGTCCTGATTTGGGCTCGAATAGAGTTAATTTTCCTAGCAGCTGGTATAGCTCTGTGTTTTGGATTTAGTATAATAATAATATTGATAACACACAATGATGTTTTAGTTGCTGCTGAGCAGTGCTTTCACTGAATCAAAGACTTTTCAGCTTCTTATGCTGCCCTGCCAACAAGAGGGCTGGGAGCGCCCAAGAAGTTGTGAGGAAGTGTAGCCAGGACAGCTGACCCAAAGGAATATTCCATAGCATAGAAAGTCATGATGAACACTAAAACTGTGGGGAGTTGGCCAGGGGGTGGTAGCCCACTGCTTAGGGTCTGGCTGAGTTTCAGTCAGTGGGTGGTGGGCAATTGCATTGTGCTTCACTTGGTGTGTGTGTTTTCTTTTACCATTATAATTAATTTGACTTCTTTTTGAGTCCTCTTAAAGTGTCTTTATCTCAACCTATAAGCATCACTGGTTTTTTGGGTGGGTTTTTTTTTTTTTTTTTTTTATTCTGTCCACCATCTCACTGGAGGAGAATAAGAAAGTGGCTGTGTGGTGTTTAGCTGCCTGATGGATTAAACCACAACACATGCCTACTTGACCCCTGGAATTATTGTGTGCATGCCCTCATCTAGGATAAGAGTCAGGGGATGGTACTGTATTGGTTTGAAAACAAACCAGTGGGAGATCACAAGTCAGGATTAAAATTTAATAGGAAAAATTAAAAATAAGTGAAATAATACAAGGAAAAGCACTGACAAGGTCAGACACAACCTGGCACCCAGTTAGGGTGGTGGTAGCAGTCCAAATGAAGTCGTTCAGTTGAAGCAGTGATCCTGTGGAAGGTCNGGCGTGAGTCATAGCAGGAGTTAAAAGCTAATGGCCCACAGCTGGTGGTAATAGAATACTTAACAACATCTATATTGTAACCTAGGACAGAGGACTTTCATCAAGAATCTCTCTAAGGATAGAGGGACATACAACTGTGTAGATCGCATGTGTTTCTGAATTCAGCAGTAGGATGAGATGAACTGCAGAGGCATTCTGGCATCATACTCAGAAACATATCAGATGAAATCTGACCCCAAAAAATGCTTATTATTTTCCAGCCTAAACTCAGTTTTGGGATTAGATTAAACACAGCAGATGTGTTAAAAGTGAAGTTCCAGTTCTTCCTGTGCTTCAGAACTACTAAAAAGAAACAAAAATAAAAAGACAGAAAATGGGAAAAAACAGCAGTTACCTTCAAAAGCCTGGCTAATGCTATACTTGTTCTCCACAAAATCTGGATACTTCTCTTCCACAGTGTTTTCAGAAGAAATGAGCAAGATAATTGCCACGTACTTACACATATATAAAGTTAACCCAACACCACCAAGCAAAGAGATTTCCTACGTGGACTACTTCACTACTGACACAGCTCTTCCTTTTCCCTGAAGAAAATGCTTGCCAGAATTGACATGTATCACCTGATACACTTAACTCAGAAACTGACATTCCTCCTACTCTAATATATGTTCACATTAATTCCCGAGTTGTTTTCAATTCACTCTTATAAAAATAAGAGTGATTCCAGGTGCTAAGCTTAGTAAGGAAAATACAAAAATAAAAGTATTTTTACCGGTCTGAGAAACGCTATTGGCAATGTAATAGATGGAAGAAATTGCAGTTTAATGCACACTTTACCAGTGTGAGCAACAAACGGTGAGAAAGCCAGCTTTTCTTCAGCATACTGAGCAGCAGTGATTTTCCAGTGGCACTTCTGGAAAAGAAAGGGGACAAACAAAGCAGGTCAGAAAAACAAGCCTGACCGTAGCAGGTCAAAATGTGTGTCTCTGCTTCTCAAGACAGAATTAACTCAGAAAAATCAAATATTATTTATGAAATGTTTTTAATGAGATTACTTTCATGGGAACTGAATATTTGCATAATGTATTTGCTTGGAAAAAAAGATTTTCAAAAGGAAGATTTCAAACTAACAAAAAAAGGAACCAAAATTTTAATATGTTTATGTGATTTCTGAAAATATAGAAATGATGATATTATTTTAGTAGAAGTTATTGAAATCTTTCTGACCTGTGTCTGTGCTCTTTTCCAAATCATAGTGAATAATCTTTCATGGGCTTGTTATTTACATGACTGCTTACAATGCATCCTTAGGAACTGTGCGTTGCCTTTATTAATAATACAACTCATACTACTTCTATATTTCACACCAAGATAAAAGATCATTTTATTATTTATTTCCAAAGAGTTTTTGAATCGCATTTACATTGTTCAGTTTGTTTCACAGACAATTAGTCCCAAATCTACTTTCATCTCTGAGGATGTTTCATACAGGCTTGATTTTTTTTTTTTTTTTAATTCAGGTTCTTTATCTGTTTTATTCAAAAGTAAATTTTGATCCAAATCCCACTAAAATCAATGAGAGAATTGCAAAGTTTTGATCTGATTTTTTCATGATCTGAATGAAGTGTGCCAAGCATTTAATAGAATTTCTTTATATTTTCTTCTTTTTTTACAGAAAATGTGTTTCTTTCTATTTTAAAGTATAACAAGCAGGGAAAGAGAATATTAATTAATTTTCGGTCTTTTTTTTTTTTTCCCTTTACAGTAATATAAAAATGCAATCATATTAAAACAATTCAATATAACTGACACATCTGCTATAAAACTCTGCATCTTACATTAAAACAACTTGGTTTTCAGATGCCTTTTTTTCAGTGTCTTCATAAGCAAAGGGGGTGTGAGCTTATTGTTGTAGAATTAAGTGATTTTTGATTCCTATAGTCTCAAGACTTGAGTCTTAGGAAAAGAAAGAAAACAACAACCCCATCTCCGACTTACGTCTAAGTAGTTTTCAAATTTAAGTGATTAGCCGGTATGAGGTAATGGTAGCAATATTTTAGAGTATTTTGCTGAGTGAGATACCCCAAAGTTATTTAAGGAATATAGAACATCTTCTTTCTCTGAAGACAGGGTCACAAAGACTAGAATCAATGAGAAAACAAAATGCCACTTCTCTTTACATTTTCTGTTCTCACGATTTCTAGCTCTTTTCCAGGTAGTCCTGACACTTAGCTCAAAAAGCTCTATGTTGAAATGACACAGAAAACAATATTTTTGTGTCTGTGTACCTCTGTATATTGTTTCCCTCTGTGTTTTTTTTTATTGCAGCTTGCTATTTCTTTCTCACACACAGGGCTTTAGTCCAGTCACTCCTGCACATCTAAGTTTATCACCAGATCACAGCAAGCCTCTCTTTATAGCAAAGTATAGGAAAACACAGATAACTCTTACTCCAGCTCTGTCTGTATCTTTTTACAGCCAACAGACATTACTGTTTCAGCTATAAAGGATGTAGACAGGGTGATGGGTTTTTTTACACTGAATGAGAGACATGGCATCTATCAACATTGCTAAGGTTAACCTAACTCAAAACAAAGTGCTGAAATGGAAGCTGTAACTGGGAAGACAAGGTACAGAGCAGAAACCTAGGGCAACCGCACTGTTAGCTTAGACAAGCCACTTACATTTTTGAACCTGGGTGCTGTGAATTTAGAGGTAGGTGCCCTGAACAATGTCAGATGCCTTTTAAAACAAAATCAACCAAGCATAGAAAAACCCTAAGCAATTTTCCCTGAGACGAGAAACTTAGAACTTCGTAGGTCTTTTTCACTACCTACTGCATTGTGCTATATTTAGTAAATTGTTAAGCAATCCCTAACAAGCTCTAGCTTTATTGACACTGCTATGCCACAAGCTATTGATTGCTTGATTTTTTGTCCAAGTCCACAAACATTTGTGACACGGAGAGCAAGAGGAAAAAGATGTGAGGGATTGCCATAGTTCTGAACACTCCTCTTTCCAGCCCCCTCCTCCAAACCTTACTTGGGAAAAATGACTACATGGACCAAAAATTTTCAAGAGTCCTAGCCACAACATTATTTATCAGCATTTCCAGGACATTCTTAGACTATCTTCCCAAAGTAATGCTGATGTGCTCTGCATACTTCTAATTTTTACAGAAGGATAAAATTCTACATGGAACAGAATAATATTTTTGTTTTTCTTAGAAAGTATCATATTTTGGTGTCAAGATCTGCCTTTCATATCACAGACTCACAGAATTACTGAGGCTGAATAGACCTCTGGATGTCATCTCATTAAACCACCTTACTCAAGCTGGGCCAGCTAGAGTCCCATGCCCAGATTTTTATGTCCAGATATTTTTTTTTTTAAACATCTCCAAGGATAGGAACACCACAACATCCCTGGGCAACCTGTACCAGTGCTCAGTCACAGTCACAGTAAAAAAAAATGATGCTTTCCTGATGCTAAGACGGAGCCTCCTGTATTTTAGATTGTGCCCATTTTCTCTGGTTCCTGTTACTGGGCACTACTGAGAAGATGCTGGCTCCATCCTCTTTGCACCTATCCTTCTTGTATTCATATCTCTTGATGAGCTATCCCTGAGGTGATCTAGGCTGAACAGTGCCATCTCTCTCAGCTTTTCCTTATAGGAGAGATGCTTCAGTCCCTTAAACATCTTGGTGGCCTTTTGCTAGACTCTCGACAGTAGACAGAGAGTCTAGCAAAAGACTCTTAAGTATCTCTTAAGGTCAACAGACCTTAAAATCGATACTAGTTCACATCTTAAAGTTCTCAAATGGAAGTGAGCACTCTAAAGTTTTCAATGAGGTTCCTTGACAGGGGATCAGGCTTTCAAAGTTACTGTGAGGCACAGCGTTTGAGAGCATGGATTGCAATCCCAGACTTCCCTCTATATTTTGAATTCTATAGCAGAAAATGGAATATGTGTTCTCTATCTTCAGCTGCCATAATCATTCCTAAACACTTTGAGTTTCTTTGTTTGTAAATGCACTGAAAGGGGCAGATTTGGCAGGAAAAAAGAAAAGATCTGGTTTAATGCCTTTCCACAGAAGAAATGGGGTTGGGTTTTTTGGTTTTTTTCTTCCTTTAAGAAAGGGAAGAGTGACCTACTCAGGCTTTAAAAGCTAAAGCCTGTATGTTTAACCAAGGCAAAATAAATGCGGATATTATCATCTAGTATTGGACAGCTCTCCTGAGAGATAGAACTTTGGGTTCTCTGTCTGCAGCCAAGTATGGTTTGCTGCATGATGCACTTCAGAAGCTTCTTTCCAGCTGAGCATGCTCATTTGCTCCCAGACATAAGCCAGCCTGCTTTGCCCTTCAATGAAGGCCTACTTGACTCTCTTTGCATTAGCCAAGACATGACAAAGGAATAATCATACTTCCCAGATATATACAAAAAAAGAAAAATAACATGGCCAAATAAAAGGCGAACTTTACAAAGTTGTCAACACAATGATTTATTTTGTATTTCAGAGGGCTGTTGTTTTTTTAATTCATACCCAAAATTAGGTCTTCCTAATAAAAATTTAGTAGCAAAAAGTTGTACTATATTTTTAAGTTATTAACATTATATTACTTTTTCAAAACATGCTACTGAACACTTAGAAGTTATTATGAAAAATTGTAAAGCAATAAAACAAAAATGAACTTCCCAAATAAATGAGCAGTGTAAGGCAATGAATTTTCCTCGCTTGATAATTCTCAGACTTCCATACCTGATAGCAGAATAACCAGCCCTTATTTTTAGTAAAGCCAGTATTATTAACAAAGATCTAATGTAACAGATTTTCAAAGGTTCTAAGCAACACATCTGACACAATGTTTCAGAGGCTGCAGCCTCCTTGAACTCAGTGCAACTGGTCAAATTTGTAGAATCGTAGAATAATTTAGATTGGAAAAGATCCCTAAGATCATCAAGTCCAGCCATTAACCCAGCACTGCCAAGTCCACCACTAAACCATGTCCCTAAGGGCCCCTAAGTGTCCCTATATGTCTTTTAAATACCTCCAAGGATAGGGACTCAACCCTTTCCCTGGGCAGCCTGTTCTAATGCTTGACAACCCCTTCCACGAAAAAAAGGTTTTCTAGTATCCAATCTAAATCTACCCTAGTGCAACTTCAGGCCATTTTCTCTTGTCCTATCACTTGTTATTTGGGAGCAGAGACTGATTTCCATCTTACTACAATCTCCTTTAGGTAGTTGCAGAGAGCAATAACATTTGCCCCGAGACTCCTTTTGACTTTCAGGCAACTGGGACCTCCCTGCTTAGGCAGGACTGATGCTAAATGATCATAAGTGGCTCTGTGAGCACTTCTGCCAGATCTCTGAATATCTGTGGGTGGATTCCACCTGGTGCCATAGATTTGTGCGCGTCTAAGTGGTCTAGCAGATTGCTGACCGTTTGACCTTGGATTATGGGGGTTTCATTCCTGTGTTCTGGCTCAAGTGGCTGGATACCTGGGGAACAGCTGGTATTACTATCAAAGACTGAGGCAAAGAAGGCATTAAGTACCTCAGACTTTTCCTCATCCTTTGTCATTTTGTTTCCCTCTAAATGCAGCAAAGGATAGAGATTTTCCTTAGATCTTTTTTTGTTGCTAATGTGTATATAGAAGCATTTTTTATTGTCTTTCATGGCATTAGCCAGTTCAATTTCTAATTGGGCTTTGTCCCTTCTAATTATCTTCCTGCATAACTTCTACAACTTCCTTGTAGACATTTTTTTTTTTTTCCCCCTGCATTCAAGCCAAAGCTCTCTGTTCAGCCAGGCTTCTATCTTGCCGGCTTTTCTTTTAGCACATGGAGATGGCCTCTAAGATTTTCTTCTTGAAAAACGTCCAGCCATCCCTTTACCCTTCAGGGCTGTATCCGAAGGCCAAGAAACCAAACAGGCCAAAGTCTGCCCTCCAGAAGTTCAAGACAGTGGTTTTGCTGACCCCCTTCCTCACTCCTCTGAGAAATGAAAGCTCTATCATTTTGTTGTCACTGTGCCCGAGATGGCCTCCAACCACCACATCACCCACCAGCCTTTCTCTGTCCACAAATGAAGGTCCAGTGGGATATCTCACAGCACTCTGCAGCTGTGTCAGGAATTTACCTTCCACACACTCTAGGAAATTCCTAGACTGTTTCTTCTCTGATGTATTGCATTTCCAGCAGACATCTGTGAAACTGAATTTTCCCACAAGAACACAATCCAACTATCATGAGACTTCTCCCAGCTGCTTATTGTAGCAATGAGACACGGACCCTCTTGGTTCTTGTTCTGAAGAGAATCAACTTTATTGCCATAATGCAGGACCTTATATATTGTACTACAATGCCAAGCTTTTATACTGTGTTAAAAATACTCTGGCTAAAATTATATTTGTTAGTATTTTTGCAGACTAAAACAAACATTCGTTGGCTGCCTGCCACTGAAGGTGTTGCTGTTCACGTGTACTTCTAACCAATCAGCTTTCTGATCACGCAGTGTTCACGTGTAGCTGTCTCAGTTTGAGACAAATTAGGAGGAAACGTCCTGAGATGAACATGTCCTCTAATGGAAGGCAGGTTCCGGCAACCCCTCCCCCACAGGTCAGAAAGGAATTTCTTGTAAAAAAGTGAAAAAACCCTGTTTATTTAACAAGCAGGTTGCACGCAGGCACAAAATAATATTAGATAATAAACCTTCTCATTATGGGGAAAGATGGTGGATTTTTTAAAGTCTTGCTCAGCTTCTCCCGAGGTCCTGCAGAGCCGGGGTGCGGCGCCCCAGGGCCTCACCTCCAGGCTGTGGCATGGGGCTCCTGGTGATGTTCTGCTGTTTCGGACCAAAGCAAAGCTGAACAGTTCCAGAAGAAGCAGAAGAAGAAGAGGCCACAGTCCCAGGAAAAAATTTCTTGCCTCAACTAACAGGCTTGCTAAAAAGCAGGAAGGTGCTCCCTTGGCTCTGCAGCAGTGAGAGCGCGGGGGAGTACGTGAGTCCTTGAAGAATTTGCCTGGCTTCTCTCCCGCCTCTTTGGGACCCAGCTTAAAGCTGCAGGACCCATTTCTGGACAAAAAGCAGGCAATAGGGGAATACAGTATTATCATAAAATCACCCCAAGACAGTAGGGTGATTGATGTAACTTGCTTTTTAGGTTATATAACTTGTTTTTTACTATCCGATTAGCGAACCTTTCCCAGAGTGCTTCTTGGTGAGTCAAAGTGACAGAAATGAACAGAAGTGATCAGAGGCCTATAAGGCGCTTATTCTATAAGATTTTTCTTACCTGCTACAGCTTATAGCATTTTTCATCTGCCTCTTCATCCTGGTTGGGTCTATAACAGACTCCCACCACAATATCTGCCTTGTTGACCTTCCCCTCTAGCCTTACCCACACCCAATCCATTAAGCTCTAGACAATCAAAGCACTCTAACACAGGGGGTTACCCCACTGTCTCTCCTTCCCCGCTGATCCCTTCTGATGAGTTTATAGACATCCATTACAGCATTCCAGTTGTGCAAGTCATCCCACCATGTCTTTGTGACAGCTACTATATCACTGTTTTACCGCTACACAATGGCTTCCAGCTTCTCCGTATTGTTCCCACGTTGTGTGCTAATGCGGTGCGTGGGGTCGACGGACCGATGCTGCGTTTTTCCCACAGTGTACCTCATGGAGACGCTTTGGCCGTGCCTCGCTAGCACCCATGTAAGCACACAGTCTCACACTTGCCGGTAGACCCAAGCAGCCACTCACACACAAGGTCTCTGCACATTCCAGAGATGAAGCAAGAGGGATTCTTTGCATGCAATTCCAAGGCGTTTATTGGGTCCGCACCACAGACGGCAGACATCTGCACGGGAAGGGAAACAGACGCAGAGAACCCTGAACAATTGTGGGCACGAGGTTTTACCCGGAGCAGTACCAGGGGCGGGCAGGGCATGAGTAACCAATAATCTGAGGGTTAGGGGGTAGANGGGTGCCAACGAAGGGAGAACTTTCTGGCACAGTGATGTGGGGAGGCACCATTTCGTAGCAGCCTGGGGGGTGTAATGTGGACTTAGCCACTGCAACAGTGTGCAAAATGGTAGATGCTCTTCAGTTGGGCTATTGATCATTTGGGGGCAAGAAGCCCTAATTCCTGTATGATCACTCCCAGGTGCATTTGTGATTTCTAACACATCAATAATCCTTGCATCTTTAATGCTGTATGGATCTCCATGCCCTACATCTACTGAGGTGGCAGACTGAAGGACCTCACACACCATTCTTCAACCATTGTCATGTTGTCACCAGACTTATGTCTAGTGAGCCTGAGTTTTTAATTTTTCCCCTTCAAATCTAGTTTAAAGCTCTTTCAGTGAGTCCTGATAAAACTTGTCAGAAGATCCTTTTGCCCCTTTGGGGCAGGTGTACTGCAGAAGAATTTGACAGCAAATATTTTCAACAAGACTTTTTAAATGTATAGTAGAAATCATGAAAAAAATTCCTGGGTCAAGGGCTGTTGTCATACATATCCTGAAGTGGTGCACTGTCTATCCTATTTTCTATTTAGGGCTTTGATAGTTTGTTCACACCCACTTTTAAGGTTAGGACCACACTTCCGTGTTATTACAAATGCGATTTTTTCCTGTATTTAAAACAAAAATACTATGCTGAGACTAGTAGAAAAGCAGAAGAAAGATAGAAAATTAACACGGAGAAGGTAAAATTTTATGTTGGTATTCATGTATAATTGCACTCTACATAGCAATAGAAGTGTGTAAATGGTTCCTCCCCTTCCAAAATTTGCACAAGAAAATTCTTCAGTTCCTCTTGATACTGCATAAAATGCAAAACAAACCTAAACCAAAAAACCATGAAATCAGTTTTCAGTTTGAATGAGGAAATTTCAGCTGATGAGTCCTAAAAACTTTGTAGAGACAGTGGAGATCTCTGCATAAAATAGCCAGCTCATCATAGTCACAAAACCTCCAGATTTAAATATTTCTGATAGAGTAAAGGGAAGAATAATTGACAGTTAAATAACAAATACATTTCTGACACATACAACTCCATAAGCTTTACTTGAGTTGTAAATATAACATACAGAAAAAACCCTAAACCTATCTGTAAAGGATTGGCAAAACAGTCACCACAAGGGAAAAACAATGGAGCTTTGTCATCAGCTTTGAGTTTAGAATTAGCGATTCTCCATATTATGAAAACATTTCAAAATTAGTGGCTGTTTTATGAAAAATAGAATTAACATCTCTCTATTTTCCACTGATGCTTGCAAAGCACTGAAGACATGTCCTTCAAAGGTCACTCTTTTCTTTGTTTACACTGTGAAAAATGCTAAGGGACTGCCTACATATGCAACAACTATCAAACATAAAACTGAGATGCTCTGTCCTTTAACCTGTTACCAATTCAGACACAAAATTATTTTGTCTTTTTGGATTATACTTAATTCATGGAACAAGTAATGACATTTGACAACTCCAAGTGAGACATTGGAGGTCAAGGAAAAAAGAAAGTGAGAAAAGAGGGTGGGGAGAGGAAGGAAGGCAGGAAGGCAGGAAGGCAGGCAGGAAGGCAGGCAGGAAGGCAGGCAGGAAGGCAGGCAGGAAGGAAGGAAGGAAGGAAGGAAGGAAGGAAGGAAGGAAGGAAGGAAGGAAGGAAGGAAAGATCTGGCTTCTGGTATCTAAACTGGAGAACTCAGGAGGTTGAGATAAGGTGTCATTATGAGTTTTGCTGGGAGAATATTTCATCAAATGGGTAAAAAAAAATTCTGCACAATCCACTCTCCCAGCATGTGCAACCCATGGATCAGAACTTTGTAGCACACTACTTTCCACAGTTTAGAATCAGCTGGAATGAATGTTCTTCATCTTCACCCTTTGAACACTACTTTTTAAGATTGATGACTTTTTTCTTTATCCATTAAAGAAATATGATCAGAAAATAACCCAGTGATAAAAACCTACCGAAACGTCCAACCAAAACCAAACCCAAACCAAACCAACCAGCCAAAGAAAAAACCAACAAAACGAAGCAAAACAAAGCAAAAGAAAGAAAAAACAAAGCCACAATACCAAAAGCCAAAACCAAACCAAATCCATATTTTTCATAACATGTGCCATGATACTTTTGAACTACAGTCCTGACAGACAAGAGCTGAAACTCCCCATTTCCATAAACACAGTCAATTTTGAAATCTTGAATTCTACAAATATTTCAGAAGATGGCCTTCTATCCAGGTTGATTTTGACTCTTCTGATGTTCTTAAAGTTCTACATTTATTCTTATATTTAACAGCTGTACTGTATTTTATGACAAGAGCTGATCTGGATGAGTCAGAAATATGGTATTGCACCCTGTAGAAGACTTTGGAAAGTTTCAGTTCAAACAAATATATTAGTTACTTTTGATATGAAATGGACATATCCAAACTACATTCCAAAATGCAGAAGATTTTGCAGGGATTCAATCTCTTAGAAAAGGGAAGCATGTAGGCATTCAGCCCATACTCTTCTGGCTCAATATTGAGGATTTTCCAGCAAGAGGAATTGAGCATGAAGAAAAAATGTGCATGTTCGCCTGCAATACCCAACACAGATGATTGGGTTTTAAAAACATAAAAGGAAACAGTGTTAAAATGCTGTTAAAAAGTTGTTCACAATTTCTTCTTGTATGAATCCATCTGTACAGCTTATCTTTCTGTTTTTTGCAATGTGACCTATGACAGAGATCACACTAGTACCTGGTCTGTCATCAGACTGCATAATGTATGCAAAACCTTGTCAGTAATTTGCCTGGGATATTTGAGATATTCCAAAGTTTAAAACATAAAAAAGCACCACATAAAATCAGAAAAAAAAAGCAACTGTGGTCAACCTCCTACATTTAAATTAAATTGTGTACAGTAAATTAAATATATTTTTAGCTAATATTTTTAGCTAATTATTAATGCAGAGCAATGACTGGAAGATGTAATAATAACTTTTTCTCAAATATTAGTTTTCTAAATACTGATTATTGTAGAGATGACAGATTACATGGGGTTTCTAAACTGAGCACAGTAATATTGTTATTTATTTGTGTTAAGAATTGCCACACAAAAGAGGCAGCGACATTAACACATGGTAGGAGGTTGCGTAATGCTGGTGTAAGTGTACGATTTTCCTACATTTTACTATATTGTCCTTGAATGAGTCCAGAGGAGGGCAGGAAAGCTGGTGAAAGGGCTAGAAGGCATGTCCTATGAGGAGTGGCTGGAGACTTTGGGGTTGTCGAGTTGGGAGGAAAGAAAGCTGAAGGTCGACCTCATTGTTTTCTACAGCTTCTTGAGGAAAGGAAGTGGACAGGGAGTACTGAACTCTTCTCCCTGGTATCCAGTGATAGGATGGATGGGAATGGTTGAATGCTGCACAATGCATCTCTTTTCTGAGAGGATGGTCAACTAGTGGGACAGACTTCCTAGACAATATGTCCTATTCTCCAGCTGCCCCAAGTCTACCAGTGTTTACAAGGCATTTGGAAAATGCCCTTAATAACATGGTTTAACTTTTGTTCAGCCCTGAATTGGTCAGTCAGATGGACTAGTAGATAGTTGTACATCCCTTCCAACTGACACAGTCTATTCTATTCCTGTTCTATTCTATCATCAGCTTCACCTGGTTTCTTCATTTCCAGATAAAAAAATTGTACTTCAGAATCTGATCTGCAGGTGTGTTGACTGCATGTGCACAGTCATCATGTTTGTAGCTTTGAAAGATGCTAATTCTTCCCTAGTCAGTGTTAATTGTACCATATGGTTGGGCCACCATTGGACCACTGATTACTGAAAGCAGAGCCTTTGCAACTCATCTTTCCGGTTGAAAACTTTATTTCTTTTTTTTTTTTATTTCACTTGTCTCTTATGTTATTTTACGGTTTGGTTTTTCTAAAAGTCTCTCAAAATATCAAAGGTACTACAGATGTGTTATCACGCAGCAACATGAACTGAGGAATATTCTTAAAATATTCCCTCGTATTTTCTATGGAAAAAAATATTCAGATCATAAAATAAATACTCTAGACATTTTTTTCCCAGAGCTGGAGATGATGCTGACAGATTTCTGACAGTGAAATTCTGGTCCACATGTAAGAAGTTCATAACTGATATGTTTTGTTTTGTTTTGTTTTTACAAGAGCTGTTTTGCTAGAAATGTCACAGCATATTGTTTTTGTCCTCTTTCTGCTTTGGAAATTTGCCTATGAGTATACTGTTTTGAACTAAATTCGCAGGACAGAGATATAGATATGAAATTTCTGTTACAGGAAAAGGTTCCCGATTTCTTTTTTTCAAAGGACAGTATGGTCTAGAAAGTATTTTTTTCTAAAACAGCAACAGAGAAAGAAGAGCAAGTACACACAAAGCTAAGAATCAGATGGTCAATGCTTGTGCTTTGATGTGCAGTGAAAAACTTTGAAAAGTGGTGATTTGACCTTAATCCAGACCAGAAATCTGGAGCAGATTGGAAGATGATTTACTCTCCACCTTCATATTCACTAGACCCATGTACCTTGTGATGCAGTAGACAAAAGAAATTTTTTTTCTATTTTATGGTCTCCTTCTCTTTCTTTTATTGAAGTTTTTCACTTAATGCAGTGAAACAAAAAATCCAGATGATCTGTGTGCAGACCAGATAGCAAAAGACTACTTACAGAAGAGTGATACAGGTAACTGGATGTGATTCACTAGGCTAAATCTACTCAAGAGAATCACAGTCTTTTAGCGCACACACACAGTATTTGATTTAGATGAATTTTAAACTTTTGGTTATTTCCAGCAGTGACCAAACACATTTCTGTGTTTGGAGGAAGAAAAGCAATATCTAAAATGAATGAGGCTATGGCCTTTCTAAGGTGTTTGGATCGTTCACTGATTACAATAGGGCACAGTACAGATTCGGCCTCTGGGGATGAGGCACAGAATGGTAGGGAACTGCCACCGAGGTTGCTGACTGCAAAGCAGCAGTTATTCCTACTTATTGGAGTCATGCTGCTTCTCTAGATCCTCAGATCCTCAGATTAGCAATTGCTGAATTGTGCATAAACTTTCTAACTTATTTTAAAACTTAATGTGAAAATACCTATGCGGATAACTAGTGTGCACTTTTGATTAGTTCTTGACAGAAACACACTACAGACACAGAGGCTCTGTCACAACCCCTAAAATTGTCTCCTTTCCCCACCAACCCCACCTTCCTTTTGCCTAATTCCATTTATAGCTTCATAACTGTGTAAAAATGCTGCCTATATTTAGAGCAAGTTTTGTATTCCTCCCTCACAAGCTTATAGAAATATTTTACTCTCCTCATATGATGCCTGGCAGGAAAGCACTGCTTAACAGTTTCTGGGTTGGTTTGAAGCAGAAGTGTCAGCCTTATGTATTCACAGTATTTCGATGAGGCTGTGCTGTAGGAGGTAACTTTTCTTCTGCTACACACCATAGGAAGGACTACTTGCACAGGTTCGACAAGAATATTAGTGGTCATTTTTTCAAGGCCAGGAACAGAACATTGTAAATGTTCCATATCTTGTAATAAAAAAAAATAAACCTGCTGCTTCAAATATAATAAAAACTATGAATAAAGTGAAACCAATTCTTTATGACAAAAACATATTTCTGAAGATAAAGAAAAGTAATTTTATTGAAATTTCTGTAGATGTTAATATTCAAACTTCAACTGCTCACTTTGTAACTTGCTAATCAACCTCATGCACTTTGGCAAGACAGAAACAGAATATTCTATCTCCTTTTGTATTTGTATTTAGTACACAATGAAAATAAAAGGTCTACTTCTGTATTATGTTTGGCATTGTATAGTATTAACATCATAATCCCCAGTGCAATTTTCCCTTATTCATTGTTCCAAGATATTGTGTTTGTTGCACATTAATAAAGCAGATTATCTGGTTACCTGAGGATTTGATAACTAAATTCTCAATGTACAGAATTGCTTAACAAGCTTGCCTGCCCACCTATTATATAAATTAATCCCAGGTGACATAGCACAAGAACAGTAGCTATGCCTAATGTCATGTTTGTATTATTTCCAAAACACATTTCTGCTACTTAAAAGGCTTTGAAACTCATTGAAGGCTTGTTTAAGCTTTTTGTGGGATTTTAAAAATTTTGTTATTTTTTGCCTGTTCCTGTTATTGAAGAGAAGTTAATGACAAATATATTAACTGAGTATTCTTCAACTTGTTTGGAAAATTGTAGAAATTATTCTGTAGAAATCATCCTCATATTTATGATAAAGCAAATTCCAATCAAATCTGTCACTGTCTTGAACCTTTTGAGCTCTGTGTTGTGCACTAAAAAGGACTGTCTTTAACTTCAGCCAGCAACTAAACCCAGCTCAGCCAGTCAGTCACTTCCCACTCATGGGAAGGGGGAGAGAATCAGAAGACTAACAGTGAAAACTCCTGAAATAGAAATGGATTAACAGGTAAAGCCAAAGCTATGCACACGAGGAAAGTAGAAAAAGGAACTCCTTCACTGCTTCACATAAGTAGGGAAGCGTTCAGGCATCTCCAGGAAAGCAGGGGTTCATCACGTGTGGCGGTTACTTCAAAAGACGAATCGCTCTGAAGCTTCAGTCAGTTTTTATTGCTGAGGATGATGTCATATAGTATGGAATATCCCTCTGGTCATTTGGGGTCAGCGGTCCCCTCTGTGTCCTCTCCCAGCTTCTTGTGCACCCCCAGCCTCCTTGTTGGTGGGGTGAGCAGCAGAAAAAACCTTGAGGCTGTGTAAAAATTCAGCAATAGCTAAAATACCCCTGTGTTATCAACACAATTTCCAGAACCAATCCAAAGTAACACTATAGTAACTAATGTGAAGGATATTAACTCTAGCCTAAAACCGGCACATAAAGACAAAAGTCAAAAAACCAGTCACAACAAAGGAAATTCAACCTTCACATTAGGAAGCTGAATGCTTCAGTGCAATGACAACTGTTCAGTAGGACAGAGAAAGTATGGAATCTCCATCCTTGGAGATTTTTAAAACTTGACTAGAGAAGTTGTGAACACTCTTATTTAAGGTCTTAAACTATCCTTCCTTCAATTGGGAGCTTGGTTGTAAACAATCACCAGATGTTCCTTCCAACCTTTTTTTTTTCTTCCTGTGATTCTGTGACCTCTCTCCACATAATACTTGAAATTACAAGCCTTTAAAATGTGGGGGATTCATATCCAGTAGCCAGTCTTTTCCTTGTCTGAAAAATATCTGTGTCATGCTGGGCTAAGTTCAAAGTTAGCAGTTATCTTCCTCTAAGAATGTAAATTAATTGGCACCAATCAGGTCAGTTGGTGAGATTAACCAAAATACTCCTCTAAGTGTATGTGTCAGACTGTATGTTATGGATAATTATACTGGATCTGGTTGAGCTGGAGTTCATTTCTCTACAGCAGGCCTCTGCTCTGTGCTTTGCATTGGTAGCTGGAAAGGTGTGGTAGCTGTGCTGCTGCTGAGAGGTGCTGGCACAGCACCAGTGCTGTCTCCCCAACATTCTGCACCCCACGAGTAGGATGGGGGTGGGCGAAATCCTGGGAGGGGACACAATTAGTACAAATGACCGAAAGTGAGAAAAGGGGTATTCCATAGAATATGATGTCAGCTCAGACAGAAAAGCTAAGAAAAGGAGAAGGAAGGAGGATGCATTTGTTATTTACGATACTTGCCTTCCTGAGTAACCATTACAAATACTGAAGCCCTGCTTCCCAAGAAGTAGCCAGGCATTGCTTGCTGATGGGAAGCAGAGAATAAAATCTCCTTTTTTTTCACTTTGCTTGCACACACACAACCTTTTGCTTTTTCTTCAGTAAACTGCCTTCTCTCAACCTACGAATTGCTTTCCATCTTATTTTCTCTCTCCTGTCCAACTGAGAAGGTGGAATGTTAGAGTGGCTTGGTGGACATCTGGTAGTCAGCCAGGGTCAGTCATCTACAGTAATCTCTCTTCTACTGCTCAGCATAATCAATCTGTAGACATACACACAGAGAGTTATCTCCCAATAAAGGCATGAATTAGGAGATATTAATTCCCATCTCTACAGTAAATGAAACTATACTTATCAAACGAAATTTTGAATTTGGTTCGAACTACAGAGAAAGTTTTATCACAAATTGCTTCACAGACATATGCTCAGAATCCTCTCTTTTCAATCACAATAATACGATAAGCCCTAGCATTTTCTCACAAAATATGACTTGATATTTCATCTGTGTACTTCATTGTCTCCAGCGCAATTAAGTCCTTCCTAGTGTCTACCCCAAAAAACCCAGAAAAGAGGCCAGGTTAACACCTTTTTTGGATGTAATTTATGGTTTAACCTCAGTCTTAACATTTACTGCTTTCTCTCTCTTTTTCCCCAAACTGTATTCAAGCCATGTCCATAAACCAAAAACTGATTAAGAGACTCTTTGCTCATTACCTAAATCTCGTTTTTTTAGTCCTTTAAATCCTAGGCAGTTGTGGCTGTTAAATGCATGTGTTTCTTTGCAGAAATATTTTACTAATGACTGCAAGATGACTCTTTAGCAATGTATAATAACTAATTATGAACATAAATAATTGTGCTGAATTGATATTTTAAAATTATTTTGAATGAAGAGAAATTGACTAGATTGACCAGTGCCATATTTTTAAATGAATTTTTATGCATTTGAGTGAAATATTTTTCAGAGGATGTGATTTTTTTAGATTTTGGTCTGCATACATATGTTGTGCTTTATACAAGAGCGTATAGTTTGAGATGCAGTCGTGTGACTGATATATTTCTTAAAACATCAGCTCTGAGACAGGAAATATCCAACATACTTCATTGTGGGAAAACATAGATTAATTAATCAAATTATTTATTGTACATAAAACCAAATGTCATCTATCAAGTGTGTTTATGCCATGAACAAATCCGACATGAACAAATCTGCTGCCTATGATGAGGTTTATAATAGAAATGTTTGTCTTTGGAACAACTTGCCTTCCACTCCAGTTCTGGGCCGTGCTATAGGGTGGAATGTGACAAAAGAGTGACAGAGAAAGTATAGGTGGAATGGTCTACTTCAAATAAATATGAGAGTAATGAAAATAAAGGCCACCTGAAATGAGTGCAGAAAGGTTATTTTTTTTGTTACCACATGACACCTGGAAAATACCAATAGGTGAAAACATTTCAAATGTTTTTAGACACAGTGAACAATTTGGAAAAGAAAAACAATAAAGAAAGGAAATCTTCAAAATATGGAAGTCAGAAATCAGGTTTTGATTTTTAACACAACAGCTAAAAAAAATTAAAATGAAAATACATGAATATTTTCTTACACGGAGCTTGGAATGATGAAAAATACTGTCTGTGTTGGTGGTGATGTGATAAAACCCTGCACAATTTTGAAGAACAGAACATTAAAAGAGATAAAAATAATTTTGGGAAATTAATTTTCTTCCTGGGACAAATGCATAATTTGTTGCTTGACATAAGAACAAGATCAGAATTCATGCTGTACTAGAAAATATACCCAGATTTCAGGAAATTACTTCCCTTCCCTTGTCTTTGGTGGTCCTCTGTGTATATAAGAAAAGTAAGTGGGGGAATATGGGACTACAGTGAGACAGTTTTTATTACTCAAGTAGCAGAAAAAGCCAACTCAAGTAAGAGAAACAAATGTTTCTGGAATAATTTCCATGAAACTTGACAATGACAGCATACTCCAAGGGGAATTTTTTTAGTCATTGTCTCACATTGTGTAAAAAGCATTAACTCTATTAAAAATTGACTTTGTAATTGTTCAATAGCTTATACATTTGTATATCATCATGAGTAACTGTTAAATAATAGACATGCCACCTTATTATGTAAAAAGGAGAATTTCTAAGCAGAGAGTAAGGCACCCTTAATTTGCATCTAACTAGAAAACAAGACTGGAGTGAAAAACAGAAAACTCTTAAGAGCAGTTAGCATCATTGACCATGAGGAACTTCATTTGAGTCGAGTAAGGAATGGAAGGGTTCACTGAGCTCAGTCTTAAAGTAGTTCAGGATTCTTATGCATTTGAATTTCAGTGGAGAGCAGTACAGAAGCTTAAAAAGCCTTGCCAGGACCACAAACTTTTTAAAATTTACTCTCATTTTAAGGCCTCTGAGAGGTTATGTATTTGTATGAATGATATTTAACTACTCTGTTTTCCAGAAACTTAATGTGTGGTAATTTGGAATATTTTGTTCTAATTTTCTCAAGAATCCACCATAGCTCCTAAGAAGGCACGCAAAATAATGTTAAAAGAAATAAGTCAGGCTTTGTAAGTTTTCCTTTAAATTAATTGAGACTTCAATACTGAAAATTAGACTTCTGGAGGCTCATAGGTAACTCTTCTCTGCAAGAAGGTTTGCTTTGATCATCTCTGATATGAGAACCTCTACACGCCAGTTACTTTGTTTAAAGAAGCATTCTAGAATCATTATTTTGATGAGCTGCAATAAAAAGTTATGTCAAATCAACAATGGGCACAAAACTGTAAGGCTTCTAAATCATGTAAGGACATAAAAGAATTTGCGCATACATTTGCTGTTGCTCCAAAACAAGGAAAACCCCCCAAATTATCAATTAAAGTTTAAGGGACACAGTTTTTATATTTTGGGGGTTTTTGCACTTTTTAAAAACTGAAATATACTACATTCTCAGATTTTCTCGGGGTAGCTGGTCCCAAACTTTCGCCTCATAGGTACTTTCCATACAGTAAGGGGAGGATAAGAAGCGTTCACCAGTAAAAATTTGTGAATGCGTAACTTGAGGAACTGTATTATCAAAAACAGTTTAAAATTTTTAAAATGAGATTTTAAGCTTGAAAAGCTATCAATATGAAAAGGGGTTTTTGTTATGCACATGATATCTCAATAATATACTTAATTTATTTATTGGTTAAATAATTCATCCCTTCTTTATTTATCCAGAAAGCATTGAAAGTGTCATGAAGACTTTTCTTTGCCTTTAATCAGATCAAACTCCAAATGAAACAAGCCAAACAAAAAGACATTGAGTCATCTAATGTTTATAAAAAGAAAATAAGAAGAATATAATAAACTATTTTGAAGTTTACTAAAGATAAGAATACTGTTTCTGCCAAAAGAAGTGATAGGTGTTAGAAAGAGAGTAAGAAAAAAGCAAGTAAGAGAGTGACAAAAATTAAAATTATATATTGGTAAGATACTGAAATTCAAGAAGCAAAACATAAGAAGAATTCTACTAATCCTGCAGGTTTCAAAATGTAAAATGCACAATCTCTACTTCTCTTGGAGTCATTGGTAGAAGGTGAAAAATTTACCCTTTGAACAAATGTAGAGCTCCTGTTACGTGGAAGATTTTATTCTTCTAAAACATTCCAGAGACATGTTAGACTTAGGAAAACCTGGCCACTTTGGTATGTAGCACAAGGGGGCTGATATATGTCGGGTTTAGAAACTGCCCCGTTAAATAAAGCTCCCTATTGCAGCAGGATCCTAGCAGACATTTTATTGCTGGCAGCACTGAACAGCAGCGACAAAGATTAAGGCAGGAAAATATAAAATATCAAGCTGAATGGACTCCTCTTCAGAATGGAGAAACAGAGATTGAAAAACCTGAATGTTCTTAACCACCTTTCAATGATCAGTGTGCTTGTGATGAGATCTGTGCATGTGGCTCAGTCATGGTTACCCCATGACTGACAGACACGAACATTTACAGGTGTCTGTCAGAACTCTTCATCTTGATTAAGTATCACACGTGTTTCCTACAGGGAAGTGTAAAAGGGAAACTGCAAATGAACTGAGAGAAAACTTGTAATTGGAATCTGGAATTTTAAATCTGTCAAACACATTGTATCAGTCTTAGAATCATGAAATCATATGATATCCTGAGTTGGAAGAGACCCACAAGGATCTTTAAGTCCAAATCCCAGCCTTGCTCAGGACACCCATGAGCGTTATCCAAATACTTCTTGAACTCTGCCAGGCTTGATGGGTGTGGCCACTTTCCTGAGGAGCCTGTTCCAGTGCCCAACCCCCACTCTGGGGTTCTTCACTCTGGGTGAAGAACCTTTCCATGATATCCAACCTAAACCTCCCCTGACACAATTTCAGTCCATTTCCTCAAGTCCTTTGATCATAATAGCAAAGAGATTGGTACCTGTCCCTCTCCTTCCCCTCATGAGGAAGTTGCAATGAGGTCTCCCTTCAGTCTCTTCTCCAGGCTTGCCATCATCCAGGACTCCCAGGTCCCTTTCTGCAGGGCTGTTCTCCAGCCTCTCATTCCCCAGTCTGTCCATACATCCAGGGTTGCCCCATCTCTGGTGCTATCTCCTCTGAGGATGATTGATCATCCAGAGAAGAACAGAATTTTATTGGAGAGTTCAACACTCCTATTTCCAGATGTTAGAATATATTATTTTTTTTCCTGGAATTATGATGTTAATACAAGTGTGAGTCTGGTGTTTCAGAAACTTCCCTGATTGTTAAAAATTAGTCAGTAATGGCATTAAGTTCAGGAGTCTGGATGGCTGTAGCATATCCAACCCGGCTGACTTTCAGGTATAATGCTCTCCCAACCTTCCTCTCTGCTTTCCCCAAATCTTTAGTAACTTAAGCTATTGATGATTCAATTTAGGCTTGTAATGAATGAAACAAGATTTTAAAATAGCCACAAGGAAAACTCAATTACTTGAAAACTTGAAAACCGATATTGAAGGTAGAAGAAATTAGTACCATTTTTAAACAATTTCAAGAATTGTTTACCAAAGTATTTCTGCAGGAAAAATATGAGGATTTTGGTTTCTTCTAAAATTAGCTTATAATTATATTATAAACAAAACCACTACAACAAGTCCTGTCCACATTTCTGAAAAGTAGAATACATGGCATTGTGTAATGCCACAAGGGGAATAAGTTCATATCTTTCATGGTATTCAAAACCTAAGAGTACAAAAACAGGTTATCTCATCTTCTTTACTTGTAACCAGGTAGTAGAAATTGAGTATTCAGCATTCTAATTCTTCCTCTGAATGAGTCTTATTCAGTGTCACTTATAACAGTCCGAAAAACTGTTATAAAACCACAGTTTGTGTCTGCTGCATGTGTTGGTTTTGGAAAAATTCCACCTTCAATTATTCACTTAAAAATGCAACTTTTAAACTTATAGAAATCTTCATAAGAGCTTTGCATGAAGAATTTTTCTGGCGTATGTTTAAGTTCATAGATATGTTACTCGTAGTATGCAGAACTGAAACAGAATAAAACCTTGAAATATATTTGCTCTCCCAGCTTCAAAATTTAATGCTCTTTGTGATGGCCCACCACTTTAGATGGTGTGCTTCAGAAACAAACTGACAAATAAACCAATCAAAAAAAGAGATAAATATTACTATCTTCAAGATTTCTTGTCCTATTTTCCCATGTAGACAGACCTTTCAAATTAGTTGACATATCTGCTTATTATTCTTGCTTCAACGGCATTAGGGTAAGAGATTACATAAATTATGTGGATAGAGAAATTGTAAGTCTTTTATTTCCTTTGTCAGAAGAACAACTGAAATGAAAAAAAATATTTTTGAAGTAGGAGCATAGTGGAATTGAAAGTTTTCACGGAGAGATAAAAATAGAACAAAATTAACTCATAAATATTTGATCCATCAAAACAATACAATGTCATCAGGATTGTTCAGTTGATAAGTTTAATTTGTAAAGATATTTTAAAAATATATATTTTAAAGGGAACAAGGTTGAAAATAATTTGGAATCTGGAAGTCTGTTAAAGCCTGACCCAAAATCCTTTTAAATCAGTTTTACTGTTTAGCGTGGGTTTTGAATCAGTCCTCTGGATTCAACAGATAACAATATTGAGATACGTGATATATACTGCAAAACATGTTGGAAAAATTGAGAAATCAAAATTTTAGAAAGATCTGTTGCTCATATATAACCCATGAATTATTTTCTGCACTTCATAATCTTTATTGTATTTCAGATTAGACAAGATTCCTGAAACAGTATTTTAAAGCTTTTATATTTGTCCAGGGACTGAAAGATTATCTCAGAGTGGGATCTTATTTTCAAACAGGTAGAAAAACAGAAGGGAAAACATCCAGAATGGCAATTCTCCTTCTGGGTTTGTTGATGAAAATTAGTCCAATTAGTCCAAAGGGCAAAATTGGCCCCAAGCAGAAAAAAATTTATTATCTCAGAGCCCATTCCTTTAAAGAATTAATAACATATCTTTTTCCATGGACTGTAATTTGTACATATATGAATGTTCTTAGAAGTTTCCATATCTGTTACCTATTTCCACAAAGTAGGTCAGCATTTATGGAGAAAGCCACTAAGCAGACTTTATCTTTCAAAAAAGTTTACAATTTGAGTGTAGTGCAGTCTTTAAAAATGAATAAACCACAGAAACATATGCGGTCTTCAGTCACCAGAGCTACCATTATGTCCCTGGAAGCCCTCTACAACAATTTCTATAGAATATAGTGACACTTCAGATTAATTGCCAGATTCTCCCCGGCTGAATTCAGCCAACAAGCCACTCATGACTCAAGCAGATGTTTCCGCATTTTAGGCAAACTGCAGCAGGTTTGTATTCCCATTGCTCCCTTACCTGCATCACCTGTGACAAAGGCTTTTACCAGAGACATCACAGGTATTTTCTCACAAGAAACAACATGCTGGCCCACCAGCAGTGCTGCAGTGTAACCTAAGTTTCCATCAACCAGCACACAGGGGAATCTAAGGGATGGAATATTTAAAAAAAAAAAAAAAAAAAAAAAAAAGGATTAGCTTCAATAATATACCTATATTGATAATTACTGTATTTACAGGGCAAAGGGGGAAGCATGTTCCTTGAGAAGTTCCCTAGGAAAAAGGTAGCTCATTTGAGCTCGTTTCACTGATGGTTTTCATGAAGCTAGTGAGGGTAAAAAGTAGCTGTCTGAGATAAATTGTTTTTCTGTGTTCTGAAAAAAGCTAAGCAGAGTGGACAGTGTCAGGTACTAGCACAGCAGTAAGACAAAACGTTATAAGGACCAAAACAGTACAGCAAGCCTTCCCCTGGATCTTTTTATGATCCTCAGGTATCCTGAGGAAGACTCCTGTAGGGAAAGGATCAGACAGCTTTCTTGTAGCTGCTGCAGCTCATAGAACCATACCCCAGCTGGGGAGTCAGTGCTTCCAGGAGCAGGGCCCTGTGCCTGCAGCTGACTCTGTGTGCACAACCTCTGCCGTCCTTTCATCTCCCCTCTGAGTGCTCCCACTCTCCTAACTCCCACACATACTTCTGTGGTGTCCTTTTATCCTTCAGTTCCTGCTTTTCTTAGAGAGACAGGGAAAATATGACTGACAGTCTGCTTTTACTACTTCTCAGTTGTTATTTCAATATACTTAATCATCCGAATTAAATTGGATTAAAAAGAACTGTGGAGCTCTGTAGTGTATGAATAGGCTGAGAAGAACTGCATGGGAATGGCACATTTCTTGCTGAATATGTCACTTTTTCAGTGACATTCCATTTCCAATTCAACATAATTTTTCTTCCTTCTTCATTCCCTCCCTGCGCCAAAAAAAATTCCACCATTTTTGCAGGAAGTCTTGGAACAATCTCTTATTTGGGTAATATTTGTCCATCTGCAGGGTGTGTGGGGGGGTTTGTGTAGTTTTAATTAATGTCCTTTCTTGTGGAATATGTGATGCTTTTCCATTCTTCTGAATTTTTTATTTTTTTGTTAATATTGAAACCATTTCATAGAATTTCTTCTCCACTTTCAGACCCCGTTTTAGAAAACTTACAGCTTTCTAAATTCCTTATCACTTTCCTTCTTTCTGTACGACAGAGGACTTAAGAGTCTGTCTTTTCTGTTGGGTGTCTTTGGCATTCCTGCTGCCTATGGATCAATGGCTCGTGGCCTCATGGTCATTGGAGTAACATGCCCTTACTTTCTGTCCTTCTTGCCTGGAACAACATAGATGTGACATGAGGATGCAGAGACTGCCACCATCTCCTCTTTCCTGGTTGGAGGACAGATGACCGAGTGTTTTGTGGAAGGGCAGAAATGAACTGCATCTCTGAAGTTTGCAACATATTCAAAAACTCTTTGAGGGGAATCTATTTATTTTTGCTACAGACATGGCCAGGAAAGTCCTAGGTGTTTCAGGAAATACTAGACGTCTTAAAATTCAGCTTTCAAATTTTAAAAAGTCTCTTTCATTATAAATTGTGATATCATTTAAAGTTGCAGTACAAAAATAATAATAATTTAAAAAAACCCTTAAAATGCAGAAAGGTTTGTCAACAAACTGTTTATTTCAGAGTATAGAGAAATGGGATTATCAAAGAAAAGGTCATGGTGACTTAAACTTCTTTTATATTTGAATGTTTTATATTTTTTATATTTGAACAACCTCTTTTGTTTAGCCTAGAAAAACCTGGGCTATTCAGGATGAAATCTTCCCAGAAACTGAAAACAAATAAAATCAGGCTAAGAAAAGCATCTGACACAAGAAATAAGAGGTTAAATATTAAACTATGTCATCTATCATCTACTGAAAATAGGATCTTTTATTGGAAGCATCATAAAGCTTTGATTAAAGATAGTTGAACCACTCCCTTTAAAAGAGGAATATTGCTTTTTTCTGTAAGCATTAAAAGTAGAAGTTTTGCATACAATAAAATATTTTAGAAGGAAAAATATCTATTGTTTCTTCAATCCAGATGATTCCATTAAAACATTCCTTCATGCAGACTTTGAGAACTCTGCTACTGCCATGGGTGATGATAGGACCTTTGTAACCAGTATATCGTTTTTGCTTTCATGTACTTTTTTATCCAGTCAAATCTTTCATTTTTTCCAAGATCCTAGGAGACGTGTAGTATTGGAAAAATAATATATGCATATTAATTTCTCCTCCCATGCTATTATTTCTAGCTGGAACATTAAAAAAAAAAAGTATATATAAATATAAATATTTGCTTTTTTAATAATTTTTTTGAAAATAATTTGAAAACTTCATATTTCAAAGTAATTTCCTGTGTCTAGGAAAAATAGCTGTTGTACATCTCTTGGGGAATGGATGTAATTTGTGTCTTATTTCACCTTTGCAAGTCTGAATAGATACATACGTATATATATAAATATGTTATATGTCCAGATTGTTATATGCAAGGATCATTACTAATGAATTTCTGATATTTACGGGAAAAAATATCACTATTATACTGTCTTTGTAGACACCTAAATTTCTTTATAAAACATCATCTAAGAGATTTTAAAAGTATAATTTTATTCTTGATGTTAAAGTTAAAATTTTTCCAACACGTTAGCAGCAGCAAGGCTGTTTACACACCACAGCTCTCACTAGGGGCTTTCAGTCACAGGCAAAGCCTTCTTACTTTCTTATTAAATTCCATGCTACTGCCCTGTCTGAATCATGTCACCCACTAGATATAGACAAAATGTCAGCAATTGTGATGAAGAGAAGGAAAAAGGACTCACTTGCTATACAAAGCCTTACTCTGTGATGCTTTATAAAGCTGATGCTGTCAGTCAAAGCCCATCAGTATTGCTTGTGCAAAGCACAGGGCTTGCTGTTGATTTAATTAACTGGAGTTGAGATAAAGTTCAGTTTATGCAGCGCAGTAATTTGCAGAATGTCCACAGGGTTTCACAGAATGTGTTGCGAGAAAGGAAAAACACAGAACTGAATGGATGCGACACAGCCCTGGGAGCAGCGACTGACAGACTGACAGAGAAGGCTGCGTATGTATCAAATATCTGGGCAAAATGTTCCGTGCTACTGATATCTGAGATACAGCAACTGTAAACTATATGCAAGGGAGTCGGTTCTAGTTTCACTTTCCATCGTCAGCTGCCATCACGGATTAAGGAACTAATCAGATCAACGTTTGTTGTGTGATTATCAGAGGAATAATACTTTTTGATATACTCACCTGTAAATGAATATGATGGTCATTTTTAAAAGACCACAATACAGTATTACCAGTGATGCAACAATCCATCTGTTAGGCTGTAGAGGTAACTACATTTTAACATCTTATATTTCATTTGTGCTCTTGCAGGTTTTTGTTACTTTTGATCCACTCTAGGAAAATGAGTGCATGTGACATGATTAAAAATAAATTCCTTATTAACTACAAGCAATTAACAAGTTCTTTCTTCCACCTTCAGCTCATACCAGTTGATTTATTTTTATATATGTGTATATATAGATGCAGTTATGTGTCTGCAATGTATATATATTACTAAAATACTAACAGTGTTGCACCAAAATCTCTTCTTTTAACTAATATATTGTCTCAAAAATCTTCCCTTGGTTTTCAGCTGTATTGAAATCAGCATCTATTAAATCTTGAAATATGTGGCTCTGGCAGACTAATACAATAATCAGAAATATTTTTGTGAGCTTAATTCTCTCATTTTTCATAAGAGCTACTTTAAAAAGACTTGGTGAATCAGTTTCAGATATCAGTGTTTGAAAGTTCTGCTTGGTAGAGAAAAAGCTGCTGACTTTTCCTGCTAGGAGGCCGGTTGCAGAGAACTCCTTGCTTCAGACCTTTCTTTGCCCACTTCATTGCTGGCAGCATCCTGGGTCTGCCCCCATCCAAAAATAAAGCCAAGCTGTTCTCATCTCTTTATCTGATACCACTGTTCCTGTCTTCACTGATGGCCATCAGCCAGTCCTTGTTTTCCAAGTATAATTGCAGGGGATTCAGTGCATCATACAAAGGACAAAAGGAAGTTTTACATAAACATAGACACGGACATAGACATATACAGTGTTATAGATGTAAATACTATGCACACACACACACACATGTATTTCTGTATATATTTCTGTGCCTCTATATAGTCATATGTACACGTATATGTATCTATAACAGAAGTCTAGATCTATTGTATGAAATCAAAACAATATACTAAGCAATGTAACAATTAGTTAAGAAAGTTATTTTGAAAATAGGTCAACTGGAGAAAAAAAAATGAAAGTATAAAAATGCTGTTGTCTTTCAAAATTAAAATATTTCTTTTTTTCCTCAAAAATTTTAGGAGTCATTTATCTTACTGTAGTAAGGTGAAAAAACTCTTGGGTGCATTTTGTTTCTCATGAGGCACTGGTTATGTAATTGTTCAGATGCTAACAAAGTTTTATTCATGTATAATAAAATTTATACAGCTGTTATGCACAGTTTTGCTGTTCATTGATTTAATATGTTTCTGAAAATCATGAATCACATGAGGGACTCTTCATAAGTTGTGTTTATGTGTCTGATAAAATAGCCCAAATTCAGATGGTTTTTGTGTCTGGAAAACATACATGGAACAACATAGGAAACAAACTGTTCTGGCAGGGACAAGAGGAAGATACTGTGATGAGAAATAATAAGATGGTGACAGCTTGGGGGAGATGTAATAGACAACCTCTTTCTGATGGTTATAGGGTTTGTACAGAAAAGTGGCACGTTTCCTATGCAGCCTGCCAATTTAGTTTTCATTCCTTGTATGGAAAAGCTCTTAAATATTACAGAACAAACTCAAGAAAATTTCCCAGATTGAGCAATCGAGTAAAACTCCTTGGCACAGGGTGAAGGCTCAATACAGGTGAAAACTTTCAGAAGAATGTCTTTGAAAGTCCCAGAGGAGGAAAAGAGATCTATACATGAATTAAGTAAAAAAGTTAAGATGACCTTTAAAAACAATAGGAGTTAAACACTGCATGCCTTAACAGTGGTCAACCAAATTGACCTTGATTATGACTCCTGAGCATACAAAGATGATCCAAGTGCACCCCTTTGATATGGATCTGGTGCAAGAATAGAAAGAGCACAGGCTCTTTTTCTTATGCTCTTTCCTGAAGCATCTACAACTGGGCACTGCTGGAGACAGGAAACTGCTTTAAAAGAATATTTATTCTTCCTCATAAAGATATTATCTTATGACACATCTTTTTTTTTTTTTTTCTTTTTTCTTTTTTTTTCCCAGACCTACACTTTAAAGTACAATCTCTTCAAATGAATAATTTTCTTGAATAAATATGGCCTAGATAAAGGCTATTCTCTGGTAGAATTTGGGAAGACTTGCAAATTAACACAAATATTTTGGAAAACAATGCTAAGCAAGATTTTACTTTCATCATTTGCCTGTAGAGTATAAAAAAAGCAGCCCAAAAACTTTTCCTTTCATGTAAATCGAGTGATTTTGTCAGTGTGTTATTTTATGCTTCACCTCTAAATTACTCTTCGCTCTTGTTTTCTGTAGTTTACAGTTAAGGATATGTTTGGCTTCAAAACAAAATATCTAAATTCTTTATAAATTTTTCATTACTCTCTGTGTTTGAGACCACTTATGCAGAGTGACCAGTGTAAAAGCAGTTGGAATTGCTTTAATTAGTGATATTCCTTGGCTTTTTACAGGCACTGTCTCTCTTGCCTGTTGCTGTTACTTTTGGTGGCAACAAAGAGATATTAGTAAATGTCAAATTTGTTGGACTGACTTGAATTCATTATTAAGTTTCTGCACTTTTAGCAGAGCAATAGTTAGAACATATTCTTTTATTTAAAATTCCTTAGCAAATACCGTTTTCTTTTTGGTTCCGTTTTCATCTTCTTTGGTCTACATCCATTATCAAGTGAAACCTGTCAAATGCATCTCTTATCTTTGTGGAATGTCAGGATTCTTCACACATTCAATAAAAATACAGTAAAATAAAATAAATAAAAAAACCTCCTGTCCTTTCTTTCATTTTTTACACATTTCTGACAATACCTTTTTGATTATGCATTTTTATAGCATATTTTGATGTGGCAGGGACACAAAACTGTTTACATTCTTCTGATTTTTTCTTGCTTATACTTTTCATACATTTATAAATAAGAGAATCTTGTGCTAGGAGAAAAAGAAAAATTAGTACAACAAATATTGAAATTATAAAATGGCTCAGACCAAATTAATATTACTTCTGAGGTAATTTCTGCATTAAAAAGTTAGTTGAATAACAAATGATTGGGGAATAAAAAGTGTATTACATATCCAGAGTAGAAAAGAAGAGATAAAACTCGTTAAAGACAAAATGAGAATGGAAAAGCACATAAGTCAGAAAAGGTCGAAGCATTTCAAAAATGGAAAGCACATGGGAGAGGTGTAAAAGGATGCTAAGGTATCAATACACAAAATGGGGCAAAGGCATCCAATACGCTATTCAAAACACAGTAAGTGAAGAAGCGAGATCAGTGTTATGCATCTAAATGGAGATGAAGGAAACAGAAGAGAATCAAATGAAAAACATCCAGTTGAGAACAAAAAAAAAACCAAAACCCCCAAAAAACAAAACGAACCAAACAAACAAACACAACAACAACAACAAAGAAAATATAGAATCATAAATAAAATGAAATAACATCATAAGAGTAGTACAGAAAACATAGAGATTACAAAGAAAAGAGTAGCAATTTGTAGTGTATTTTATGCTGAATTCTATTCATTATAAGAAGCTTATTACACTCTTACTAGGTTAAGTGAACTTTCTGTTACTTCACTGTCCCCTATGAACTTTTGCTGTCCTGTTTTCCCTCTCAACATCTTCTTAAGATACAATATTGCATGATTGCATTAATTATTACTCGTTGTAGCTCAAATTCAAACTTATTTTAGTTCTTCATTCATCCCAAGTAAGCACAATCAAGTTGTAGAAAGATTTTAAATGTTCTTTGTTGCTGGCTTTTCTATCAGAGTAAAATATACACTCACAGAAAAGGATGTTACTTCATACATCCATGACACTTCTACCAATGTTCATGAAATAATTTATGTTAGTTTCTCCTATTAATCCGTTTTTGAGGTGCAACACAGTAATGAAATTTTATCTCTAGAGGACTAAGAGTTACTCTATAAACATTGTGAATCTTAAAGCTTAATATCTCTTTAATAATACAGATTATACAATAGTATGTATTACATGGTAGTATATTATCTCTAAACATAATGTAATTACAGTGTATAATAGTTCCTTTCATATGCTGTGCAGTGATGATCCCTTCCTCTGAACACGGAAGTAGCAGAAAGGGAAAAGATTCACAGAAGGGTGTGAAGGATGCTCTGATGTATGGAATAGCTTCCTTAAACACAATTTCAAAGTTACAGCTTTTCATTCTGGAAACTGGGCAACTGAAGGGACTATGATGGATAACTTCGAAATCATCAGTGGCATGAAAATGTGGTGAGGAATCACCTCTCTTCTCCTTATTTCTGTAGTGGAACCAGGAACTATGAGTAGAAGCCAGAATTTGACTGCTACAAGTTTGGTTGGATTTTTGTTTGTTTGAATTGAGTTGTTTGTTTGTTTGTTTTCCCAAAATTATGTGTTTCTTCTGATAGTGTTAGAATTAGTGGGAGAAGCTGAGGGAAACTGTGGCTGTTAAAGCTACAATGGGTACAAGTGAAGGTTGGACACATTCATAAAAGAGAAGTCCTCTGGAGGTTACTGATTGCATGAGGCACCTCATTCATTCTCATTCAGTATAAATCTCAATCAGTAAAAAGTGTTGAAAACTAAGGGAATATTCAAAGAAAATATCAAGCTTGTTCTTTTTTTCCACAGTCTTTGTTTTGGGCTGCTTCTGGGGTAAAAATAATACTGGTTTAGATGAACTTTTAAAAATTCCTGGTGTAATACCTTTTATGTTCTTATCATTGCTGAGCTTTGTAAAAGATGGTGATTTTTATCCTATAAATTTTATCCCCAGCCTTATCACTTCATCAGTAACTCAGTGTTCCCCCATCCTCCTACAGTTTAAAACACAACTGGATCACTCCAGCTTCCTCAGGCTAATCTCTGCTGCAACTCATATTTTCTTTCCCTCTGCCATTGTTTTGACTCCTAGCAGCATACACTGCAGCAGCATAAATGTTATATATGCCTATGTAGTACAACATGTTTGTTTGCCAAAGGACGAAATTCTGACAAAGAAAGCACTTCAAATGTCTGTCGTTAAATAAATAAATAAATAAATAAATAATGCCTGATTCAATTTTTAGAATTTTTATGTTTTTAACTGAAATGTATGTCTTTCCATATAGGAGCTCTGTGTGGAAAAAGTGTATATTATGAAAGAAAAAGCCTCACTGGAAATATATCAACCTGCTCACTTTTTATCACATGGTTAGAGGTAGTGGTGTGTTGTCCGCGCTCTGTCAGTACAGGAGCTGAATGTAGAACCACACAGGATGAAAGCCCCTCAGACTGACAGCCTATGCTTTAGCTCATGATAAAACATGCTTCAAAATGGGAAAAGAAGAAAGGTAAATATCACTTTGAAAAAAAACTTCCAGCATACTTGGTTCAATGTTATTGACTGGGTGTTTCATGAAACAAAAAAATCTGTATGTGTGTACATTCATATGTTGTGGCTTAACCCCCACCAACAACTAAGCGTCACACAGGTGGTTACTCCCCTCTCCCCACCAGAAGGATGGGATGAAGAGAACTGGAAGGGTTAGAGTGAGAAAACTCATGGGTTGAGATAAGAACAGTTTAAAATAACAAGACCAGTTTAAAAATATTATAATAGTTATAAAAGTAATAGTAGCAGTACTACTGCTACTACTGGTACTACTGCTACTGATTTGTAGTGAAAAGGATGAAAAAACAAAGAGAAAATCCAAGAAAGAGGAGTGATGCAAATGAAAAAAGTTGCTTACCACCAACTGAGTGATGCCCAGCCACCTAACTTTCCTTGTCTGTAGTGTAAATATTTGCAACTGAGCCAGTCACACTCATCTGTGTGACTGGTCAACGTAGAGAATAGGTGCTTATTGAGTACAATTCTTAGCATCCTGGAGTAAGCTAAACCAATCCAGGTGAACTGTGCAGTTAGAGGTATCCTTCTATTGTGACTGTGCATGGAAGAAATTTATTGTGATTGGCTCACACGTAGATATCCATGCTGCAAAGAAGTCAGGTGATATCAGTACAAGTCCTATGAAATGGACCAGATGTACAAGATCCATGTGTGCTCACTAGCTCAAAGTGAGAATATGAAGGATTGGTCAATTCTGATTTCTTTTGCACATCTGACCATCACTTACACTCTGTAAGAAAAGTTTTAGGATTCTGAGTGGTTTTGGAAATTCAGTCCTTCCAGTAAATAAATGAGATTTTTAAACAGTCCTGTTTTCATGATTTTTCTTTTCTGATGTAAATAATTTACGGTAATATATGTGAGAACAGCTGGTCTGAGTAGGCTGGTGTGATATTTGGGTCTAGAAAGAGGACCGTCTTTTCTAATGAGGGGCAGTTGAGAGCTACCGTATGCTCTTAACTTTCAAATTAGTAGAGCCATCTGTTAAACAAGTTTGGGGTTCAGGTTTATTGTTTTTTCATTTTACTTCTTTTTTTTAATAATTAAATGTAATTATTAAGCAATGATCCTACTTCTAAGTTCTTTACCTGGAGTTTTCAAAGTTATTCATTTTAAGATGAGATTCATCAGGTTTTGACAAAGATATAGGTCTTGAAAAACGGGAAGATCATAAATTAATCTAAGAGTTTGGTACACTAGTGATTGTCTATGGTCTTTCACATCATAGAAACTGTGAAAACCTCCAGATCCCAGCTTAGCTAGATGATATGATGTTCATATATTTATGTTTGAAGCCTATTGAAAGCTCCAAACACATTTGTTTTCATGGCAAGGAGTGTCAGGTCTCAGAGAGGGGTAAAGAGTGTGAATGGAGGAAATTTGTATTTCCAAAACTCGTTATTCTATTAATCTTGAACTTTAATATTTTTTTTCTACACAAAATAAGTCCAGGTTAATATTAAAAATAAATAAAAATAAAACAAATAAGAAACACCTCACAACCAAAACCGAACCCAACACACCTACAGTAAATAATATTTATTTCATAAATTGAATGGAGTCATTCCAGAATTTGAAGCATTTCACTTTTGACAAAACTTAAATAGTTTGGGTTATTTCAGGAGTATTCAACTGTTCAGAATTTTTTGTCCACCAGTGGAATCATAGCTTGTCTCGAACATGTTAAAACCTTCAACTTTTCCATTTGGGCACACTTTTGTTACATGTAAATTGGTTATAAGACTTTGTTATTTGGTATTTTATGCATCTTCACCCGTCTTAATTTATCTTCTACTACTGTAAAATACCTATAAACCTTTTCATTTTTCTTTTTCTTTATGTTCTTTTAATCTTTCTCTCATTCAGTGAATTTTAGGCTGCATTTCCACGTTTTGTCTGAACTGTCGGAATTCTCCTCCTCACCTTGCTCATCCTCTGCCCTTCTCTATTTGGTTCTGCCACAACTAGGCTGTCTTTCTGTCAAAAAATCTGTGATTCTTCACATCCTTTCCTCAATATATACAACTCAGTAAACCAGTAGAAAAATATTTCCAATTTGATTTTTCTCCATTGACTGTGTAGTTTTTCCAAAGTTTGAATGAGTTGACTCAATTCTGTGATAATATGAATAAAAATCAGAGTTGACTTGAGTGAGACACTAAGAATTTACAGGGAGGCAAGGAGAAGTAAATAGAAAACATTTCAGAAAACAGGAGAACATTTCAAAGGTAGGGTCAAAAGGCCCAAATGGTATTTCATCCTTCAGTTGTCCCCAGCACAACAACTCTTCTCTACCTCAAATTCAGTTTAAATGGAAAGTCTTCAACTGGATTTGCTTAATAGAAATCCATAACTAATCAGTAGGAATTACAAGCAAAGAATGGAAGAGTTTGTTGTCATTATCACTGACTGCTAATTGCAAGGTAAACATGGTGGAGCTGCAGATTTACAGATCCTATACCAATTTTCAGTTGCTGAAGTGTTCTCACTGTCATCTCTAGGTGGTGTAGGTCTCTACAGTAAACTGGATTCCTAGTTCAACCTTACCTCTGTGCCTGGTAAAATCCTGGGAGATATACCAAGGAATGTGAATGACAGCAACATGGTTACAGCCAACAGCTCCCTGCAAACTGCTGCAGTGTGAGTCCATCCCATGGGCAACAGTCCTTCCAAAACTACTGCAGCATGGGTCACTCTTCCACATGGGGCAGTCCTCCAAGGACAGGCTGCTCTATCATGGGAGCAGGGCCTTCCCTCCATGGATCTCCCACAGGACCACAACCTCTTCTCAGGCATCCATCTGCTTCAGTGTGTGTTCCCCCACAGGCTGGAGGTGGACTTCTGTATCCCCATGGAACTCCATGGGCTGCAGGGGCACAGCTGCTTCACCATGGTCATCACCACAGCCTGCAGAGGAATCTCAGCTCTCGCACCTGAAGCACCTCTTCCCTTTCCTTCTCCACTGACCTTGGTGTCTGCAGAATTGTTCCTCTCACATGTTCTCACTCCTCTGGAAAATTACAACTGCACAACAAACTTTGTTTTGATTTCTTCTTAAATATGTTGTCACAGAGGTATTATCACCCTTTCTAATTGGCCCAGGCTTGGCCAGCAGCATGTGCATCTTCAGAGCCACCAGGAATCGGCTCTGCAGGACATGGTGGAAGCTTCTAGCATCTTCTCACAGAAGCCACCTCTGTGGCCGAAAAACAAAAACCAGGCCATGCAAAACTACTACAGATGGCAACTTCCACTAATACTTAAATAAATTATTTAGGACATCAATGACTTTAGACACATTCTTTACTCTGCCAATATGAAATATATAAAAATTCAAGGGTTGCTATGAACCCATTTTGCTCTTCATCTGCATATCAGTAATTTTTCTTTGAATTTCCTTCTTTACACTGTCCAGAGAAAGAAGGAAGCTATTTTTTTCCCTCATCTTATCTTAATGTTGTTGTTACTCTGACATTTTAAGAACTTACTCAGAAGTTTTCTGTCTATGTTATTTAATCTTACAATTAGGGATTCAAGAATATTTACTTGAAAAGTAAAAAATATGGTGATAATAAAAAGACTTTCCTGTACTATGCTGCTGTCACTTAAATTCAAAGTTAAGTTTGTTTTTCAATTTCCTCAAAAGAAGAAAAAATAAATTAGTTTCTAGGCTGAAGATTCTGGGAGATTTATGGAGTTTTATCTGGCTAGTTGCCATGGAGGTTAATTACTGTTGAGATAAGCCCTACGGATTATGAAATTTCAAAGCTCAGAAAAAAAGTGCCATTCTTTGTTATATAAGGAATAAGTTCCCAAACCAGTCAGGTGTCCTTGTTAGGAAGAGCATAGGGAACAAGAAAAAGCTGTGAGAGCTGCAGTCTTGTTGGGTTTTTTGTTTGTTTTTTTGTTTTGTTTGTTTTGGTTTTGTTTGTTTGTTTGGTTTGGTTTTCTTTTTTTTTTCCCTAGTGATGTTTCAGGTGAAATGCCCCTACTACATTTGTAATCTTTATCGCCTTCCTTTGGGGAATGTGAGGAGGTGCCTCTTGGTTATGAAACCTTTCTTTTGTTGCTTTAGTTAAATTCTGTCTTTGATTTGTAGCTACATTCAGCTCCAGTATTTTCTGAGCCATCAGCAAAAACATTCAAAATATCAACAAGAAGAAATGATAATATGAACAATGAAGACTCCTTAATTGTTTTCTGCATTAAGTCAGATAATTTTAAAAGAGGTGTTTTAAAATGAGGTTATCATTCTTCTTAAAATATAACCATTGGAAACATAAAAAGGGATCCTTCTCTTTGATCTGTATTAGGAAAAAGGAGTAAATGTTTATCAGATTCAATGGATTTTGTTTTCACTGTGGAAAATTTGACATAGCTATACCTTTGGTTCAGATGAATAGCATGTGTTCAAATGCCCAGAATCAACCATGGAGGATGTCACGTACTTAAATTTAATAAGCAAAAAGGCAAAAGAGATTTAAGATTCCTCAGTCTCTCCACAGGGAAGATGTGTTAGCTTTTTAATTCCTGTAGAAGAAACTAGTCTTTAGGATATATTTTTCAGACCCCAACAGTATCCTTAAGCTCTGGAGTTTTTTAGTCACTATAAATCTGGAATAAAGTAATACAATGCCAAAAGCATTGGAAACTTGATTAAAATAAAGCACACACTGAAGAAATATTGTGAACCATATTCAACTGACAGACCTGCAAGAAATCTGGTACCTATTTACAGCAACTAATTATCTTCTTGTGAAAAAAAAAACCCCTTGAAATTGGTTCATTATTCTCTAAAGAAAACAAGGATTAAGAAAACCTTTGCCTGCTTTAGTTCTTTTTTAATAATTTATATGAAAAACAACCTTTTATAAATTTTTATTTCAACACAAAACTTTAATTTGCCATTTAGCTTTCTTGATATCATTGCCTATTCTATAGAACTGCTAATAAATACAGGAACTATATTTCTTTGACTTCTTAACCATTTTATCAGTCAGTCTATTAAACACTCATGTTTAAGAAGACTAATAACATCTAGTTTAGGATTTTGATTCAGTTTTTCTCTTCAGCTTTTCTGACTCATATTTAGATTATGTGATTTTATTGATTTGAGGGTTGTAAAGTTTCACCACACACACACATAGCAGTTCAGCGCTATTTGAAATCTGGCATGTTGGCTAAACTCCAGCTTCCACTGTAAAACTTCACAAATAGTCCTTACATCTTGTGTAAGTTCATCCTATCCCATGGGTATTTGATTGCCCAAGGACTCTCAAATGGCCATAAATACCGTGAATCTCTGTAGAGAGTAATAGAAATCTAGGCATCAACCTCAGTGCAGATACCTGCATTTAGACATCTAATTTGAGTGGTTTGCCTCACTTATAAATTTGGATACCTTAATTTCATGTTGAATCCCACTCAGGTCTTGATTCGCTTACTGAAATGTGGCATTTGGTACTGTCTGAGAAACTCAAGGGTATCTGAGCCATCCCCATAAGATTGGTAGAAATGACACAGGGGACTTAAAGGAGACTTTTTAAATCAGGAGCTTTGGCCAGAAGAGATATGCTGGAGCAGTTTAAATATAATTTTTAGTAGATACTTTTTTTCATATAGACAGAATGCTTAGTTTATGCAACAAAACCATCAACTCAGGCTGGCAGATATGGCACAATACATTGTAGAAGTCTTGTACCATCCAAAAGCAGCAACTAGAAACTTTAAATCCCAGACAGAAGAGAGTGGCCCATATGTCGGCAATTGAATTGAGCCCAGGGTGTTGACATTGGCCATGTTTAAGCTCACCATCCTAAATTCCATTTATAGCTAATGGAAAAAGAGTGACACTCTTAGGGCATAACTGATCTAACCTAATTTAGATGTACTCATTAAGGGTCATACTCAAGGGGCCTCTGTGAGTCAATGAGGGGCTGAAAATTGCATTAGAATAACTGCAAAAACATTTTAAGGGAGTTTTTGTGACTGCCTGACGCTGATTCCTCACATTGAAAGTGATGAGCGTATTAGTTAGCTTATGTTGGGTAAAGTTACTAGAGAGACATGAGTTATGATAGGCTCTAGAAGAAGCAGCTGCCGAGTTTGTGTGCACAGCAAGGGCTGACTGCTACTGTGTAGGAAAAAAATGAAATCGGTTGCCCTGTAGGACTCTTGTTGTCTGAGGTTACATCGAGTAGACTCACTAAAAAGAGAGCTGGCTGCAATGCCTTTTTTTCTGTCTGTGACATGATGTTTTTGCCACAAACAGTATGACAGAAAGAATATTGAAGTTGAAAGATTCAGGGCAGTGGAGATTAGAGTAAGAAAGATTTCCATTAAGAAGGAAGTAGCTACAACTGTGAGGTTAAATGCAACTGATATAACAGAAGCTAGAGACTTGGGAGAAGAATAACTGTTGAAACACATATGGAAAGCCGGATACGTTTGGCAACTGATATTGAAAGTCTAGGCAGGCAGCACCTCATTTGGTGTATTTGAATATGCATCATGTTTAATCCTTCTGGCTTTGTTAATCTGAACTGGAGAAATCTAACATCTAGGTGTGATAAAGGAAGTTGGGTACAGTTTGTAAACCAACTCAGGGTTAAGCTCTGAATCTGCAGGCAGCAAGGACACAGTAAGAGCTACTAGTTTTCAACAATTTATATTGAACCTTTGTACGATTACTGAAAGCAAAACAAGTGGTAGAGTCTTTTAAACCTTATAAACCATTGTTTTTCTGTTGTGAAAGGGCTTTTGAGAAAACTAGTGAATTAAAGCAGTTGGCCTGTGGGAACTTAGATCTAGCTGTTGTTACAGGTCAAAAGCTCTGTAAATGTTTGTTTATACACACACACACAAATATATATATATATGACAACTATACATAGTGAAAACAAACTGTTGAAAAAGTGTTCAAGGCATACAAAATAACTTTTTAAGTTTCAAAAAAAAGGGTATATTCATTATACTGCTGTTGAAATATGAATAGAATATTACATTAGGAAGCTATTTGGTTGGACTTTGAATATGTTTTCAGAAGTTTTTGATCTACTTAGTCTTAAGCAACTTTATAAACTCTGTGACTGTAACCTCCATTCTTAATTTTAGAATTAGACCCAAGGAATACAAAATTCACTTCTGCTTTTTAAGGAGATGATCCAGGGGCAAAACAAAGATAAAGGCCGGCTGACCTTCCATGAGGCCTAGGTAGACAGACCTTGTGATGTTTTCCATAAAGACAGTACAGGTAAACTATAGAAACAGTAGCTTGCCTTTAACCTTGGGCAAAGTCTGAAGAAATGCCACATCTATCAGGTTATGGTGGCATATATAGATTACAGCCTGAAGGTAGAAAACCAAAAGAGCAGGTCAAATCTCTAAGTATGGAAAGCTGTCTCTATTTAAGTATAACTGCTCTCTCCTAAAAAATCTCTAGAGTCATATCTTATTGAACTGTAAAAATGTATAAATCTGAAAAAAGATAATAGACTATCATGCATCCTTTACCTGTCTTGTATGATTCATCTCTAAAGATCCTTACCAACACCTAGGAGCAGCAGACTTTGTTATATTGGGTGTTAAAAACAAATTTAAAAAAAAAAAGAAGAAAAAGTCTCCTGACTTTATGAACAAACAGGAAACATAGAGAGACAACTGCAGAAAGGCTATAATATTGTTAATAAATTTTGGCAAATCCCTTGTACAATGCTTTGGAATTTAAAACCTGTAACTAAATTAAGATAAAAATAGGCGTCAAGGGAAAAAGGATCTAAGGTAATGGACAAAAGATTGTAAAGGAACAAACTTTTTCTTTGTACTGATGTAACCGGCCACGGACCAGGACCAAACTGGTTTAATTAACCTTGGACTACAAATTACACAAAAAGCTACATCAAATCTGTTCTAAAATATAATTCTGTACCATTTATAATGAGGGGCATTTTGTTTGTTCTGCATGTTTGGGTTTTTTTGTCTGCATACATATTGCCTCTAGGTTAAATGACTGGATCCTGAATATATCAAAGATAATGGGATTTATTTAAAACTTAATGAATAGCTGTGAAAGTGAAAGATGTGGGGACCAGAGATTAGATGAGTCACAGACCAAGCAATTCTATCAGTATCTTTTGTAGTACAAATACATGTTCATGAACAATATTAGAGTAAATGAAACAGTCTTTGCAGAATTCATTCAGATAGCCAGATCTCATTCCACATGGAGCCATTGATGGTAGTCAAGAAAAGGTACACCACTCCAGTGAAGACAAGCTGAGACAGTTTGGTTGTTCAGCCTGGAGCAAAGAAGTCTCTGGAGAGATCTCATAGCAGAATTCCAGTATTTAAAGGGGGCCTACAAGAGTGGTGGAAAGGGACTTACTACGGGAGCATGTGGTGACAGGACAAGGGGCAATGGCTTTAAACTGAAAGAGGGCAGGTTTAGATTAGATATTAAGGAGAAATTCTTTACTGTGAGGGTGATGAGATATTATAACAGGTTGCCCAGAGAAATTGTGGGTCTCCCATCCCTGGAAATGTGGAAATCCAAGCTTGACAGGGCTTTGATCAACTTGGTCTTGTGAAAGGTGTCCCTGTCCATTGCAAAGGGGTCAAAACTAGTTCATCTTTAAGATCTCTTCCAATCCAAACTATTCCATGATAAGATGATCCTGTGATATGCAAATCATGTAAAGAGTGTTGTTTGAGGATATGTACTGGGCAGCTTTGTGCTCGATCACTGCAGACTTTATTCAGGACTGGAAACCAAATACATTGTGCCGAACACACCACAGAAGTCAACCATCTTTCCACATTCAGCAAAAAGGAATATTTTCCCTGGCTAACAGAACACCAAGACAAACAAAATGAGCATCCTGATATCCCCGTGTCATTGCCTGCTCTAAGCTTGAGAGCATCAGATCTACCACTACTGTCTAAGTGGGTTTAATGCTTTATTAAAATGTAATATTAGTTGTAAGGACTCAGAATTAGTCAGAGTTAATGGAATTATTCTTTGTGCTTTTAGTAACAGTGAGAGTTTTGATTTGCATTTGCCAGGAGCAAGTGATCCTTAACCAGTTACTGTAGAAATATGAAAGGATTGCTCTTGTATACTTTTTAAAACTGCATTTGAAAATGTACAATTTTTAAGAGTTTTAGGGACAGAAAACAATATTTTCTTGCATATATTTTGAACAATTGAAAAGTATATGAGTTGGAAAATTTCTGTCATAAGCCTTCTCAGGACACATCATCTCCGGTCAGTCCTGGTTAAGGCAAAGAAACAATACTGATAGCTGTAATACTATTAATGTATTAATTTTTGAGGGAACTGAATTCTCTTCCTGCTGCATGAGACAGATCATGTCAGCCAATTCTATGCCCTTTCAAGTTTCAAGCAGTCCACTTTCAAGCTTTTAGAGTTCAATAACAAGAAGCATTGCACCTTCTTTTGCCCCCATTCCCTGCCCGTGCCCCCCCTCCCCCCACTTTAGTAAGCAATGGAAACAAACCAGTTTTTAAACACTATTTAAGAATATTGTATGTTCAGATGGAGACAACTGTGAAAAACAAAGAAATTATTAATAAGGACACCTTACTGTCCTCATTCTCTCAGTGCATATAGAGTTCATTTCACCTAAAAAATACATTATTATATCTGAGACAATCACCTCAACCTCTTCTCACGGGAAAGGGAGAGAATTAGTCACTTATGGGGAAAGATAGTAACGATATATTCCAAATGTCTCCTTTAGAATGAGCCACATCTTAGCCATGCTTACTGCTCTTCACTACTTACGAAAAAAGACCAACTGCTGGATCTGATAAGGACTTTCACATTTAGTTAGATAAATCTCACTATCCATAACTTCTGCTGATGCTTGCCCAGACAAAGCACTCCTTAATTCCCCATTGCCCCTAGCGTAGCCCGGAATCTTGAATTTTGATCATCAATTGAAAGTCTATACTTTTCTGTACATACTTTTACATATGTGATATATATATATGTGTTCATATGTGTATAATGTTAATTGAAAATGTTAAGAAATCTTTACATTATTCTGTAGGAAAAAAGGATGAAGAAATTAAAATTGATCATTCCGGCTAGTCCAGATTTGTCCAAGAGGTAGACAAAGGTTAGGGGCTTCATCTGAGGTATGGGAGGGTAGACTTAAATCCCTGTTCTTCATGACTAAGGGAACTTCATATCCCAAACATGTATTATTAACGTCCTCATCCTGCTAAATGAAAGAGGGCTGAAGAACAAACATACTGTTGAACTGATAGCTCACTATCAGATTCCTCTTACAAGTACTCCAGCTTGTTTGCTCTGAGCCAAGTCTACTATAGAGAAAGTTGTTCACCAGCTAATTACAGACTAGTCTGTGCCATTTCACCTTCAGATCATCAATCATTTTCCAGTTCCTTATCAGTACATCTACTAATGAATGTATGTGTGTGTGTGTGTGTGCTTGGCTTTGTTTGTGTGGTTTTTTCCTGGTAAATTAATATATCTGCAGAAAAAAACAAAATTTGATGAAAAATATCAATATGTTATAGCCAGGAATGCCAACTTAGCAGTGATCCTGTGTGGTTTATGCTAGAATTTAAGCCACTGTGGAGGCAGATGTCACTTTTGAGGAGATAAATAAGTAAGTACCCAAGGAGGTAAGCTCTTCCCCTGGATTATTTTTAGTATGCATATTTGCTTCTTCAAGTTAGTGCTATTAGGGAAAACAGACTTATTATTGGAAGCAGTAAAAGCCTAGAGAGCTGTAGAAGAGGCTGAATGATAGACAGAGATGATAAACCACTAGAAAAAATTGAAGGGGAAAAAGCCTCACAAGTCATAAATATAAAGAACATTTCAAAAATAAGAGAGCAGAATAAAGAAGCAGGGAATAAAATAAAAAGCCCAGTTTTTATTATGTTCAAAGACAATAAACACACTGCATCCAGAAAGTTTGAAAACAAGGCACATATGAATGCAGCAACTCATCTAATGCTTAAATGGAACATTGTCCTTTTACTTACTTTAGAAAATTAAGGGTTACGAGTAAGTTTGAAAATTAGTAGAAAATAGGTTACCATAAACATAGCAGAGGATCTTTGTTGAACAAAGTCTTAAGAAATTAGTAAAACTGGAATATCAACAATCAAACTGTTCCAGCAACCACACATATTTTCTTGAGTGATTTTTTCAATATGTTTGGTACTTATAAACTATGGCCTTTAATTGTGTGTTGTTTTTTTAAGATGGACTAACAGTAATGCACAATCAAAAGTATAATTCAGGAGTCAGGTATATTATCTCATATAACTGCAATGTCAGTTGACTTCTACACTGTATTAACACCATTATATTAGTGTTAAGCATTTGATTACTGAGGTAATTAAGAAAACTTTTAAGACATTTTATACTCTCAGCCATTTCACAAGAGCTATAAAACTATCCCATCAATTCAGTCTTCAGGAAAAATTGGTCCTCTGTGGGAGAACATCTCTCATGACGGCAATCAAAGCACCTACTATAGCAAGATGTATTTGCTTACTTGTGCTTCACAGTGCAACTTTGTGCTTGAGATTTATGGGAAGAATAAAAATGAAATGCAGCATGTTTGTGAGCAGTGTGCAGATCCGCATGCATTATCTAAATTAGTAGATCTAAAATATTCAGGTTCATTTTGTATGTCCTTCCTGTTATTTACTGGATTTATCTTGGGAAGATAAGCTCATCTAGCAACTTCATCTTAGAGAACTTTAAAATATTTGAAGAACTTTAAGGAATCCTACGCATTCAGTGCCTGGGATTTTGTTTCCCCATTCTCAGAACTTTAGAAGTAGTGAAAATAAGTGAAGCATTTATGACATAAAATAGAACTAAATTAAACCAGAGAGTCTCTCTCACAACAGAAAGTACTCTGTACCTCACCAAAACACTAGGCAGCAACCAAGAACTTTCTTCTAGATTATTTCATTTCAGGCACATTTTATATTTTTCAGCTTAGAGATTGAACACTGTGACCAAAAGGTAGAGAGGCTTTTGAAGTCAATTAGGCTTTCAGCTTTGCTTATACACTGTCTCAGTGCTAGCCCAAAACAGTGTGTTTGTATTTTTTGCGTAACTGGAGAACAAGGGAGCAAAATAACCATGGTCACCAACCCATTTTCCTGAGTGACTTTTATCTGAGGGGGCTGTGCACGACAAAGTCTGAACTTAAGCATTTTGACACTCTCAATCTATCTTTCAGTGTACCGTGGCACGTTTAAAATGTGTTACACTAAAAAAGATATAAATTTCTGAAGAAAAACTACTCCATCCCAGCCGAAACCAGCACAGGTGTTTTCAGAAAACATTACTTTGTAAAACTGACACTGGTTTACTGCTTACATGCTCCTCATTTTTATCCAGGAATATTAATTGTTTCTAATAAACAATGAAAAGATCACATGGCTAGCAGCTTGTTCTCCTTTGGGTCCTCTTCATCACTTTGGTTTTCACTCACCAAAAGAACTTTTTAGTATTTTTACTTGTATAAGATCTGAAGTCTCTTATACGAGTAACTCAGAAATTAAAGAAAACTATTAATTCCCCAGTTAATGTGGTTTACATAATATATGACCTGATGGAAAACAAAGGGATTCAGGTTGGTTTTGGGTTTTTATATCTATAACAAAGTGTTTTATGATATATACTAAACTAGAAGCATGGTAAAATGTTTTATGAAAGAATACTTTTTTTTCCTAAAATTTATGTATTTTCAGTCTTTCTTTTGTTTTCTTCTTCCAGTACATATTTTAAAGAAATAAAAAACAACAAAAAAGACAGTATTGTTGGTTCTACAACTGATTCATAATATTCAAGTATACAAGAGAGTATTTTTGTTTCTACAGCTGATTTGCTAAAAATAATTTGGCAAATAGTAGGCTATTTGATTCCAGAAAGCTCTAAAATCTTTAAATGGTGTGGTCACTTTTTACTTGAAGGGAAAATAAAAAAGAGGTTTTGGAAATAATTTAAGATTCTAAAGCAGCAAAAAGGCCTGGATGAGTCAGAGAGTAAAGTATAGGCAATTTAGAGGAGCAATAAAGGAGATCTACCCAAAAAAAAAAGAGATGACACTTGTCATGCTCTTGGTACTGGACAGCCATTTTCTATGACTGTGGAACTCGATGGTAGTAGTACAACATTTTTTACAGAACTTTCAGTCAGAAAATTTCTCAGACTATAAAATTTCTGGTCAAACAGGATCTCAGGGCTACAAGCAACATTGTGATCAACAGTGTAAATTGGGGAGAAAACATCACACCTGAATCATGTCCTTGGGCCATCTGAGACAGATGAGAGATTTCAATCTCAGTCTCTTACATTACAGAAGAATAACCTCATTAAAGGCTGTTTAATGAGCCCTTAGTATGTCGTTCTAAATTAACAATGTGGTAAAGTATGATACAGCAAGAATATTGACTCTAGGTTTCCCCGATTGCAGGAATTTTTTTTTTTTTTTAAATTTTCCCCTGAGGCAGGCCTGCATTTCTGATTCTGAAAATTTTATGTTTTGCTTGTTTGTTATGGTGGTTTTTTTTGGTTTTGGTATATGTTTTGATTTTTGTTTTTCTTTTTTTGCCTGTGATGATTTTCGTTTTTCTTTTTTTGCCTGTGATGATTTTCCAAATACATTTTTATTCTGTTTTATTTCATAAGGGAAGGGGAGAATGTATGAGAGTTTTGAAAACAGACTTTCTTTTCAACCATATTTCCTTGTCCTCTTTTTCATAAAAAACTGGCACATCCCAAGTTCTGCACTCTAATTAATTTAAAAGCAAAACAACTACACAATTAAATTTCTAGCTACGTGGGTGTCCCAATTCATATCACTCCCATCTTTCTTCAAAAAGACCAGTTCATTAATGTACAGAACTGTGTCTAAAGAACAAGGATATGCTGAGTGAAATATTAACAGATTTCAACCTGTTAGATATTTCATTAAAGCAGAAGCACTCTGATTTTGCAGTAATTAGATCCCATTAAGCCCTGGCTAAAAGCGCTCAGCAATTGTGGAGCTACCTAAAGTTAGGGTGAAAATTTATTTGGAAACAACCACGTTTGAATTAAAGCAGTGAAGAGACTAACTGTGAATCGTTTGAAACTGACTTCTGCATTCTCTCTCTCTCGATCTGAATTTGGCAGGAGAAGGTCCAAAACCAGAATTTTCCCCCATGTGTTTTCCATTACATTTATATATAATGTTATTATTCGGAGTTTATTTAGAAGCAGGCCACTTACATGTAACTGACCTTGTCACTCTTCTCATTCTCCTTATTTTCCCCCCTTTTTAGTATCCTTTCTGCCCTACCAGTTTCTGCTGGTGTGTTTCTCCTTCTTCAAGTGTCCTTAGTGCAGTACATTTTTCCTTCACTTGTGTTTTAATCTTCTTTCTTATATTTACTCTATCTTTCTCCATTTCATGTCACTGACATGGCTTTCTGTCCCCACTTCCATTCCCCGGTGCCCTATCAGCATTTCTTCTGTACCAGCCTTTCCAATTTAGTTTTCATTTCCTCCTTGAGATAAATCTAGTAGTGTCGCAGATTTCTCTCTAACACCGTGTAAGTACTGCATTAAAACTCTATTACTGGTAATTGAGCTAATGTAAGAGTGCAGATTACCTATAATTTATGACAAAGTAACTCTGTGTCTTAGACATTGTAATGAATCACCATTTTAATTTAAATGTATTGGACGCTTACCAAACCTCCCAAAGTGAGGTTGGGAATACTTAAAAGAATATTCTAAAGCCTCTGACAATTGAAATGTAAGCAGTCCAAATCCAGAGTCTTTCAGGACTGTGAAGTTATCCTGGGACCCTATATTCAAGCTGTCTTCTTTACCATGAAAAGGGGCATATTTGTTTCATCTCTTGCATCAGCTTCTGTAGATCCATTTTTTGCAGCATACAAATGAAATTTCAGTCCAGACTCATGTATTTTGAGTGGGATCAGACAGTAATTTCACATACACTGATACTTAGTTATTGTATTCAGTCTTGTACAATTTAATCATTGCTATGAGTCTAATTCTTTCAGTTAGGTATATCAGGAGTAGATTTGGCCCAGTATTTTAAATTTAAGACGGTTTCACACTTTAGACATGTCAATTATGCTGTGCAGTCCTGAGTGCCTAGATTGTGCTGAGTTTAGCAGCTTCATGAAACTAACAAAATTCAGACTTTTAATCATTTGAAACTGAGAGAGGGGGGAATTTGGAACCGATCAGCAAAAGAACCTTCCGCGCTATTCTATCGTGAGTGTTTCACTTGCAAGAGGTGCACTGATGGAGTGGTCACCCACAAATCAGTGTTTAACTGCACTGATTGTTGTGCTGAAGCTGGCTAGTTGCTTTTTATGCCAAGCAAGACAGTGGATATTTCATGTCAGGGCTGGCTCAATAATTTTGTTTATCCACATTTGAAAATACTCAGATGTGTTCTAAGATGTGCAACTCATAAATCTAAGCATATGGACTGTGCAACCACACAGAAGTAAAACCAGTCCACCAATGCAGTTTTCCCCTTTCACGACCTTCTTATTTTGGATATAATTCTAAGACCTTGTTAAATAAAACCAGGCTATAAATTGTTATTAGAATTAATAGAGTTCAGTTGCTAAGGGAATAAAAGTTTTTATATATATATACATGTGTATTTTTTGCGTTAATATGCACTTAGACATTTCTCCTGCTCCTCTTCCTATTTTTAGTGTTTATATTTGTACGTCACCCACCCAGTGTGTTTGTGTTGTGGCTGATGGGAGAGGTGTCTGAAAAAATATTTTTCTGAAGGCGATGGCAACTTGAAAATCTATTTTTCTAAAAGTTTTATGTTTTCAAAACTATTACAGGCAATAAGTATGCATTACATGCTATTAGCCTTAGCAAGGTATTTTAATCTAACAGTTCTGCACCATGTTCACATTAATATGCAAATAGAAGGAGAATACAAAATTAAATGGAAATGAAAGTTGAAAGTTAATTGACATTTCTGTCACAAAAGCTCGGAGAAACAGTACTTATGGTTTAATGGCAAGAAGCTAATGTGTCATCCTTGGGAGGGCTACATCAATTTAGAACTAAGACGATTTTACTGAGGAAAAGTGCAAAGTGCTGTTTGTGCATGCAGGTTGCCAGCTCCCCCTATGCAGGTGGTCCCATCACCATAAACCTGGACTAAATTGCTGCCATTCATTAAACGCAGTGGCTGTCTGGATAGCTGCCTAACACAGACTTACACAGGCCATCTATTTCTGTCAGAAATATGATATGTCACTGACAAAAGCTTAATTACACCATTAATTAATAGGACCATTTTCAAAATGCCTTGCAATGCAGCTTGACACTCATTAGTGCCATTTATTAATAATTTCTCTCAGGGTATAATACGCTATAAAGTGTAATTTGAAAGAGAATAATACATGTTTAAACCCAATGTATCTCTGAAACCAAAATCCATTCTTTGCTGAATTAGTCAGCTTTATGAAAAAGCATCGACCCGTCGGCTGAATGCACGGAAAGGTATTTCTCTATATCAAAACACTTCTGCCACAGAACAGCAAGTTTGTGGATTGGACAGCAATATTCTGGATGGGAGTCCAGGCAGTCTTTCCCCACAAGAAATCTTGATCCCCCTCTGGATGTACTCTTTCTACTCTCAGTTCTGCATGGAGGCCAGGGGCACCGAAATGCGTAGACTTCTACTGTATTGGCACATCCCTATGTCCCTGAATGCCTATATCCCTTTATATAACTGGACAAATTAGAGGATAAAAGTGCTGGTAAAGATTATTCAATCACAAATATTCTAAAATGTAGGACCAGGACAGATTTTGCAGGGTGGTAAAGGTGCAAGAGAAAAATAAGCCAAAATAAGACAAATATGAGCAGAAAGTATGAGCACAGCTCCATGGTTTTATATGCAAATTAGTGAGGTGTGGAAGGAGAAACACTTTTAAAGATTCCTGCATTCCTCATTTCAGAGCCAAGAAATTTCAGTATTTCAACGAGGTAGAGTGTCTTTTAGTGTCTGCTCTGCAACAGAGCAGCTCTTTCCTATGGAGGTTACAAAGTTTTTTTTATTTATTTTTTTACATTCTCAGAGTTCTTTCAACATAGGGTAGGATCATAAATATAGTCACTGGCCCTGCATGTGAAAAACTATAGACATCTGAAGTTTGAACACTATGGGCTACTTACTGAGAAGTAGGAACTTAGTTCTCTGCTCTTTGCAGATTCATAAAATTAAAAGTTTTACTTCTTTCTGCTTATGCTGCTCACTAAACAATTATTTTCTTACAGAAAACTTTATACCACTTTAACAGACAGATTAAACAAAAATGTGGAAATAGTATGACAACACGAAGGTTGCCACAAAAATGCATTCAATATAGAAACAAAGACCAGCTTCCAAAGTCAATAGCACATAGGGTGTTTAAGAAAAGTAAGTTAGTCAGGCAGATCTTGAAAAACACTTTCTTTGTGTAAATGGTGATACAGTAAGGCAAACTGCCTTACAGGGGTGTTCGTGCAGATTCTTTAGTCTAAAATCAGGATTTTAAGAAGCAATCTTTTAGGTTTCTAATCTGGGAGTGTATCACCCATGATTTTTTTAGTATCCATAAATTTCACTATCAGAACAACATTCCCTAAAGGAGCTCAGACTTTGCTGAATGTTCAGCCTTAGAAAATTTAGTTTCTTAGGCATTCCCCAATGTATGGCAGGAGGTAGTGCAGGCTCGGAAAGTGAAAACCATTACTACTTCCTCTGCCTGACCTGTTCACCTGCACAAGTTGCTTGTTAGTCAAGTGAAGAGGCTGAGCTGACAGTGTTCTTCTGCCTTGGTTCAGGATCTGACTCTAGAACAGCAGGGATGAGGGACACGGTAACCTTTTCAGGCAACCCAGTCTTAGCCTTCTTGTCAATCAAAGCCCTCAGAATATACAGAAAAAACAGATTTTCTGAGGGTGGGCACTCAGCAATTTCTAAAAATCCAACTCTTTGAAAAAGCCTCATTTAGACACTCATCAGTTACAGCCCTTTAATTTGGTACACGGCTCTTGATCGGCAAAATCTTTGTAGAGTTCCACAGCTTGGGCAGCTTTGACATTTAAAAGTACCTTTAACCCAGAAAATCCCATTAATCATAGTGGGAATATGATTAAAGTCTCAATTTGGCTTAACTTGGAAATGTGTGCTCAACCATGAGTCAATTGACACATACCCTCTCCCCTGCATCCCCATCAAAAAAACCCATAACCCAAAACACAACATAAACCCTAACAAAACCCTTTGATTTTTCTTTGACTTACCAGTAAAAATCCCATGCTGTCATTTGCTCTGGAGCTGATTTAGGTAAGACCATATTATTCAGTCCTCAGTGACTCAGTATAGCCAGGTATGTTCTGTGCAAAAGATGTAGAAGAGAGGCCTTTTAAGTGGTACTCTGACATGTCTTTTGCACACTCCTATTCAAAGCATAGAGAGTAATAATTTAATCTTAAAAAAACCCATAAAACAAAACAAAACAAAAGCAAAGTGAAAAAAAGGTTGCTGAGTGGTCCACTGATGTTAATGAGTGAGCTCTGTCTTACTTCTCTCAAAATTCAGTACTCTTTCTTTGTTTCCCTTCAAAACCAATAAGCCACAGAAGTGAAAGTTACAGGGCTGTTTGCCTTTACCTATTGCAGGTATAAACAGGTCTGAAGGCTTCCCATCCACCTAAGAGTCTGTGTAAACTAGGTGGTTATCTGTGGTGGTGTTATGTGCTTTGTTGCGTTGGAAGAAATAAGAAATCTTTGGTGGTCGTGTTGACACATCTGGTGTGGCTGTCTATCTCCAAAGAATGCCTGTCTAATGGAAGACAATGAGCTTCTTTTCCAGAAAGAAAACAATAATCCCCGTTTCCTGCCTCTCATCAAAATAGCTAGTCAGCATGATAAGATACTTAAGAGTCTTATCTTGACTCCGTCTGACCTGACGTCAGCCTTTATGTCCCACATTGCAAGACAGTGAGGCTATAATAACAGTAAGAAGGAGAGAAACAGCTTTAGAGGTGAGCTCCTACAGTGCTGAACCCACAAAATTCCAGGGGCTGGAAGGAAAGATAGTAAAAATAAATTTAAGACCTATTTTAGGATAATGCAGATTATTGATCCTTTGAATAAGAAGGTACATAAATAAAAACAACGTGAACTACAAAAAATATAACTGGTCCAAGCTAAAAAATAAAACAACCAACTACCAAAACCCAAAATCATAGGTATCTTCCTTTCCAGCTGAGTATCATGACCCCCCACAATACAGTACTCTCTCAATGGTCTGATGATTCATGCATTCCTGGGCTGCATGCTGCATTTGAAAGGGCAAAGAGGATTCTCAGCCAGAATACGCCAGAGTGAGGTGTTATGATTCAGACTATCTGCAGCTAGAGTTTACCTTCTATTGATTTGCATTGCAAGAAATTCACCCATCTCTCTCTGTTCAAGTAATTTTTACTTTCTTTTATTCTTATTTCTGCTTTGACCAGTGTTCCAGAGTTCTCTCCTCAAATAACGAACTGTGGGTGTTAACCGTCATCTGAACAAACCTTAAATCCTGATCTGATTTCCTGTGCTTAAGGTTGCTGTCATCGTCTCCTCCAGAGAGTTAAGGGAGATTAAGCAGCTGCCTACATTATCCTGAATTGCCTTCATATTTCCCAGAACATATGTTTGTGTATGTGGGTAAATAACTGTAGATATTCAGAGACACCTGTGTGCCTATAGAGTTAGGTGATTCTGAAAAACAAGATTATCATTTGAAAACTAAGGATTATTTAGTTTCTTAAGCCCTTATTTTGTTAAGATTTAGGTGAACTTTATCCATGAAGAATGTTTTTATCCTTAAAAAGTAGACCAAACCACTAGCACTTACATGATGATATTACAGGGACAGAGGAGACTCTGCTGATGTACTGTCACCTTCATATAAAAAAAAAAATCTCTTTAAATGCTTTAGTCTCAAGTAAAATTATTGAAATAAACTTTTCTGGATCTTTTGTCTGTACTGTAGAATAAAGTTATGATTTCTGGGAGTGAATGAAAAGAAATGGATAATTTTGAAATAGAAATGTAGAATAATATTTTTGAACCTTTACAATGAATTATGATAAACATTCTCAGCTGAAGCTTTTTAAATTCAGCCTTGCTGATGCATTCCTCACATTCAACATCATTATTGTTATTCCCATAGCTGCTATTCACAAGACTAAAATATTTTACTGTTTGATTTGTTTTGTTGGATTCTGCTTGGCTATGGCCTGCTGTTCTAAACCAAGTTTGCAATAGTTTACATTTGCTGTCATAGCGTTCATTCAGATTTTGCTTCCGTAATTGCCAGTGCAGATTGCATAGCATTTGACTTCATATTCATCAGTTGCTGCTGTTTTATAAACATTAAGCTGGTTGTACTTTACTAAGTGAAAATTGTAAATGCATGTCCTTTCCACTCCCACAGCACCAAATCATGTTCAGGCACCAAAACATAAGTTCACCAGAGATAGAACTGCATTTATTTTGTTCTGCTGCTTAGTTCCATTAACATGTAAGGCTTAAAAGACCTTCAGCTTTTGAAATCTTCTTCAGAATTGTTCTAAAGTGGCTCTTCAATCCTGCATATATTAGACATGCCCAGTCTAACAGCTAACAGCTATAGCGCGTGTTTTCTTTTTAAGATAGGCTGCATGAATTTTCAACAGGTAATAAGGTTCTGGTAATACTTTTTGAGGGATGTGTTCTGTGTATGCTGTTTGCTGATTTGGTATTCAACATGGCTTTATGATATTCTGAAAGTATCTTTAGTACTTAGAATATAATGTCTGATGGCAGATGACTGTGTCACTGAAATACTTATCAAGACTCTGGAAATGGGCCTGTGCAGACCCCACAAACTCCATTTCACATTTATTTCTCATGGAATAATAAAACCTTATTTTGCTTGTATGTCCTGAGCTAGGTTTGATCTGTTGCCAAACTGAGCCAAGGATAGTACATCACAAAATAGGTTGTGGAACCACAGCTTCTCGTTACAGGCATATTGATTCTCCTGTTCTTATTTGTGTTATCACCTTCTGCAATGAATATTCTTAAGCTAATCTATTGTTACAATTTTTCCAGCATAGTTTTGACAAAAACACCTTTCTTTTAATGCCAGCTTTTTTATATGCTTCAGGTTTTGTCATCTAACCACTTAGCAGGTTAATTTTTCACAGTCTAAGGTTACGCTATAGATAGAACACGCTTTAAAAACCTAATTGTTGCTTAAAGAGTTGCTGTTCTTCACTTTCCATGTTCACGTAAACAGTTGTGTCAACTTTATTTGCTAGAAGAATCATAGAATCATAGACTCAGGCTGGGAAAGCCCAGTAAAACCAGTACAAAAATTGAGCACAGCCATTAATGTGACACTGCCAAGTCCACCACTAAACCACGTCCCTAGGCGCCACATCTACACATCTCTTAGAAACCTCCGGGGATGGCGAGCACCATCCTCTGGCTGAAGGTTCCAGTGCTAGATAACCCTTTCAGTGAGAAAATTTTTTACTAATAGCCAATCTAAACCTCTCCTGGTGCAACTGGAGGCAGTTTGTTCTTGTCCTATCACAAATTAGTTCAGGAAAAAATTGCTTCCCCCCCTTGCTACAGCCTCCTTTCAGGTAGCTGTAGAGAGAAACATGGTGTGTCCTCTGAGCCCCCTTTTCTCCAGACTAAGCAACCCCAATTCCTTCAGCTACTCCTCATAGGACTTGTTTTCTAAGCACTTCACTCATTATAGTAATAATCTTTCAGGCTTCATGCTCTGACTGAGCCTGACCACTTAAAGCACTGCTAAATAGTTGCAGCATGAATAAAAATAATCTGCTAAACTGCTACTGGAATTTAAACTGTTATCTCACTGGAGCTAATTCAGAGATCTCTAATCTACTCCTGCAGAAGGTATGCTCTGTCTCACTAGGGTTTTTAGTGCTTCAGCTGTTACTGACAAGGAAGTAAAGCAAATCAAGGACTGCACCAAACTGGAAAGAAGAGCTTGAGAAAGAAAAGAGGGATACGGAATAGGAACATAGGCACAGGTGGAAAAAGACCGACAGAAAACATTGTAAGAACAAGAAAGTCAGAGCAGGGAGGAGGTTATCAGGACTGCACAGTCACAGTAAAGGTGAAGGAGAGAACATAGATGTAGTCAGGAAAGGAGATTGAGTGCTGGTCAAACAGGGAAACATTTTGGATTACAATGTAAAGGAAACTCATAAGCTCATTCACTTCCACTAAAAAATTAATTAAGTCTGCATATATTCTCATCTTTAATGACTTTTGATACACAAGACATGGGAATATGAAGGAGAATTTGTGAAGAAATCATGTTTTTTTGATTGCTTTGAAACTCCTTAGCATTTTATATCTTGGGAGACATATCAATATAAAGAATGATAGCAGATGACAGGCAGCTTCAAATAACTTTTGCTGCAGTAATGAGTTCTTGCTACTTCTTTAAATCTGATTTTATTTTTCTTATAGTACATATGTAAAAAAAAAAGTCATCGTGTTCATCATTTGCATGTGGAGGAGTTGGTTTAAGTGATAAGACTTAAACCATAATGAATGAAGGGAGGCTAGAATTCTATGCATACCATGAACAGCACTGACCCATCCTTTCTCCTCAAAAGCTCTTTTCTTTGTTTCACTTTGTATGTTGAAGTTTCCCATGGGTAGAAAAAGTGGATTATGAATTTTAATTGATACTTAATTAAATAATTTAATATCTCTGAGTGCTCAAACATTCAAATTGAACTTTATGTACTTAGGTTTTTTATTATAATGAAGTAAGAGATACTGTTGCATTGTCAATAATACTCAGTTGTGGTCTCTCTATAGCTTATTTGTTAATGTACTTTCCATAATATGCCCTAGGAGTCTTGATTCCTGATGCAGTTATTGTGTAGGATATATGCAGTGGTATCTGACATGAAATTGAACAGTGGAGGTGAAATCTCAGATCTCCCAACTTCAAGCTGGCTGCCATGGCATGCAGTTATAGAATCAAACCTGCATTCTCTGTCTTTCAGTCTTTCTTGGGGCCAGAAAATACTGTCTTTTCACTTACTACTGGACTGCTGAGTGTGACTGAATCTCATCTCCAAATACCCAGCTGCCCAGTGATTGTAGTTGGAGATAAGTATTTATATCTACCCAGGCAGAAAAACGAATTTGAAATTAGCTGTCCTATATCACAAGTGAAGTGCTCTATTACTGAATTATCAGAGAAAATGAGTGGTATCACTAGCTTGTCCCTTTCTTCCAGACTTACTTAGAAATGTATTAGGTCTCTGGTCATGTTCTTGGCCCTAATCTCTGCTGAGACACAGAGATATGAATCTCATATGGATTTAAATGTTCTCTGGAGCTGGGAGTTAGGTGACTATATCCTTAGTTCCCATTTTCCCCTAGAGTTGTTCTTACTATTTAAATTAATATTGAGTGTTCTAAGTGTGTGATGGCCTTTGTATACTCCATTTTTAACACCAAGTTCTACCCATATAACACACAAAACACTGTCTGGACTGCACAGTATAAATTTCACTAAGTAGCTGTGGCATAAATTTCCCTCGTGAATGTATAGCCTAACAGCCTGTCTCCAGGCAGCAATCAGGACCCCACTGAGCTTGGCAAGATGCAGTCGCTGATCCCGAGCACTCACAACATAAGCTCATGACAAGAAAGAACAGATGGAGACAAAGGTAAATAGCGGTGTGGTGGCAAACAGAGTAACAATGAAGCTAGGTCCATCTGTTGTTCCAGTAGGCACAGAAACTGTACTTGTCCTCTGCTGTGTCCCATTGCACCACTTCATCTCTTTGGGTACAGCAGGCAGCTTGGTAGAAAAATGGACAGGGCTATGCTTTGGCTGAGGAGGGTGAATTTATTCGTCAACCCTTCCTTCCACACAGACTTTATTCCCTTCATCCTCTTTTCCTCTCAGCTCTGTATATCATCCCAGTTCTCTTGGCAAGGTGGGTGGGCATGGTGCCTTCAGTGTCTTTGTGGAGCAGCAGTTAGGCGCTGAGTGGGGAAATTAATGCATAAAGCTCTCAAAGCTTTTCTTTGAAGCAAAAGCTCTCCTAAAAAATAAAATGGTCCAGGAACTGTTCTCTGCTTATGAGAACAAATGACTTGACATAGCTCGTGTCCAAATGGCTACCTTCTTTGATGCTCCAAAGTAATCTGTCCACATCAAAACAGCTTACTGGGAGTGTTTTTTGATGCAAACTGTCCTTCAGCTGTTTCAAAACATTCGGGTACATGTTAGATGGTGCAAGCTAAAGCCAAGCCATAGGCAGTACAATTAAACTGTATCAGCTGTCTCAGGTCAGTGAATGAACCCTGTCCTTAGTTAGTTTGCAAATATAGGGGTAGTCTGAGCAAATAGACCCACTTGACATTTCATGAAAGATGCAAAATGAATGGATAGAATGCAGGAAGGTGGGGAAAACACTTCAATAGTTGCAGAGGTTTTGAAGGCTTATGATAAACCATGCCTTCCAACTGTTTGATTTGGTTTTGGTAGCTGTAATGGGATGTCAGCTTTATCCAGGAAGAGGTGACCTTCACATTCAGAAGTTCTGAATGCTGGATCAATGTAAATAAAACAGGAACTTTCTTAGGCACTAAATGGAAAGCTGTGAAAATCATTCAGGTTAGAGGCAGTTGTTTTTATTGTGCTCTTATTACCCTGTAATACTGCAAAGGGACCACGATTACTTTAGTATTCTACTGCATCTCACATAGCTATCATCCTGTGTGTCATTTAGGCACAGTGCCATAAACTAGAGGCTTGATTTTCTGAAGTGCTCAGTGCCAATCACCTCAGTCCCCCAATCCACATGACTGCTTGCAATAATGCTCCCAAGGATACCAACTCCTTCTTCTTTTCTATACCTGTAAAATAATGTAAAAAAGTAAAAAAATTCCAGTCGTGTCTGAAGAAAGGAAAGAGACTTATGTAAAATGTATGTATGGATTTGTTTGATTGGATATGACTTCCCAGTGCTGTGGAGATGGACAGCATTACTTAAGATGATAAAACTCATCCCGATTTCACTGTCTTGAGACTTGACTGCAATTCAAATTCTTATTTTCTGGGTTTTTAAAATTAATTTAACATATGGCTGTTAGCTATAATCACAAGTGAAAATGATTTATAATACTAGCACACCTGTAGCAAAAGGATTATTTCATGATTATAAAGATTTAATTTGCTTCTTATTTTGGAATGTTAGTTTTAATGGTCCAAGTAGAAGATTGTCTTGGGTATATTTAAATTTTTGTGCCTATGTAAAATCAACTAGGCTCACTGATCATGGTTATAAGAATAACTGACAAAATAAAGATTGTAGTAAATATCTTGATATGCTTTAAGAAATAGAATTTGTTAATAGAAGAGATATAGTAGGAGCGAACATTAAAGCCTAATTAGAAAAAATATGCCATCTGATTTTTATGAGAGTATACCTTTGCATCAGAAAACTATGGGAATTCACTCAGTCTTCTTTAAATGATAAGGCAACATTTTTATCTTCATGTTGTTAAACAAAATGTAAGTTCATAGCTAAATACCAAATTCACATCGTTGCTCATTATTTTAAATAGCAAAATACTTGTTGTGTGTACAAATTAGAAATTTGACACAAAATGGAATATTATTATTGCTATTCTGTATATGCCAAACTGTGTATGGAAGTAATCTTCAGTTTGAGGAGTTTTTTAATTTATTTATAAAACCAGAGTTCTAATTTATATATAATTTTTTATATAAAATATAATATTTCTTATCATTTTTATATAAAACCTACATTTAAGTTATTGATGGACATGTCACATTTTTCATTGAACTAAGTCAATTAGAAACAACAATTCTTCCAGGTCCAACGTGAAATTGTATAGAGCTGCCTAGTGACATAAGTCATAAGCAGGGGAAACTCCAGTTGGTTTGAATTTTTTTGAAGGATTATGTAACTAGTATACAAAGAAATATTAGGTGATCCATTTCTGGATCGTGTATCTAGTGATAAAAATGCTTACAATGTTTTAAGTGTAATTTTGTGATGTAAAGAATTTTAATTGGAGTCACCCATGGACCCTTTTCTCTGTAAAAAAATTGCAAAGCTAATTGTCTAAACAGAGCAATTAATTTAAATCAACACCTCTGGCAGCAAAATAATCCTTAAGGAAGTAAACATGCTCCTCTTCAGACACAAGTGCACTTACCTTGACAGAAACTATTAGGATTTGGCAATGAGGTCTAGCTTGACACTCATTCCAGTACTCTAAGACAGGTTCTTGTTAATCTAATACATACTATTACTATTAAAAATAATAACAATACTTATTAATGATGATAAAGTGGAAAAGGCTTCCTCTGAGCAGTAGGAAACGTGAAATTCTGTCTCTACCAGCTACTGGTTATTTTGGGGATGATAACGATGCAGTAAGCCCTTCATTTTCTAAAGGAGCTGACATTTGTTGATGTACATAAATAGGCCAGCTGTTCCTTTTTTGGGGGTAAAATATAATATACAGTTAAATCTCCTCAAATTGCCATAAAAATCCCCAAAGCAAGGTTGACAGTCCTTCAATGGGGATCCTAACTATAAATTCCTAAGTAATTAGAAAGAAAATAATTTTCAGTAAAAAGTAATGCTTTCAACGATGCAGGAATGCTTTTTTATGATCCCAAATGGCAATAATTTAGGATGTGAGAAATAAAGACATAAAGACAATCATTGTGCTATTTAATAGGGAATGTAATGGGTAATGAAGCAAGATTACAATTAAATTCTAGCATGCTGTGTCCTACAGGAAAAATCAGCTCTAATGTTTCTAACCTTTATCAACTGGCAATGTTGCTGCTATGATCTCCTAAGTAGTTATCAATTCTGTCTGTATGGCACTGACTAGGATTAATACCATAAGACACTAATAGAGTGAATAATCTAAACAAACTTAAATGTGTAACATTGCATGGTGACCTTAGAATTGCAGAGCAACTCTATGGATTGCAACTGCACATCATCAGAAGTACTTACAGGCATAGTTTGCCAAATTGCAGTGTCTAAAATTAGGAACTTGAAGCCATATTCTGTCATCTTGCTGTGCAGCCTTTTTCACAAGTACTGAGCACTTCTGACCTTATTAATGATAATGAGACCTAAAAGCCCAGAAATCCTCTGAAAATCTGGCAACCATCTTTTATATAGCTAACTTCAATTATCAAAATTGAGTGTTATAACAGAGTTTTTTCTGATGTTCATCACATGTTGCAGAGGCATGATCAAAAGAACAGGACACTTCTGATTACTTGGTGGTACGTGCTTAGCAAAGGAGTAGGCAACTAATGCCGACAAACTGATGCCATAAATTTTTGAACAATAGACTTTTAGGGAGACACCACAGGTGCACATCCAACAAGTGGAAGTTGGAGTCTGCAAAAGAATTGCTTTTCCGTCTGTGGACCTTTTGTCACATCATTTGAGAGGAGCAAGTGCCATATTCTTCTGAGTCTTATGTTGATCTCAAGTAAACTGGTGATGCTGAAGCTCTGGCTTGTGTGGACGTCTGTTTTTGAGGAAAGGAATTGTTATCCACCCACGTATGCCACCCTATTAAGCAAATAAGTTTAGATCATATGTCAGTGAACAGTGTGGTTCTGTTGCAGTGACTACCACTCCCAATCCCCCCCTGACAGCTGGCAGATATCTTTTCTTCTACTTTTTTTTTTTTTTGTCAGAATCTTGCAGAAAGAAGCCATTTGAAAGGGAAGTTGTGTATAGTCATCCTTGCAAAATGGTAGAGCTGCCTAAACCATCTTAAAACTGCATCATCCCAAATTCTTGGAGTCACTATAATACTGATGGGAAGCATGGAAATAGATCAGATATTTAACTTCCCTATTAATTTCCAACACTATTCTGAATGGCACTTAACTTCTATATTAAGTTAATGTAAATATGCCTTTGTGTCTTTGGAGAACAAAGCATATTGTCTGGAGAGTGGGAACTCAACAAAGGAATTTTCTGTGAGTTTTTGATACCTAAGTCATGCAGCTGAAGACCTCTCAATTTCTTTTTTTTTTAATTATTAAAATAAAAATACTGCTTTTTATTAAGAAGTAACTTTCTTCAAATATTTTAATATATTTTTGCATATTGCAAACTATAAGAACTTTTTATTCCTTAATACTAATAACAACTATTATACATTTTAATTCAATAATGATATTTTTATTAAATATGAAATGTAATATTGTAATCAATGTAAATGTTTGTAATCAATTCTGAATTACATCTTGTCTTTATACCTTTGTGAAATTATTGATGGTGTACAGTTTCTCTTCAAAGCTTTAACCAGGTGTCAATACTTGGTCACTGTTTTGATCTTAAGCTTGTGGCTAACTACTGCTTTATACCTTTTAACCCTTCTATCATAAGGTCAAATTCACTCTGGAAGGAAAAAAAATGAGGTGTTTATCCAGTCCACACTGTTACTAGTGATGAATTGCCCTTTACCATGCACTTTATGCTGTTATCCTCAGATTTTATTCCTGGATATCATAGGTGAGGAGATTTCAATAAATTTTAGTCCAAATAAATCCCAAAGGAAAATACAGCTGATTGCCTTCTTTTATCATCTCTCTAATCAGGTCTAATAATTTTCCTTTTTTGTCCTCTCTTCTTTTAGCTGGACCCAATCACACAACGAAGTTCTCAGTAATTTTCCTTGTGTTTGTCTGCTCACCCAGTGTTTGTAGTGGTACAAATACTTCTTTTTCCAATGTTAAGTCATCATTCATGTGAGAATTATGCACATGTTTCATTTTTGAAGGATTTGGAATATAGTCCACTTGAGTTTTAGCCCTGTGAGCGTATACATGTCTGACTACTAGGGCACAGGACCTCGACAATTTTCACCGGGTACTTGAAGCATCGAATACTACACATGACTCTCTGAAATATTTACAGATCAGTCTTTTTTTTCCCTCTGAAACTAGCTTAAATTTTACACTGCTGAAACAGAAATAATTTTGTGATAGTATGGATCTTGTTTATGTGCCATCTATATTCCTCTTTGGTGGCTTCCTGGAAGGCCAAGTGTAGCTGAATGTTTCTTCTGTCAGATTTCCAAGTTGGTCAGTGTTTTGAGGGGTGTCTGCTTGCAAATTTGAAATGGTGAGCTTCAAAAATGTGAAAAGGCTTTATGTAAATTTGCAACTGTACTTTCCAAAACCATGGATTTCATAGACTGAGGAAGAATTTGTAAGCACTAAAAGAGAAGAATGTTTTAAGAGCAGAATGAGACAGAACAAAAATATAGGAGGTTTTTAGAAAAATCCGTTCTCTGCTTACAGTGGCCTTTCAGGTCAAGTCCTTTCCTTCAGATTTGCTCTTTCTACAAGATTTTTTCTTGGCTTTTTTGGGCCTCAAATAATCCACCCAGTGACCTCTGACTCACCAAGGAAAGAATTGTCTGCCATTACATCTGAAGACTCCTTGTTCCTTCTTACCCTCTCCCTGCCCAAAAACTTTTGCTTCCCTGCAAATATTCTTCCTCATTCAAGAGGTTCTAATACATTACCTGTAATAACACCAAGAGACAGTAATGTTTAAAAAAAAACTCCAACCAATGAACCAAACAATGAAATTATGAAGGAGGCATAAATACAGATATAACTTGTGAGCATCACAGCTCTCCATAACTTGTCTTCCCATTATTTTTCTGAGTTCGGGAAATATTACTGGTGAGGAAAACAAAACCAAAAGAAATGTTTGTCTTACCCTGAAAAATACATAACATCACAAACTTTAAGGAAGACACAAAATAACCAGCAGCATAAGTAATGGTTGCACTGTTGATGTTTCATGACACACCTGCATGACACCACGTTACCCTGAAGAAAGCATACACAGATGGTTCCAAACAAGCTGGACTTAGAACTGTAAGAAATATTATCCACTTGGCATAACAGCCTGGCTGAGCAGTGGGATATGTTTTAGCTTAAGCAGATCTATGTGTTAACAGTGGATTCATACAAGGCCTAGCATGGCCAAGTTACTTTTTGGTCTCCATTTCTACAGCTACGTGAAACCACTGACACAAATCTGTTCAATAGATAGTAGTTAAATATGCAAACAAGACATTTTATCATTCCTTTGGAATTCATAATTTGTTGGGAATTCAGAAGCCTTAAAACCACAGTTTGTTCTCACTGAACTTCTGTTAGATACAGACAGATGATTAAAGTTTACTTAATGGTAACAGTACCCCTAACCTCAGATAATCCAACCATTTAAATGCTTTTTGTTTTATTCATTTTTATATCTGCACTTTACGTTATAAACTACAATTCAGTGTTTTACTCATTATCTGAGGAAGTACTTGAACCATTTCACGCAATTTTCTCGTTTATGTGCATTTAAAATTTTTATAAAATGCTAAAAGTTGAAGAAACAAAGTGTTTTATTATAGCACAAGGCTATGGCATGGTCTAACAATTACTGGAAAGCACTTCTGTTAACAGACTCTCTCCAACATTATATAAAAACAACAGTGACAAATAGCACTTATCTTATTAATACTTCACTACTAATCCATCAGCTTTAAGTAAGTCTCGGATGACCTGAAACTCTGAAGATTTCAGCCTTAGCTTGCACGCTTCAACAATTTTATTATGTTAGCTTTCTTTCTACATATATAATGCACAGATAAACTGATCCACCAGGACACTGCCTTGTCTTCAATATTCAGTAGATTAAGCGAAGTCCCAAACTGAGTAAAATGGAAAAAGAAGTAGCAATGGTAAATACATTTGCAACATGAAGAAATAGTATTGTACATCACAATGGAGAATAAAATGCAGTTTTAGTATTTGATAATTTTTTCAAAGTTAAATTGTAACCCTGAATCTTATATGAAAGGCATATATTTTTGCCAATATGAAAGTAAATTAAATTTACTTTCTAAGTAAATTGATGCAAGGAGAAAAGAGGATAGATATGCGATTTTTCAGGGATCCAACTTAACGTCAATGTCATCAACTGAACAAAATCAGTAATCACTGCATAGTTACTTACAGGGAAATATTACCTCAAACTTCACCACGTATGACTAATCAACAAATCCTTACAAAAGAAAATGACTCAGAGGAGATAAGCACAGGCAATGTGTTCATAAGGCTCAGGAAAAACATGAGGAGTAACCACAGCTGCTATAAGAAAAGCTAAACTTGTAAAAAAAAAATGAACCAGAAGGTGAATTTCGTTTTATACAAAAGGCTAAGTAATTGAGTGGTTTTTTAAATGGCCTTTCCTTAGTTAATCAAGAAGTGTAAATGGCTTCCTAAATTATCCAGACCAGCATGGAGGAAGCATATGTTGGCCTCAACCCAACTTGGAATATAAAGTTTGAGAAACTAACACAATAAACTTTGAAAACAGCAGTGGGTTTGAGCTCTTTTTGTATATTCCTTACAAGTGGCTGGGGACATCCAGTGATGTGATGATGAGACTGTAGAGATTTCACTCTAAATATATGCCAATCTCTTTCTATTGTTTATTGGGGAAATTTAGATAATCATCTTCAAATAAAGACACAGCTTTAGACAAACAAAGGCACCTACTACTATCTGAGATACTCTCTAGATAAAAAGATCACAAATGCCCCCCCAACACACATCTCTTACAAATTATTTTTATTCACATTCTCAGTATCTGGAAAATTTAAGCATGGATTTTTGTATATGCAATATTACAGCAAAATTTTGAGTCACCTGATTTGAAATGTTACAGGATTGCAAGAAAAAGTAACAATGCATAATCAAAATTTTTTATTATACTTCGTAGCTTCGGTTTTGCAATGTCATGCTGAATCAATTAGTTTTGCCTACCTGGATTCACATTCATTTTGCACAATTTATAGTGAAAAAATCTAATTTTATAGCTCTAAAACAGCTCTTCTTAATGTTTGCAACATTAAAGGCAAAAACAGGAGCCGAAAATCTCAAATAATGTAAGAAAATTTATGAGTTTTGTCATTAGGATCTTGAACTGGAGTGCCAAGTTACTGCCATCAAAACAATATGCAAGACGGTTGAAAGTTTAAAAAAATCTGTTTTCAATTCTTTCTTGTTAAAAAAATCCCAAACAAATAAAAAATTAAACATGTAAATACCTCTATGAATATTTATAATGACAAACTATATAAAGGGAAATGATAAAAGAAAATGTTACATTTCAGTTTACATATGGCTGCTTCCTATTTATATTTTGAGACAGAAAATGAGAGATGCAACTGCAGAAAGTTGTACCTACAGTAGCAGGACTGTGAAATCAACAATAACAAGACTGTGAAATCAATTTCTCTCATTTTCATGCATAGGTATTTATACAGAAATTTCTTTACACCTCCTCTATGGTATAATTCTATGGTTTGTACGTGTGGAGGAGTCTGTGAGAACATTTTGTGTACAAGATGTCAAACAATAAAGAAGTACATGTGTAAAGTATTACACTAGCTAGTACAGCTAAGAATTGATAGTAAACCATAGTCCTTAACCTCTTTTCTTCTCTGGGACAGAAATTAATTGTGTCCCATATGTTTTTACAATGATAGGTTTCCTATGGAAAATTATTTCCTATTTTTCTTAACATGAATATTATGAAGTATCCTGCAGTTCCATAGGAATAAAGAAAACAGTAAGATTGTGAGGTAATACTCTCTCTCAATAGATTGATTTGCTTGACATTTTAAGCCCTCTCATACAGTATCTTTTAAACAAAAGAGCTACTCTTTCAAGTGCACCAGTGCCTCAGAGATTATTGCCCTTTCTTCTGGAGCAATCAGAGCAGGGTACTTCAAGTGAAGACAAAGTATATTTTAGAGAAAAACAACCTAGAAAGGTAAATACTTTAGTCTGCTGGCTAGATATTCTGTATGCTGTGAGAAGAAAGAGTTTAGATATAGTCTTTAAAAGGGGAACAAAAAAGTCAATCATTTTTCTAAATCACCAAGATAAATTTAAGTGCTGTGAAAAGTCACATCTCATCTCATGGTCCAAAGTTCTACCTACTAGTTTCACGTCCTATAAAACTGCATTTCTTTTTACTAGTTTTCAATTTAATTTGTCTCAATACAGCTTATATAAAGACAAATACACAGAAGAGTAGTTGGTAGAGTGATGGAAAATATTATACTTATCCACCTCTGTTCATCCCTGATTAAGGTAAATGCTATCCCTTCATTTTAATCCTGCTCTCTTTCCTGAAAATGGTCAATTGGGCAAATTTAATCACCTAGAATCCCTCAGAATTACACACTGTGCTGGTCTGAGGGAGAATAGTTGTTTTAACCAGGATGGTAGCAGTGGCATCCCTGCTTATACAGAATTTGGCATTACTGAGACATTTATGTGTACGTGCGGACATTCATAAAAGGAGAAACAGAGAGCACTTGACGCCAGGTTGCTACAGGATTTCTGCCACTGTGGTCTCATAGCTGGGGAAGCCTGCTATAGCAGAAGTTGCAAGAGACATTTCAACTTTGCGCAGTGCACCTTCTGCTAACTCTAGCCTTTTGGAATATGACCTTTGTTGTGTTCATCATACCTATGGCAATCCTTTTGTCTAGTAATAATTCCTCTCTCTTTTCAAGTCTAGATTTGAGGTATAGCATTTCAGATCTGAAATGCAATTGCACTGTGTGTCTCACAAGTTAAAGTTAATTTAAACTTAAAGGTTTCACACATTTTTCACACATATTATGCATAAAAGTTCAAATTATCTTAGTCTGAATTTTGGGATGTAAAAGTTGGAATTCTAGTCTAAGTTAGGGACTGCCCTTCATTCTATTGCAAATGAAAGTAGTGAGCATCTCGAGACAGCTATTCATTCTGTCCATGATCTCAGGTGAAATTGTCCTTTAGGGGTGGTGTTTGTCAACCACCAGTAATGACAACAAGAGCTCAAGTTCTGAATTTATATTATATATTTTAATACTATGTTCTTGAAATATTTTGAGCTGAATCTTAGGTTGCACATTATAGATGAACCCAATAAAGATTTATGGTTATAATTATTTCGAGAAGTTTAACAGACCATCTTGTTTCTTTATGAGTGGAGATTTTTAGTGTGTCTTGATTCTTAAAATTCCACTATATCTTTTATTCTATCTTTAATAGTTTCAGCAGTGCACACCTAAGGAAAAAGTACAATACATGAAAGAAGTTGAGGACCATCTTTTCTCTGATATACTTTGATATACGCTTCTTATTTCTTTTACTCAATAGTTCAGAAATGTACTGATTTGTGTTTGCTCTGTATCTTTATTTACTTAAAAGAAAAGTATCTTTAAGTGATTTAACTATTATTGTTGTTGTTGTTATTAGTAATATTTAATGGTGGTCATATTTTTTATGATGTTATTCTCTTGTGATTTCCTCTGTGTCTTAGTACAATGTTTATGTAGAGTACTTAAATGTCATATGAAGTAAAACTTTTTCAGTTAAATTGAAAGTGAGTGACAGCTTTAGCTGGTGTCTCCTACCTTTCTGTTTGGGCATCTTGTATTTGAGAGGTATTAGACTGAATAGAGATCAGCAGTTCTGTGCTTACATGGGTTAAGGGCAGACAGACACGTCTTTGAGAAATAAATGGACAAGAAAACTATTTGTTATTTTGTAGATTTTGTTATTTGAGATCTTGTCTGAGTACTACTTTTGACAGTGTTAGGTCAACAGTTGGACTCCATGATCTTAGAGGTCTCTTCAAATCTTAATGATTCTATGATTAGTTTATTGCAATACAAATCACATGTATTTCATACAGATCAGATATACTATTTCTGTTTTGGAACTAGAGAACTGTTGTGAAATATTTCCAGTTTACTTCAATCACTTGTAATCCTTGTGTTTCAAAAGACCTGGAAAAAAACCCAACTACAGTAAGGAATGTTCTCAGCAGCAGTATTAGAAATTTCCTACGAAAATTTTATTTGTTTAAAGACCCAGAACAAAAATAGCATAGAAATACTATACATGAGTTTCTGACCAGCCCTACCCTGAGTATGACTTCACTTGCCACATGCTAGAGCAATATTTGCAGTCACTAATTCTGCTACATTACAGATAATTAGAAGTTTCTCAAACATCTTAACTACTTCACACCCACCTGTAAATGTGCCAACCTACAAAATAAGACATTCTGTTTTGCAAGCATTGTAACTTAGTCCTTGATTCTGGAAGGGCATGTAAGGGAATGTTGTCACAAGCTGTTTCAAGTCTTCATTCCAAAGTTCACACACATTTCTACTTGCCTGCTGTTTCAACTTTTTCTAATTGGACATGAAATTTTAAATGTGAAGATGTCCTGAGTATATTTCTTCTTAGCGGCTCTTACAGTGTTGTGTTTTGGATTCGGAATGAGAATGGTGTTGATAACACACTGATGTTTTGGTTTTTGGTAAGTGGTGTTTATCCTAAGTCATAGACTTTTTTTCTTGTCTCCTGCTCTGCCAGTGAGGAAGAATGCAAAACAAACTGGGAGGAAGCACAGCTGGGACAGGTGACCCAAACTGACCACAGGGATATTCCACACCACAGAATGTCATGCCCACGTATGAACTGGGGGGAGTTACCTGGAAGGGGAACCAATCAGGGCTTGGGAATTGGTTAGCAGGTGGTGAGCAATTGCATCGTGCATCACTTGTTTATTTCCCCTTTTTCTTACCATCATTATTATCACTTACCTATTTACTTTTATTATTGTATTTTGCTTTATTTTCAATTATTAAACTGTTCTTATGTCAACATACAAATTTTACATTGATTCTCCTCCCCATTCCACAGGGGTGGGGTGAGAAGAGAGGAGGGGGTTGAGCAAGTGGCTGTATGGTGTTTCATCTCAGCTGGACTTAAAACCATAACCATCACAATTGCTGAAAAAGAAATTCTTTTTCACTTTATAGCTTTCAAAGTTCTACTCTGTGCATGGTAGTAAAACTACAGCTTTGGAAAACTACAACTTTTTAAAACAAAGATTTTAGTTATGCACTGCATGTGAGCTTTTTTCAAAATTTGTTTGAAAAAAACCCCAAACCAGAAGAATAAAATTAAACTGTGAGCAACTGCATCTACTTGCTAAATTTTGTTAAACCGATATCTGATACACAAAGGTGATAATTCTCTGTTTATTATAGTGAAAGTAAAAAATTTTTCCAAAAACAATAAAACTTTGCTGAGTCTGCATCAAAATCTTATCCCCTCAGATCTATGCACCCTGGAATCTCTTCTGCAATATTTTTTTTTTATAGTTAGCAGAAGGAAATAAGTTTATATGCTTTTTCTTTTTCCTAATAACTTAAAAGCTTAACCATAATAATAATAAAAAAACCCCCTAGAACTATAGAAGTCTATAAAACTATCAGAAAAGAAAAATACTTTATCAGAGATGAGAGCTGGGCAAACATCCAAGGACTAGAAACTTTTCTGAAACTAATATTATAATCTTTTCAGTATGTTAGCAATGAATCAGAAAGAATCTGGATAAAGTGAAAATGTCATATGTATCATCAGTTTAAAATCTTTTACTTGTCTTCTTTTTTTGCTTGGAACGTGCACATGTTGGAGAATATATGTTGCTGTGTATTTAAAATCAACAATACTCCGGGGATATAAAATATGTGTCTGCTGACTGGGATGTGTTTTCATCCCATGGTTTATATTGATAAGGAGGTTTTCTTTCTAAATCTATTTAAAAGTCTCTTCAGAATGGGTTTACTTAGTTCATTTGTCAATAATAGTAACCTGTTTCATAAACCACAGATGTTATTGAAAAATAACCTTTTCAATTCCTTAATAATCTTTTTCCAATTGACATACTGTGAACATTTGCTATGTATTATCAAAGTACCCTGTGGTTATTTCTACCTAACACAGACTAATGAGGATCATGAAACAAAGCACTTTCCCAAAGATAGGACAATGTTCTATCTAGTGATGCTTCACCTGGCAGGAGCAAGGACTTCTAAGAGAGCCTGAACTTCTAAGAAGAAGGATGGTATTTCCAGTTGCCACTGAGATCTGTGAAAGCTCTTGTATGAAGTGGCAGCCTGGGATTCACTGTAACTTCCAGGGGAGCACTGGAGGACCCAAACACAAAAGACTTTGGATTTAGTGTTCTTATTCTCTTTGAATATTTGTTTGATTGTTATAGGCTTGTAAGTGCTTCTGGTCTTGTTTTGATGAAGGTGATGTGACTTTCTCCTGTAGAAATGCCTTTTCAATTTGACTTCTTTGACAGTGAGGAGGTTTTATTCCACGTCTCCCAAAATGTGAATTAAAAAAAAAAAAAAAAAAAAAGGTGGACAGTAATACTTTATCTGAGAGAAGACATGACTAAACTTCTCTGAAACGAGATGAGAAAGCACTATTCTCACACTGATTCAAATAGCTGATTGAAAACATTCTTTGAAGATCAGGAAAATATAAGCAATAAACTTCTGTTTATTTATTGGTAGGTTAGTAGTTTACAACAGAAAATTACAATTAGGGCATAATTTGGTGTAAATCAGAACTATACGTAGTTCATTCTCTTCATTTCATAGGCAATTGTGGCAGTATTTGCTAAAGAAAAAACATCTTATAGGGATAAAAATAAATTATAATTTTTATTATGTAACTACATTATGGGGACAATAAAGAAAAACCTAATTTTTCTGGATTTTCACAGAGCTACTCATTGCATGGGGAATCGAGTCCCCAGAACAGCATGGTTCATCACTCTTTGGTCATGGTGGGGGTTCTGTATTTGAAGAGAAACATGTTACTAGGGTCTTTGCAGTAGCATCTGCAGCTGGACTAGGAAAGGCTCCTCAAAAACTATTTTTCATGGTTCTTTCAACCCAGCTGGCCCCAGCACAAGCATAATTCCTTGTTCTTTATGTGTCTTCAGAATTTGCAAAATATCTCTTAAATAAACTGCATACAAAAGACTGATCCACCTGATCATGTATGCAGGAATAGGTTTTATTAGAGATTTATTGTCTACATACGATTTAATTACTTCTGTAGCAGAAATCACCTCTAAGAGTCTTTGGGACACACCACCCAGGGTGTTAATCAACATTTCAAAGCATACAAATTGGACTAGACACAGTTGGAATTGCCTCAGGCTATTTTTAGACCTCTCCAAAATTCTTACCAGAAGCACTCCTCTAGTAATCAGTCGATCACTTAATTCTAATGGTTCAGTTAACAATCTAGTTTCAAGTCAGCCTGTTGTCTCAATCTAATCCATCATCTCATCTCTACAGATGACTACCAAGAATTAATGGACCACCCAAGAATTAATGACTCCGGAGTGATCGCTGTGGAGACAGGCACAGTCCCAGCACATAACAGGACAGGTCCAACTTTACCACAGAACATGATTACATGCTTGTAATCCAGTCTCATAACCCTTACCTCCAGCAGAACTCCTTTTACACATCACACTCTTTTTTACTGCGCTCTTAGATGTATTCTGAATAGTGTGCTGCCTTTTACTGACAGTGCTTCTGGGATTTGGTCCTGGTGCTTGTCAGTACTGCTGTTCCTGCCCTTCAGATACATTCCTCTTCCCATCCTGCTTCAAGCTCATCAGCACCTGTGGAGGTACAGCTGTAAAACCGGAAGCATGGCAGGAATTACTTGCAGGGCTCAGCTGGTGGATTAGGATTCTGCAATTCCCACCTCTTTCCAAGACAGAAGCTCCTATTCCTAGCTCTGGTGAGGGAGCAGAGGAGAAAAGAAGAACAAGCAGAACACCTGAGATTAGTGCTAGCAATAATACAAAAGCTGTATTGGTTTTCAGCGAAGCAGAAGATGGCAAGGACAGGAACAAATCATAGACAAGAACAAGGAGATATTTCCATAAGACCTAGCAGATTTCAGTAGAATTTTTTTGTTAGTCCTAAAAGAAATATTTGACTCAGAATTAATTTGTGAAGTGCTATTTAGATGAAAATTACTTCTAATCAAACTTTGGGAAAAGTCAATACATTTCTAAAAGACCACATAAGAGATAAGGGTCTTTGAATACATTATTTTTTAATTGTTTTACACTTCAGAATATATTGCAAGGTTGAAATATTGATTAATTATGGATGTGGGTAAAATTTCATTATCCACAGCTGGGACTCTTTTGTGCCCTAATAATAATATTTTTCAAAACTGACATTATCTAATAAACCATTATAATTTAGCTTTGTGAAGTGCTGTGTAATATGTGTTGCTTAAGGAAGGACTAGGCACATCAGGCATTCTGCAAGGTGATTGTATATATGTTTTATCTTCAAGCAAATTTGATAAATTTCTCTGACTGTGCATATGCACACTCATTTTCTGATGCGAAGGTAATGCAGACTGTTATTTCGGGAACAAAAGATAAGAAAGATGCATATTCCTCTTAATATTTTTTTTAAAAATTACTGCATTAGAAACAAATTAATTGTTTGCCACGTGACAGTGAGAGTCTAAAATATATCTATGTCAGATCTTCTTGGCTGCCAGTTGCAGTTAACACAGCAAGTTGCAAGTATAACTCAAAGTCTCAAAAAGCTCTTTCTCTCTGTACAAATGCTTTAGAGAAAGGCCAATTGATTCAGACTCATTGAGCTCAATCTAATATTCAGTCCTGGAGATGTATGAAGTCTGACTATGGTTGTTTGCATTTGGCCCACCATACAGACCGACTTATATAAAGAAGATACAAGTGAGAGTGTTCCAGTCACCATTTAACTGTAATGCAAATTTGTCTCTTTGTCCTGGTGGTGTCAGACTACGTGAGTATGATTCCAGGGAAACTACAGAAGAATTACCTCTGATGCTCATGTCTGGGGCATATGTGTAGATTTAGGACTGTGCTACCACCTTGTATCTAAGTGTGGCATCCACACAGAGCCCAGCCAGGAGGGCAGTCACTTCAATGACAAAATAGAATACTGGTCCTTTCTCTCTATAATGTAGGCCAATATACATACTTTCAACTGGTTTAGAATTTATTTTCCAGTTTCAGGTGCCTGCACTCCTGAGACATAAACAGAATGTCTGGAAGGCATGAAAAGATTTTTCTAGTACTAAAACTGCTTTCCTTTTTCATCTCCCCAAATTTCAGTCCAAATTCTTTTCTCTCAGAATTTTTTAATATCTTATCTGATATAATTTATCTGATATATCTTATCTGATATAGGTTATCTGATATAACTCCCTTCCAAAAGATTAAATAAATTATCTCTTTTCTTTGTGTTACAATAGGAAGCAATTGGGGATTTTTTTCCATAGCGCAGGGTCTCTGTCGAGACAGAACTTCTTTGATTCATGGGATCTTGCGTAATCAGTTTGATTCAGTGCTTACATAGTACCAACATTATGCAAAATAAAGAGTAGGAAATTGGCCTGCAGACTTGCTTCATTCCTCATTGGTACAGAGACTACAGAGGAGATCATTAAGCACTCTCCATTCCATCTTATGGTTCTCGATTTCAGGATGCACACAGACAAGATTTTAAGAAGGTACATTAGGACATCAACTTTATGCATTTGTTTATACTGGCTTGTGTTTTGATAAGGCAACTGTCTCGCTCAAAACAATTAGATGGTGAAATTAAGTGCTCATGTTCTTAGCTTCCCAATATTTAGCTGTGGTTTGTTGTTCTCATTTTCTAATATATACTTTCTCTGTGTATTTTTATGAAAAGGATAGAGTTTGTAGGACTTTCTCCTCTCCTAGTTTGTTGCATAAAAAGATGAATCATATCTGCCTGAAGTGAGTGCTTCTTTGAGATAAAGGTCACAATTTGCTCTATAGAAAAGGAACTCTTTTTTTTCCCTGAAATTCAGTTTCTTAAACTTGGTGACCATGAAAGAGTGATTTATACTGCTATGGTAGAGTGGTTTAATGCTGCACTTGGATTTGAACAAAAAAAAAAAGAAGCGCGTTTGCAGTATGCAGCAGAACTAATTAAAAAAAAAATATAAAAAAGCTGAAAACCTTGAAGTTGAGATAGAAATAGTTAGTTCTGAAAATGCCTATGGTTTTAGCAAAAGAAATTCATCTGCAGCTCAGTGAAATACAATGCAGTGCAGCCTGCTTTAAGTGACATCAGTCTAAGCAGTCTGTCAGACTAAATAAAGAGAAAACATTTCGTTAAATAAGGCTGGTTTCTAAATTACTAATCTTCATGCTGCAGCCATTCACTTGTAATTTCAGTGGCATTGGAAATGGGCTTTTCTTTCTACAAAACAGAAAATAGAAACAAGAACTTTCTAAGCAAAAAAGGGATGTTACATACACAGAGAATAATTTGAAGAGTTTTGCAGTGCCTCATCCTTAGGACAATTTCTGTTTGTGTCTGTCTAGAGGTGCCTCAGAATCCAGACATGGGACTGTGTAACTGTAATAACCATTATGAATTAGAGATTTTAGAAGTAAGTATGTTGCAGAGAAGTACTAAACTTCTGTAGTAAAATTTATCTCATATTGGACTTTTCAGGAAAAAAAAAACAACAACTAAATGAAGCCCATGTGAAACCTGAGCTCAGTCTAAGAAGATGCAGATAACCTGCTAGGAGGGGAAAAAATTCTGACTGGGATTAGATACCAAGGAAAATTTCTTGTATTGTGTACAGAGTATACACCATAAAGACAACCTAGTAAAGTATCAGGAACCTAAGTATAAAATTAAGGATCAAAATGGTCTAATTTGTTGGCTAGCAGTTAACACAATAAAACCTACCATGCATAAGTAAAAAAGTTGAAATATCCAGATTTGCCAAGGCATTACTACTTTGGATGTGACATATTTTTCTGTTCAATTTGGTACATATTTGAATATGACCCACTTAAAAATCTGACTCAAGCATTATGTTAGTGATATACACAGAAAGATGAATACAGAACTGGGAAGATGGTAGAGAAAATTTAAATTAAAAAATAAATATATACAAAATAAAAAAAGGATTATCCTAGATCAGAGGAGGCAGAGTGAAAAACAACTATAGGGAGACTAAAATAGGAATAAAGATATATGGCATGTGTTCCAATTAAATAAAAAAGAATATTAGATTAAAATCCTCAGTATACAGATTAATTAACTTTTACATATTAAAACATATTCTTATTAATCATGCAATCATGAAGGGTTTTTTTATACATGAGAAGCAAGTGATAGATGATAATTTGCCATATAAATGAGTAACATAGAGATCTCCTGTATTTTAAGAATTGAATCTTAGCTTATTTACCTTTAATAAATGATTCACAGGTGGAATTCCCTTTTTAGAAAAGGTTGCAATAGAAAACATCTGTGAGACCCAATCAAGGAGAAAAGATGCTGTAACCTAACTTGCACCAGCTAGTGACTTGTTCATATAAATATGTACTTTTCATAGGGAACTACTCAAACAAAGCAAGATTAACCAAAATTGACATTTATGGTTTATAGCTAGAGTTGACTTCAACAATGAAGATCCCTTTCATTTCTTTTCCATCCACTCCTACTCCGACTTGTAGCAAAGTCAATCAAGGCTCATTGAGCTGGAAAAAAAATTGGGAAATATGTCATTATCATGTATTATGAGATTTCTATTATTTTCTACTTTCATCTAGGAAAGAAATATGAACACTGTTTTTGCTGTTCAATTTCCAGTCACATCTTGAATTAGGGTGTGCAGAGTCACGGAAATTCATTATCTGAACATGTTGAACCTCAAAAGGCTGTTCAGTTCACTGGAACTTCTGGATGAAAGTTTAAGTTAGTTCTTAATTTTTCAGTACTGTCTCATCCATTCATAGGTCTGATACAATAATTCTGCTCTTCCTAAGGTAGCTGGAAAAGGCTAGAACAGATTTAAAATCTTCATTTTCACCTCCTACAAACCAAAACTAAGAAATGTAGAACAATGTTTTCCCTTTTTTTTAAACAAATGGATGCTTCTTAGCATAATACAAAAAGTTAAAATTAATTATACTGAGTTAAACTAGAGGTTTATTTAACCTGGTGTTATCTCCCTGTCCTTGGCTAGATGCTTATTAAAGGTCAATATAATATTTCCACCAGTGTATTATCAGATTTTAGCAGTTAGTACTTAAGACCTTCTGTAGTGAAGACTTTACTTTTGCATCACAGTGTTTAATAGACCTTGCTGGGTATTTCTCTTATGAATTTGTCTAATCTACTTTTGATCCCATTTGTACTTTTGGCATCCAAAATATCCTGTGGCAACGAGTGCCAGAATTCAATTATACATTCTGTGAAAACCTGCTTCCCTTGATTTGTTTTAAACCAGTTGCCTTATAATCTCTTTTGCTGTCCCTACTTTCTGTGCTATGAGAAACAGCAAAGAATAGTTTCTTATTCATCTGTTCCATGCCGTTCATTATTTTATACACTTTTATCATACCATACCACCTGTTCTCAGAAGCTGATGATTCTTGTTCTATTTAATTTGTCTTTCTGCAGAAACCATTTTATACCTCTGAGCATTCTTCTTCGTATCAATTATATCCTTCTCGACAGCAAGTGACCAGAACTGTATTCAATATTTGAGACATAGGAATGCCACAGAGGTATTAGTGACACAGCAGTATTATCTGTTCTTTTCTCTATTCCTAATAACTCATGATGTTCAATTTGCCTTTTTGACCTCAGGCGAATACTGAGCTGATTTTTCCTAAGTTCAGATGCAGATCTCTCACCTGACTAAAAGCAAAATTTAAGCCCATGAAAATGCAAGTACAGTTAGAATTGTAGTTCCATCTGTGCATTAAAATTTTCAATACTAATTTTTTTCCTAGAATGTTTTTGACTGAGATTCTTTTTCTGCTCTTTCAATTTGTTTACTTATGACTATTCTCAAGTGTCATCAACCATCAAATATCTTTATCATGCCACTACTCATCCTTCTGTTCTAGGTTTGCCATGCAGTTCAGTTGAATTGCACAAATACCTTTCATGACACAGTCCCATGTTACCTTGAAAACCACCCATTTATCTCCGCTAGTCATTTCACATTAGGTAACTAGCTATTGATACAAAAGATCTGATTTCCAATGAAAATGTAAAAAAAAAAAAACCACAAATAAAACCTTAACAAGTCTGTGAAATATTCCTTCCATCTGCAAAATCAGTCTTTATGCTTCACCATTGTATTTCAGTTACCTCATCTATTATTCCCATAATGTCGAGAAATTTGATTAGTGAAGAGTCAAACCTAAGCATTTGTTATTGTAGAAAGGCTGACCTTGTTTTCATGTGTAGAATTTCTGTCTTTGGGAGAACCAAAGGGTTTGAAAGAGAAACAGGCAAAAATACTCCTTCCACATCTGGTGAAAACTAGATGATGTTCAGTACAGATTATCATCTCATGGCAGCCATTCCAGTGAAGCTTAAACTCTCTGCTTCACAGTGGACCTCTTGAATTGTGCCCTTAGAAAAAGCAATTAAATGCAACAAAAGATGCTCCTCCTGTTAGAAAATGCCATGTTTAGATTATGACTATGTGTTAAAAGGACATTTTCTGGAATCTTTCTGGTATTTATATTTTCTGGAATCATCACAGTCAAAGAGAATCAAGCGAGTTAAAGTGAATATTCACTCAGGAGTAACTTCAGATCCAGTCAGTCAGGAGTGACTGTTTGTCTGTTGGGGACTTGACCTTCTAAAAACCTAGTTAAAAGAGAGAGGACATCTGTAGCTAAAAGGGAAAGGAGTCATATTCTAGCTTTCTTATAGAGATAGTAGCTGGAGTTTTCTCCTTTCATTAAAAACACAAGAAGTTACATCATAGTTGATGTCCCATACAGGAAAGACAGGAAGATTTGTAGAGGCTTCATAGTTTTTCAGTTTTATTTCTGACACATATGGAAATTTTCCTACAGCCTGTTTCTAATACTGAACCAGTAGTATTCATATAAGTACAAAATAGCCAGAAATACAGGACCATGTATTGTGGCAGCATCCTGAAAATTTAGTAGGCGGAGTCAAGGAAGAGAAAGAAGAGGGAAAAAAAAGAACAACAAAAACCCTTAAAAAAATTCCTAAGAGCTTCTGTCCATCACCTATTTAGCTAAATGTTTTTAGATTGACAAAAGAAGAAAAATATGTCAGAAAAAAAGCATGGGAAGAAGAAAAATATGTCAGGAAAAAAGTATGGGAAGCAGAAAAATACCCCAAAAAACTAACTGTCCAACAGAGGAGATTAAGAATTCACATAACAATCAATTAGATTTTATCCTATGGCCAAAAAAATACTCCGAATATCAAGAAAAAGACAATAAATTATAGATATATATATATAGGTGTATAAAAATATGAAGTGATTTTAATCTTGGAAAAACTATTATCAATGATTTTTCTCTTATAATAGAAGTAAATTTTCACATTTTCACCTTCCTTTTTTTTTTTTTTTTTTTTATTCTTTGGAAATGGTATTTCTATAAGCTTGACCCTGAGAAGTGCTTCAGATTTTTTCCTCAAAAAGAATACAAAGCTTTGTACTTTTCAGAAGTGAATTCTTGCTACTTGACAGCTGGAACAATAATTTCCTGCCACTGAAAATGCCATTTACTTAAATCAACATGAATTTATGTACTTCACTTTTTTCCACCTAAAAATGCATAAATATTAATTTCCACCTTCTTTTTAACATCTTCAAGAGTTTCCAGTTTTGCTAGTCGATGGTCTATTCATAGACATTGTGCTTTTTTTGTTTTGGTGAAAAACTCCCGTTTACAAAAAATTTGGTAAGGCTAAATTTTCTCAGGCTCAATTTTAACCTCTGAATTTTGAGATTCGTAACAGAAAAGCTCACAACCTTTTAACTGTAGTAGGCATGTAACACAGTACCCTAGTAATTGAACAGTATCAATGATTTCAACATAAAACCGTGAAAAGAAGCAAGCTGAGATTTCAGCTCTTATATCTCCCTAGGTTATATTTGAGATCGAAAATTATTTTTGTTTTTTCTCTAACAGGTAAATAACCAGTTTATCTTAATTAGACTAGATTATGGGAAATGAAAGTGCTATTGAAAACAGCAATGGAGCAGAATATTGTCTTTTATCAAGAACATTATCTTGTAAATGTCTTAAGCTGTCTGGCTACCATGATAAATAGGTTGGGGTACATGCACACTTTAATTACTAACAGTGAAATCTGCTGAAATTGAAGTATTGCACTTGGTAAGAGCTATTAATTTTGAAATGACCCATTTAATAGTGACCTGTGGTATCAAAGTATGGATTTAAATTGGTAATTAATAAAAGTCCATTTCTGAAAATGCTAACACAAGAGCTCAATAAAAATGCTAACTAGGACTCAAATACCACAGACAGTTTATTGACATTTTAATACATATTACTTATGCTAAATACTTTTGTACACTCAGAACTAAGGATGAGAGGATAACAATGGACATATTTCCCAGCTAGCAGTTAGGAGATCAGTGGCACACTTAGAGGACTAGCTCACTTTTGTAGGTTTTAATCCTACTTATAATGGAGGAACACGGCATGAATTCTTTTTGAAGCTGCATTTACAAAATGAACCATTTTATCTCAGACTGCAGAGAACAAGAATTCTGCTTAAAAAAAAAAAAAAAAGAAAATTAACTAGGTCTCATCAGACTATATTTTTAATGTCCAGGAGATGAGTAAAGTGAGCTCTCCATGATTTATGGTGAAAGTGTCACTGCTGGCAAAAAAACAAAAGCTGACATATTATCTGGTTTCTTCCACCTATATTCTGGAAACTGATATTTCAGAGGCTCAAAACACCTCATAAAGTCTTGATTGCCCATGTCAGAAAGTGCAGAATTTTGTCCTCTGTTCTGTAGGACAGAGCAGGTATTTCTTGAGAAAAATACCATGTTCCATTCTAAAACATATTCCCTTTTTCTCAGACAATCCAAGGATTAATTATTCCAGTTCAGCAAAATATTTCTGTGCATATTTAAGTCGATAGGATTAGTGTGCCTTGCTGAATGATGCCCTAAATTTATGGCTATTTTTATTGGTAGATAAAGTGCTTTAATGGAAGGATAGCATGAATCTTTAAACTGCTGCATAAACTTTAAACATAGCTGTTGAGGTATATCATATGTCTATAGAAGACTGAAAAAGAATGTTTTTTCCTCACATACTAAATGTAACTTTTTACTGTGATAAACATCAGGCTTTGGATGATGATTATACATGTATTTATCTCTCTATCTCCCTTCTGCATACATATATATGCATATATATATATATATATAAATATATATACATATGTATAAACTTGGTTTGAAGACTGAAATTTTTAATAGAAGAGAATTTTTTTTTTGAGGAAAAAAGCTGCATTACAGCTTTCTGTCTCTTTGAGATGTTGCAGGACCCCCTGTAATGCAAGCACTTAACCACCAGCATCAATGGTCTGTTACTGTCTGCAGTAATATCACTTAAAAATTTGGTTAAGAGAGGCCGTCATTGTAATTTTCAATGTTTACATTCTTTTGGTGCCAGTCATTTGCTCTTTCACTGCTTCACTTTCATTCTGCCATTTGTGAGTGAAAAGTGATGAGCACTCTCTAGGCAAACATGTTCCTGCCTTTATTTACTGAGCTTCCCAACAGGAATTAGTTCCCACAGGCATGAAATCACTATAATAGTCTCGGTATTACAACAAAACAAAACCAATTACACTGGTCATATTTAGGGCTTATTTAAAATAATACTATTTTTTTGTAAAACTGCTTATTACAGAGTTTAAAAAATTGGAAATACTTTACTTATTTGTGATTGCTTTTAGCTGACAAGTGACAAATTCTGCTCTCTTCAGCTGTCTAACCTATCTGTTGGGGTATTTTAAAGCTCACAGGTGGCCTGTACCTCTGGATTCTTTTTGGGGAAAATCTCGACAGAGTAGGTAAGAAAAAACAGAGAACAAAACCAAGTTCTTGCCTAGTCGTGTCAGAATACAGTTAAGAAGAATACAATTCATAAAGTGCTACCGGGATTTGATCCAGGCATAACCTTTCATAAAAGGAATATATTTCTCAAAACCATCAAAGATTTTTCCCTCACCTTTTAAAAAATGAGATACGTGCTTGCTTATCTACTATGGTGCAAAGTCAAAATCTGTGTTCTCTTTTGCCTTAAAATTTATATTATCAAACATAGTATTGTTATGTGGTAGGTTGACCTTGGCTAGCTGCCAGATGCTTTCCAAAACACTTCCTCACTTTCCCTCCCCAGCAGGATGGGAGAAAATAAGATGAAAACCTTATGTGTTGATATAAACATAGGGAGGTCACTCACCAATTACTGTCACAGGCAAACCAAACCTGACTTGAGTAAGACGAATTTAATTTGCTGCCAATTAAAATAGATTTGGATAGTGAGAAACAAAGACAATTAAAACAAAATGTTCCCTGTACTACCCTCTTTTTTTAGGTTCACCATTACTTCTTCATTACTGACTCCTTTACCTCCTGTGGAAAACCTACACAAATATGTGCTTGCCAGAGGTGACTATATCTTTTGGAAATATCCACCTGCTCTGTCTGATGTGTGGTCATTTACAGTCTGCAGTGTAGATTTTTATTATGGTGTAGATCTCTTCACAGGCTGCAGGAGAATCTCTGCTCCAGCACCTGGAGCTCCTCCTCCCCTTCCTTCTTCACTGGTTTGAACTAATTAGCCCTGCTGAAGAGTATCATGTTTCATTCAGACAGCATTGGACCATGGAGTGGTACTTTCAATTAAGCATATGTGTAAGTCCTTGCAGGAGCAGAGTTTAAATTTCATACCACTCCAATGAACAAAACCTCTGTGAACCAACTAATAGTGAGCTTTATATACAGACAAAGCTGATAAGCCCCTTAAATAATATAATATTCTCTTACATAAGAGAAAAATATAATAAAATTTTAAACCTGTGATTTAATCTCATGATCATTTGGTGCTTACTTTTTTGAGAGAAATTATTTAATCTGTGTAGAAAGATCCTGTAAGTAAGTCAACTTCCATTTGGCATAACAATGTTACATCTTAGCTAGCTACTTTTGTCATTAAGTATTAGCAGGGCAAACTTTAAGGAATGACTTGACTTTCTAAAAATTAATGGACCATCACACCTTCAGTTGTTTGGACTCTTGGAGTAGAACCCACTATTCTAAATTTGTTTCATATTTCTGTGTAAAATGTCATGCGTGGCAAAAAAATTCACAGTGGAATATGAATTATTATAAACTTCATCTGAAGAATTACAATCAAAACTTCCTTGAATTGACAGAACTAAATTCCACATTATTGAAATACACATCTCCACCTCACAAATTTTTTGAAGAAAGTTCTGTTTGGCTTTTTTTTTACCTTTTGATATAGAGTGTCACTTATTTCAAGTGAATGACAAAAGAAGTTCCACTTGGAGTCTGGTATTTTTGGTTCAATTACTCTGTTAAGACCGACGTGATGCATGTTTATATAAACAAACTAGCTATTTGGTCACTCAAGCTATGTCTGTATTACTCAGTATAATAGTTTAGTGACCATTTTTAAAGTCTTGATGTTAAGTAGCACACCACAATATTTACACCAGTTTAAGCTTTTTTCATCCGTAGAATAAGCCTACCTATTGGAAACGATCCAAATCCAGTATTATATTCTTCTTCATACCCAGAAAGCATGGTGAGTCATTTGGTATGGGCCAAAACCATACCAGGATATACTATGTGCATATGTGATAAATTCTGTAATGCCAAAAGAAAGCCATAAGCCTGAGAAACTGTCACTTCATGCAAATTGTATAGCATTCACTACAATTATTGAATAGATCCTGAAGACATGGATCAGATTTTTAAGCAAGTCAATTTAGACAATAAATAAAAAGGTAAATATACGCAATGTTACAAATTAGACATAGCTGGTAACAGAGGTTTATGGTCTAAAACACCGGGGTAATTTAATTTGATAGTTACAAACAAATCTCCAATTAGCATTCCGTATTTTTACTTTTTTTTTGTGTCAAGAATCGCAGAGTTAGCTGGAACAAGTTCATACGATACCTCACAGTTTATTAATGTAGTACTAAATTCTATGGACTTTGCACATGATTGGCACGTTATTACCTTGCTTCTAGTAGGCCGATTTTAAGGAAGTTTCTATCAGGTTAATCAGGATAATTAGTCTTTTTAAAAGCCATTTCTGCTTCTATAAGCATTTGCAGCTCCCAGTTTGTCCCACTCAACAAAAATGAAAACACATCAGTGTTTTATTGGTCATTAGCCATCATGTATATTTAAATAAGGTTTTTCTGGGGACCAGTAGTATACAAATCTTGTGGCATGGTGAAACCTTCACACTCCTTTATTTACTGCAGTTGTCCAGCAAGGGATCTATTAGTTTAATGTAAGGTTGCTCTTAGCTTCACAGTCCCATACTGCTCCTTTTCTTGTTTCAGCTCTCCTGTAAGTTTAGTCCTCTGATAAACTATGGGGCTAAGTGAAAATCAGCAATATTATGCTACTGATGAGCACCAGAGGTAGCGCAGTGGTATTGAAAGTGAGAGGGAAAGGTGGGATGAGACAGGAGGATTTCCCTACTGCGTGGTTGTCCTATGAAGCCTAACAATCTTACAATTAAAACATTGTAAATGCAAAACTAGTATTAAGCACACAAGCAATTGAAACTAATTTCTAAAAAATGGCTTTGTGAGAAAAATGAAAATCATACCAGTACAACTACAACCCACATATTCAAAATTATTCACCTCCTTTTCCTTTGAAATAGAGAATAAAGAGAATATAGCTGATCTTGAGCCTAACTATCAGGAAGGGTGTTCTCTCCTTCTCTCTCCCCACTTCCTCTTTCCCCCTTCCCTCTTATCTTTCCACCTCCACCTCCTCCCCCCGCCCCAATATCCATGGCTCAAAAATTCTTTAGTTAGCCATTCCCCACTTTTATCATCTAATTCAAATAAATACAGGTGTGGTCATTCTGAAAAAGGTCAAGCAATAAAATCTGAGTCTCAAGAGAAGCCATTTTGCATGTAATTGTTCTGTGAGAAAGCTGTCTAAATAATGCTGCTTTCTTCCCAATATTTTACACACTAGCCAGAGAAAAACAAAAAAAAAACCAAGCCAAAACCCCCTAAAACTTGAATGAAATAACCTAAAACATCTTTACAACAAAAATTAAAGAATTGCACATCTATTGACATCACCTATTTCATCTGTTTCCTTCATAATTTGAACATTTATATCAGTTTTGTCTTCTTGTCCATGCGTACTCAAAGATAACTGCCCCAAGGCATATTCATTTAAGGAGGAGCTTTCCAAAATGACAGCAAATCCTTTCTGATTAGTCTCAAGGGGCTCCAATTCAGTATCCAAGACGTTTTTCCTTTCAAATAGTGATTTAGATGAGCACCCCACTCTCATCTAGATGCAACTGTCTCGAAAATGACTAGTGTCATAAATGACTTAAACAACTGAGAAGCTGAAAAAGAACCAAACCAGAAGGGCATGATTTCTTATGATTTTTAAAACTTGTACTCTTCTTATTTCCTTTTTTTTTTTTTAATTTGTTTTTTAGACTTCTTTAAAATTTTAATAGTTGAATGGAATAAACCCTCCAGTTTTCCATTATTTTCCTTCCTATGAAATTTTATGCTCATCAAAAATGTAGTTTCTGACTCATTTGGACTTTTTCTCCGGTGCCAGGGGTTGATAGGTCTGAAGACTTTTAATCTCCAGGAGTATTTTCCAAAACAATGATTTGCATTTTCTGGGGAAGGTCTAACACAAAATCACATTTTGTTGTTTCACGTAACATAGGATCACAGTGTCTCAAAAGCAGCACTGGAAGACAGAATCTTTCTCCGGGGTGCTTGGCTGCATTTCAGGGAAGTGTCCTTCCTCAAGTTGAAAAAATAATCTGATAGAAACATTTCTCACAGCACTCAACAAGACAATGTTCAAACATCCAAAACACTTGTCTAGTCTCATGGCAGCTTTGTTTGCCTGATATCCAAAGAAGAGTGGAGAGAGAAGGAGAATTTAGCTTGCTTAGACAAAGAAAAATCATACTAATCCCTTATTTCAGCCACTGAAAAAAAGTACATTTGTTTGTAGAAAATGTCAGTTGGCACTGATAAGATACAGATGAAAAACTGAGGTGGTTGCAAACTCATTGCATGTATTTGACATGGTAGGAGAACCTTGAGCAAATCTGGTGCCGTATCCGGATATGTTTGTTTTCTCTCCCTCTACATTTGCAGCTAGAAGAGATTCCAAGAATTTGTTGCTTAATGATACTTCAAGATAAGCAAAGATGGGAAATGCAGATAATGGATTTGACTGTGCTATATGATTGTCTTCTAGCGTCACTGCATCTTGATTCTGTGGGTTTCTAGGATTATGTCATTTTAAATGTTTGCTAATAAGCCATATTTTAAATGACTAGAGTTATCAAAAAATTGGATGATTAATTTGTCTTATTCTTTTATTTTTCCTTGTCATTTTAATATCTGTGTTTTCAGCAGGCTGTTTTCTTTTTTTTTTTTCATATAGTGAGTTAAAGAGGAATTTTTATCCTTTGTCAGACCTGGATTAGACCAAAAATAATGAATTTAGTTTTCAGAATGCCTCCCCTAACTTTGCTGTCAATCTGAACAGAAGATTCATAGCAACACACAAAAATTTTAAGGTTGTGTTAGTAAAAGTCATCAGTCAAACTATTATAATTTAAACATGTTGTGTAGACCTAGAGAGTTCATTTTACGAGAAAGATTAGATGCATTGGAGAACAACGTGAGAGGAGGTCTCTTTGTCATTATATTGATGTTTCTGGGGAAATTGGTGGTGATAGTGTCTAGTTAAGACAGCATGCTGCTGTAAAATTTCACTCAAAAAACTTCAGACCATAGAAAAAGACAGGGTCATGGTAATGTTGCTTTTCTGTTTGTATGACTGTGTTCCATCTTCATCATCTTAGAATCCTGTCATTTTTGAGTCTCTTCTTTACTGAAAATAAAGGAAATCTTTGCTGCATTTCAGTAGCAATGAGTAAAGACAGCAATTTGCTGAGGTTTTTCTCAGTTGATATAAAAAATCTTGATACATGTTTATATATTAATCATACCAAATTATATTCTGTTTCTTATTTAGTTCATATATTATGGCATTTTAGCTAACATTTAGTGCAAAATGCTTTTCAGGAAGTTAAATGAATGCACATTTTATTAAATCTTCTCCTATTAATGTTATTTAGTCATCAGGTAATGTAGAATGGGTTAATATAAATTCCATTCAAGCAAATCACAATTCACACTGATATCATATTAGAAACTGTTACTAAAAACCATGTTAGAAATATGACTTGTTGAAATATAAAGACGAAAAGTGCACTTCTGCCTTGCTGAGAAGGGAATTGAAATCAGAATCTCTGGGCTTAGTTGAGTGAAGTTAAGTGGATATTGTTTCTCCCTTTCCTATAAGGAAATTAAGCTCAGTGGAGACTGGAAAGGAAGCTATATGGATAATTGATGGAAACTATTCTTTTTTTTTTTTTAACAGCAGAACAACCAAAGCTTTTGATCATTCTGAGTAAATTTTTGTATACAGATGAAGACTTTATTTTAGTCCAAAGTGACTTTAAAAGCACTTAAAAAAATTTGATTTTTTTTCTTGTTGGGTATCTCTTACAATAACATCGTACAAAGATACTGTAAAGAAATATGCTTGCTTTGGTAAAAATATTTTATTAGTCCTTAATATTATGTCCAGAATTGTGGTTTCATCTGTTTTATTAATATGTGTATACAGTGACAGCATGAAATCAATCTGCATTTTTCAGGGTTCATTATTTTTGAAAATAGGATAGAAGTAGTAAATTTTCTGCATTCTAGAAAGAACAAAGTGACTACATTTTGTAATCCTACTGGCATTAATCATGGCACATTGAATTATTCACATCTGACTCACTGGGCTATTGATGGCAAATATCTGCAGTATGAAATAAGTGAAAGAGGGAAAGGATAACTTGGAGAATTATGCTTTATACTCATAAAGTTCCCTCTTATATACTCTCCCAGTTCCTATGGGAGATGGGAACATTTATTTTCCTTGTGTTTTGGACAAAACAAATTTTTTTTTTCTTTAAATTTTGCAAGGATTAGACTTCTATGCATCTTCCCTTTATATTCTGAATTAAGTTGTTGATGAACAAGAGTTGTTCATGTGGTCTAGGCTAAATGGGTTAGTTTCTTTATGAAGAGAATGAATTACGGCTTCCCAATTTGTTCTGTATCCCACCCATGAGACGTAAATAGTTCCATTCCAGAACTGAACACTCTTAAGGATAATTTAGCATGATCTAATGATAAAATAATATAAGTAATAAATAATGATAAAAAACAAGTCAGTATTTTTTATACAACTAATCTTAAGCAAAAATCCTGAAGTCGGAACACAATTGCACTGAGGAAAGCCTTTATTATGCAAAACAGCATAGGACACCTGCAGACCTTTTCTTTCCCCACAGGTTTCTAAAGTGCAGGTTCATGCACTCTTCAGTGGCAAAGCTGGTTAAAAGAATCACTTTTCTAACACCACTTGCTGATTTCTGCCTCTATGTTAGAATTTGTCACTTCTTCAAATGTACCGATGCAACTATTTGTAATGCTGTGCTGTAAAGTGAATCACTGATGTGAATAACAAACCTCGGAGACTCTTTCATTAATACAGTTCACTTCAGGGATCTATTCTACATTATGGCCTTACAAATGTTTTCAACAGCACAAAAGAGAGGATGGTGAATGAGAACAAACAATGGGGGGTCAAGGTGTATGTATTTGTGTAGGGAATGAGGACCTCCTAAATTAGCTTCACTTCCAAGGAAAATATATGTGGAACTATGCTCTCAGTCTTCCACCTGCTTTCTTCTTTATGTACAACTTCTATTCACATTATTTTTTTGTTCCTCCCTCCAGGGGGTACTCACTACTTAAAGCAAATGTCTGGTAGTTGAAAATTCCATTCTCTTCAGCAAAGTGTAATTTCTCAGATTAGGAGAGCCCCACTGAATTCCCAATAGCACTGCTTACACTACCATAAATATCTACAACTCCCATCACCAGGTAAGATTTTTAACACATTCTTTTCTTTATTTCAGATATAGAGAGGAAGGAAAAAGAAGTCAGGTGTAATGGTGACAAATGTATTCACGCATCGTCCATGCAGTCAGTCCTCCTTGTATTGTGATTAAATTCCTCTTTTACTTCAATTGAAACAGATGCTGAAAAGCTGTAGATAGACTGAAATAGTAAATTGAAGCAATACATTATGAGTGCTACCCATAATCTCTCCAATTTCATGCTAGATCTTCCATTTTTGTGACATAATTCCTACCTATTTCACAAAATTTTAAAGAATGTCAACTAGTGCAAGCATGAAAACCCTACAGCCTGGGCAAACACTGCACACAAAACATCCTGAGTAAAGACTACTGCTTTAGTAGAAAAATCTGATTTATTTTTGGGGGGTTTGTAGTGGTTTAGTTCGCATCTCTTACTTTTTGTGAGATAGGAGATTTGAAGAAATGCAAAACAGGCTCAAACTTAAAGAATAGGAAAGAAAGTTCATTACTAACAGAGTTAAGAGTAAAATAAAGTAAGAGATTAAGACAAAAACCCCCTTTTCCTCCAGCACCCCCCCCTTCTTTTACTCCAGCTTACACAAATAATAACAAAACATGGGATTTGGTCAGTATTCACAATTCTTAAAAGTTTCTCTCTAGTATTGGAGGAAATGGAAGTTTCTTTTACTTCTTGTGGTTCCCAAACTGCATCAGCCAACAGCCCCCGCCCGGAAAATCTGCTGCTGTAAAAAATACTTCTCTCTCTCACGGGAAAGAAATCACAGTCTCTTTTACCCGGTCCCCTGAGCCACACATGGGGTATTCTCGTTTAAGGATAGACAAAATTCCAGCCTGAAAACAACAGCTCTCTTCATTACAAAACATTTTAAAAGTCTCTCACAACCTCTCACAGCTTCTGGGTAACTTGGCGTCATGACCTTTGTTTCCCTCACTGGCTGCACACAGAATTCTCATCCCCCCATGTCTTTAAATGGATTAAAGAGAAAAACAGTTTGTGATATTACAGTCTTTACCACGGTCTGCGAAAAGCAAATATGAGCTGCGCGCTAAAAGCACGACTCCGCCCTCTCTTCCCGCAGCCATCTTTAGCATTCACTCACTTCCTCTTTCTCTCTGACCCTGAAGATGCCATGATAACAATCAATCTTCGTTTCTTGATCTTTACGATGGAGAAAAACCTTGCTCCCATTATGCTGTTCACCACTTGACGTTATTTTACTCAATATAGGCTGAGTTGGTTGCAGGAAAGTTCTATCATATCCCGCCGGATCTCTGCAGGCACAAGGAGGGGGTGGTGGGGGGGGAAGGCTCCCCAGCGGTCGCTTCAGGTGGATTCAGTTCTGCAGCCATCACGGCCGCTCCTCAGCTGCCCGGGGGGAGCTCTCCCGCACGCACCCGGGGAGGCCCGGGGCCCGCCGGGACCGGGGGAGGGGAGGCCCGGGGCCGCTCCGGAGAGCGAAACCCGGTGAAATTCCCCCCCTCCCCGCCGGGAGGCCCAAACCGGAAAAGGGGCACTTCCTGTCTCTCCACTGGCTTAAATATGTAAATTTCGGGAAGCGCAACTGGTTGAAACATCTGTCCATCAGACTTAGGGTCAACCCACGACAGGGTTTATTTTCTGATTTTTTTGTTCAGAACGAGACAATTGTTTCACTTCCTAAGTAACATAAAAATATGCAAGTTATCTCACATACTCAGTCCAAACTCCCACTTAAAGCCCATTGCACAGGAGCATGTCCAGATGACTTTTTAATATCTCCAAGGGAGTGTGCTGTTTTTGGCGCGGGTAGAGATAATTTTCTTCAGAGAGGCTGTTATGGGGCTGGGTTTTGGATTTGTGCTGAGCACAGGGTTGATGATATAGAGGTGTTTTTTTTATTGCTGAGCAGGACTTACACAGAGCCAAGGTCCTTTCTGCTTTTCATAATGCCAAGCTGACAAGGAAGTTGGGGGTGCATGGGAGGTTGGGAGGGGACACAGCTGGGACAGGTGACCAAAACTGACCAAAGGGATATTTCAGACCATATGGCATCATGCTCTGTGTATAAAGTGGGGGGAAGAAGGAGCAAGAGGGGTATGTTTGGAGTGATGGCACTTCTCTTCCCATATAACTGTTACACACAATGGAGCCCTGCTCTCCTGGGGATGGCTGAATACCTGCCTGCCCACGGGAAGCAGTGAATTAATCCTTTGTTTTGCTTTGCTTTGCTTATGTGTTCGACTTTTTCTTTCCCTCCTCACCGATGAGTAAGAGGTGCAGTGGAGCACCACTCCTCATTGGCTTCTATGTCATTAATAGGAGAAAATAATCATCAAAGCACTTCAGGAACCTCCCAGATTGCTTGTGTCCTGCTGGGTTGCCCCAAACACCCTCCATAGGTGTGGATGAAGACCCCTATGAGGACCAGAGCCTGCAACTCTGAGGCTGCTCTTGTTTATCTGTAGGGGGCCTGATCCACTCATAATTTCTGGTTAGGTGGCTTACAGCAGACACTCACTATAATATCACTTTTACCTTTCCTGTCTTTTATAATGACTTATAAATTCCTTGATGGCTTCTCATCCACCCCCAGGCAGAGCTCCATTCACTCTAAGTGCTCTCTCACATAAAGTTCAACTCTTCTTCAACTCCCCTTCCTGCCTTTTTTGAAGAGCATGTACCTCACCATTGTAATGGTAACAATGTAACCCAAGCCTTTTTGCACGCTCTTGGCACCCAGGGTAAGATTATCAGGTTCCCCACACTCCGCCCTTTTTATCTTTTCTCTGACCTGATCTCTGTGTCATCGCAAGTGAGATCCATGTTGAAAATCTGGTATCCAGTCAGCAATGATTACAGTTTGTGGTACAAGCACAGAGGACCCCTTCTCTTCAGGCCTGCTCTGAATCCATTCTCTTCCTGACCTGTGTTTGTACTTGGGAGTGCCCCAACCCAGGTGCAGCACTTTGCACTTGGCCTTGTGAAACTTCATGAATTGTGAACATGCCCATTTCTTAAGACTGTCCAGATCCCTTTGGATGGTATCCTTTCCTTCCAGTGTGTCTGATCACACAAGTTGGTGTGATCTCCAGGCTTGCTGCAGGGTATACTCAATCCCAGTGTCCACGTCTCTGGAAAAGATGCTAAACATCATCAGTTCTGATACTGACCCCTGAAGAACACCACTTGTCACTGGTCTCCACTAGGACACCGAGCCATTCACCACAAATATTTCAGTGCAAGCATCCAGCCAATTCCATGTCTATTGAATGGTCCATCCATAAAATCCACGTCTTTCCAGTTTAGACGTAAGGTGTGACACCGTGTCAAACATTTTGCACAAATCTGGTTAGAAGACACCAGACACTTTTCTGTTTCCAAAAAAAATACTGTAACTCCATCATTGAAGGCCACCAAATTTGTCAGACACCATTTGCCCATCATTAAGCCTTGAAAAGAAATGAAATTTCTCTCACCTTGAAAGAAATGGAATTTGACTTTTCCTTTCTATGTAAACCATTGCTGATAGCCAGTCAAAAGATTAATAGAATTAGAATCGTTGTAAAATAAGCCTGTTCTCACTGACAACTAGCTTCGTTTTTTCTCTCTTCCTTTTGAAAGATAGTAAACAGAAACAAAGCCTGCAGCAATACAAAGTAAGCTAGCACATGAAAGAGGGATTAGCTTCAGGAGGGTATGACAGATGTAAAGTGCTTTGGACACATTGCTATGTGATGTTCAACATATGTTGTCAATTAAAAATTGCTTAAGAAATATTTAACAAGGCAAAGCTAACATACCCCTAGTTTGTAGGAATATATTGAGCTTATGCATGATTGCCTCTCATTTAATTTTTTTCAGTTTTGTTGTAAGATGAAGAGAACCTTATATAACATGACTCTGAGCTAGTTTATGTTTAAAGTACTATTTTAATTCAAAGTATTGGAAAACAGCGTTTGTTTCATCTTTTGGTAAGACGACGACTGGATAATTTAGCAAGGCAGAAGGCCTGCTAAACTGATTAAAATTAGTTTTCTGCAGTAAAATATAATTTGCTGCATATTTAAAAATAGGCACCTAAATGCATTCAAGATGTCATAGGCTTTGGCACATTCTTTCCCCAGACTTTTCTGATGTCGATTACTGGGAAATCTTCCTAGTGAGCACTAAGGCATAGGACACAAGCTCCTAGGTTAAATTCTGTTTTATCATCTTTATTATCTCCTACTCCTGGATCTTTCCCCAAGCAAGACATTTTGGTTTGTTTTTTGTTCAAATAATGAGGTTTTGTGCCTTATTCAACCCCCAAGTAGCCACTAGACATTATTCTCTCTATTCTCCCCCAACTACAAGTGTCTTTCTACACAACTGTACTATAAAGCCTCTGTAAAATAGCAACATTCTTGTTGAACTCTGATGCCTCAAGATTGCTTCACAGAAGACATTCTCCTAATGTTAGGAAATTCCTTCAAGCCCCATTGCTTTTTGTATGATCACAAATGAAGAGCTTTTTACCCCTGAGAGCACAGAAGTTTTCAGTCATCTATGAAAAACACTGCTCATGGCTGTGGTCTATATACTGACTCCTGTTTGGAGGAAGAGGGACTGAACATGTGAAAGAAATCACTGATAGGCCCAGAGATATTTTGCAGTATCTTATCACCTCTGCTAACTCCTGATATATTCTCGCAATGAATTAACCTGTCAGTTAAAGTCTGTAGTTCCACTTGTAATATTGTTGTCTTGAACTTCCTCTTATGGAATTCTGTTTCCAATCATAAAATATGAGTGTTTAAAAATAAAAGTTACAGTGTTTATTCCAAGAATTTTTGTACTTCTTAAACACATATTGTAGGCTGCTGCATACATCATCTGCCGACCAAATGTCAGCTCAACTCCTACTTCTCTTTAAATAAGGTATAAAAGAATTCAAGAGATATTCATAGAACGGTGAACTGAATGTGCCTTAAGTGTGTTGCTGATGTGGAAATTTAGACAAAATTACTGTGTTGATGGATGTTTGGCTATGAGTTGAACTATTAACTAAGAAAAACTGAAACATACTTGAATATTGGAACATTATAGAACAGAGGTTTCTGCCTCAGTGAGAGACAGAAAAAGCAATGGAGAAAGATTGGTTTACTGTATATATAAAACTGGAACTACTGAGCAATTACGTTGGTTTTGATTGTTATTTTCCTTCCTGCTCTTTTTTCAATATGTACTATGGGATTATGAGCATAAAATAAAAAATAAAAGTGACAAATGTATTGTATTGATCCTAAGAACTGGTAGATCATGTTGTACAATCCAATTTAGAATCCAAACTAAAAGAAAATATATGCTAAGCATATTGGTTTTGGTTTTTTTCAAAAATTAAATTCAAGACTGATAACAGTGTAATTAATGTCTTCAGAAGTTTATTGTTATTCAAGTATACCACACAAGTATTTTAATAATGGCAAGAGGATTTGTTTATTGCATGTTCTGGTGGATACTGTACTTAAAGCCTGTTTTTGCAAATCAAAACTTTTTTGTTGCTAAGATACACCTTTCAGTATTGTTTGGTTAAGTATAACCTGCATGTTCACAAGGAGGATTGAAAACCATGCGGACTTTGGATGTCTCAAGGCACGGTAGCTTATTAAGAGTAGAGAGAAGAAAACTTAGGAAATAGTATACATTTTAAACCTTTCCTTTTGTCCACACAGGCCTTGCCTAAGGCATACTTACTGGGAAAGGAAAGCTGCTGTGAGATTTTTCAGCTATGCGCAGAACTTGACATTCACACAAAAAAAAATGGAAAATAGCCTAATAGTGAATAATGAAGTTATGTCCTTGTTGAAGCAATTTAAACTGTTTTACTGTGTTGGAACTTAATATTGAAGATATTTATTTCCTTTTTAAGGAGTAAAGGATCTTCAATATTCTAAAATAGTAGCAAAGGATTGTTAGATTTTTGTATTTGATTATTGTTTTGTAGGATGTCTTTTAATTTTTATTACTGCATTAAATTGTGTTTACCAATGGTCATTTTCAAATAAACAAATTCTCCTGTTTTTATGCAGGAAAGGCATAAAAATCAAAGTGTGTCAGATCCATTCCACAATATTGCTATGCCATATTTTCTGCCATTTTTCAGGTACCAGTTACTTTTCTGTTTTGATTTTAGTCTTATGGCCCAAGGGTCCAAATTTGTTTTGTTTGGTTCTTTTCAAAAGCTGTCCTGGTTCCAAGCAGGACGGGGTTATTTTTTTGCAGTAGTCATAGGGGACATGGCTGGAGCCAGAGGTTATTTTGTACCACCTCATCTCATTGCCAGAGGCAGGGAAAAGGGAGTCTCTTTCCGTAAGAAAGGGCTTTTCTCTGGTTGGGTTGCAGTTGGGTTGCAGGATCCGTGGTGGTGAACGTTCTGACGTGTGAATCATTCTCTCTGCTGCACACTTTTGTTATTAATATATTTGCTGTTAATGTTACTTTTTCTTAACTCATCGCTGTTTCCAGTAAATTGTTCCTATCTCTACCCATGATCTTTGCCTTTTGTGCCTCCAATACTCCTCTCCAGCCCATGGCAGGGGGAAGGGGGAAGGAAGAGAGGGAAGTGAGAAAGTAACATGTGGCATAGCAGGAGCACTAAATTAGAGAATACCCTTCCTAAACCACACCAAAATCCAAGCTGTTTTTTTCAGATTTCTTATATATTACTTGTTGGTTTGTTAGAATTATTTGCTAAGAACTACATTAGTATTCTTATACAGATACTCAGCTTTCTGGGTGAGTTTGCAAATCTTGAGAGCTAGCAGTAATTGCAATAGGTCTGCAACCTCATCGCTGTCTTCACTGAAGTAGTGCCACTTAATGCTAGCTCTGAATTTGCAGCAGTTATACAGGTATTTAGAAAATTCATAGCATATTTGTGAGATTGTTGCTAATCTACAGTAATTTTTTCTGTCATAAAAACCCAAAAAAATGTAATTATCTGTTTCATTAAAACAATTTTAAGTGCATCACACACGCAACCATTGATGGTTTATAGAGGTTTTCTCCTGGAGATTTATGTTTATGCCCTCATTTCTGGCACCCACATACCTATAATTTTGATGATCTTATCTTGCCTCTGTTAAAAATGCTGACTCGAAAGGTGTGAAAATACACACTCCTTTAATTATTAATTAACTAATATAGACAAAAATTGTGCAAGACCCCTCTCATTTCTACCTATTTTATAGAGGTCTGCAGACCTTGTAAAAGCAGATGGAGAAGTTGTGTACCGTGGTGGTGAGCTGTCATGAATATCCATATTAACCTTTGTTAGCACTAGTATCACACTCCAAAGCATTATGGTTATTGCAGCAGCTCAAGTGTACCTGTATCCTTAACATCTCTATATTAATTTCCCACATCAGTAGTGAGACTTGTTGAAACTAGGCCTCTCTCTTCAGCCTATTAATGCGGTTTTCAACTAGTATGAACTACAGAATGGCTAATTGTATAATTTTTTCTTGATGGCCTACATATGTCAAAAACTTTTGTCTGCTATTTGCTTTTGATGTGGGCTACTTCTTTGGAAATGGTCAAATCCTCTCTATCCCCTCAGGCTGTAACATGGGGAGCAATGTCCTAAGGCTGTGCTTAGCAGAAGGCAAACTTGGGGGCCAGAAGTCTGGGGGAGTGAACAAATTAGAATTTAAAGAGATTTATCTTCTTGCTTTTCATTCTGTGTAGAACTTCCTGCACGTAGCTCCCACAGTAGAGGCTGTCATCTGAAACTAAGCTGGCTGTGCTGTGCTTTGAACTTTCATTGTCTTGTTGCAAAATCTAAATCAGAGGGTTTTTTTCATCTGCCAGTTTAGATACTGAATGAAAAGTGAAAGTTTACAAAGGAACGGAAGTGGCTGAACAGGTAGTGACAGTTGAGTTTGCACTGAAGAGTTCCCTTATGCAGAATTTAGTGCTGTCAGAGCTATGTGTCTAAACTGGGGTGATGAGAACACAGTTTTTAACCCTTTGGTGAATTTTAATCCGAGTCTTCATCTTGACTTTACTTAATCATATATCATCTATTTTATGATGGCTGTAGAAAGGCATGAAAAATCCTGATGTGCAGTGGCCCAGAAGTACAAAAATCAGACTCAAGTAAAAATATGCATCCAGTTTCTACGCACACAAGAGTAAATTCCAGAATATGAACAACTGAAAAATATTTAACGTGAAAAGGTGTCTGAAATGGAAATTATAAAAGTAGGGACTTTGCCTTATTTGCTTGGTTTCTGTCATTTAGAATGTTTCTTTTTGTTCTTTCTCAGACAGTATTCTTAAAACACGTCTTCTTATTGCTTTAAATTTTGCATAATTTTATTTGTTACTTCCTGTTCCAGTTTTTAAGTTAGAAAAAAACCCTACTAATTAATTTGATGAATTACTGCCTAGTCAAATAACTCAGGTTTTTTAACATTGTCCCTGAAAAAGAAAATTCATTCTGTTTCTACTTCTGAAATACTTACTTATTTGAACCCTTAAATTATATGCAATGCAGTGTGGCTGAAGTTTCACTTCTAGAAACTACTAGAGGAAACAATTTAAAAAATGGAAAAGTGACTATCTTTAAAACCTGTGTATATTTAGAACCTAAAGCCAGGTAACTTTGATATAGGCAGTTGTATAGGGAAAAGATTTTCAAGGCACACTAACAGAGAGCTCCAGGGAAATCAATGCAGCATCTGCCCAGAAATGGGAAATTGCTTAGAACTTCTTGTAGAGTTGTGTAATGCAGGGAGCTAATGGATTCTTATCTAATTTCACTTATGACATTGTGTATTTTGAGGAGAAATAGATGAAGTGAATCTCATTTAATGTCACAGAAAGATGGAAACTGGTTTTATTTCGTCACATATTTTATTAACATTTTCCACAATTTGGCTTCTTAGGCATGTTTGGGAGCTTTAATTTTCAATATTGTGACAGAATATGAAAAGATTTCTCTTTCTCGCAATACAATTTGAGGTCGCAATAGTTTTGATGCTAAAATGAATTTAGTTCAAAATATGGAAAAAAAATTCTCAATCACAAAAATGTTAACTGTGTGAACTTTTCAAGTCATCTTAGGATACATATTTTAGTTTTTAAAAACTAAGATTTATGGACCTATTCATAACATTACATAGATTAACAATACCCCTGGATCTACTACTTTACATTCAGATACGTAAATGGTTGGTCTATCATGGCTGAAAAAACTCTTTTCCATGGCAGATTCATCATAGAGAGAATCTCGTGGATTCTGTAGCTGAAATTGTGCTGGTCAGTTAGACAATAACAAAGAATGTTAGTGGACATTAGCTATCATATCTACTGCTAAATTGTTATGAAGTTCTGCAGAATCATTTCAGCTCATAAAAACACTTCTGGTTCTTTGAAGGCACCATTGAGGAGGGAGCACGAGTAAGGAAACATTCCTAACAGGTATATTTGGACATTGCCACTCTCTCTAGGAAGGTAAGGGCACATCAAAGAATGGGTACGAGCCAGTCCATGTCACACAGACTCAGTGAACAGTCCCAGGATTACTGTTCTGGGACTGTATGTGTGTTAGTATATGTGAGTTCTAAATTGCACTGATAAATTCAGCAACCTTTTAAAATTTATTTATTATGAAGTGTAAATTTGGACTTTAATGACTTCGCTTTCTTCCGGTCCCCGATATATTTTGAACTTACTTACTCCTTTCTTTCATTTTGGCTCTTCTCTAGGTCTTTCTTTTGCCCTCTTTTTCACACTCTTTTAAAAATAATGGTCTATGTATCTCTCATTGCAGGCGAGAGCAGTGTCCTCTTTCTCTTTGTTCCTTTACACTCCACCCACTGTTCTGTTCTCCTTCATTGTCCCTGTTCAGTTATCTCCTCTAAGCTTTTTTTCCACATTGTTTCTCATCTTTTGTTCACTCTCAGTCACGATGAAACTGTGGCATGTTCAGGTTTCAGGTCAAGTGTTATAATTTGGAAAATGCAGGATTCCAACTTAACAGTTACAAATGTAGAGGTGAGTTGAGACGATTTTAGAAGGACTCTAAAGTTTTAAATGTGTTTACTGATTTATTTATTTTTCAAAAGAGAGAAAAAAATAAATAGAAACTAGTAATTTATTAAGTTCACTGCATTGAATTAACTTTCTGATAACAAATCTTTATTTGCACAAATCTGAGACTAAATATAGTTAAATACTTAATCAGTCTACCAGAAAGCAAATCTAAATTAAAATTGAATATTTTCTTTTTTTAATTATGAAAAATTCTAGAGAGAAAATAAAAATATTTAAAAGTGTAGAGTAATGCAACTTTCCTTTTTGGTACACTGAGCCCAGCTGTAATAACTGCAGAGGAGACTGTATTTATCACAGAAGCACTCCAGCAAGGTTAGGCATCTTACCTTTCTTCCTTTTTGGATTAGACTTCTATTACACTTGCTGTGGAGACACTAAATTGACGTTCTGTGTCGACTGCCATGCAGTCTTGTTATATCTCTTGTTTCTTTTGAAAATGAGTTTCTTGCATATTTTGCTATTGATCTTTGTTTCAAAACCTGTTTATATTAACTCTTAATATATGCATAAGTATTTTTATACTATGGAACAAAGTTTTTCTGTGTAGAAACTAATGCAGATTGTTTAAAAAGAAAAAAAAAGGCAAATTCAGAGAACAATAAGGAGCAAATATGATGTTGTTTTAAAACCAAGAAATTATATTTTTCTGGCATTGTGTTGATGTACGTCACCTGTGTATTTGACTTTATAAATCCAAAATACGTTGCTAATATATTCAAAAGATGGGTATATAGCCTTCCAATAAATATTCCTGGCAATCAATTGTATGTTTTTAAACATGACCTATTCTCTATTATCAAAAGTTTTGGTGACTTCAGAGGTAGCAAATTACTTTCAGAAGACCACAGTCTTGTAACTGCTAGTAGCTTAGACTAAGCCTTTCTATTACCATATTCTATTAAATACTATGGCCTGGTCTCTTTCTAGTCCTTTGCAAAAAACAAGGGAGTTCATCTACAGTCTTTGTACAGCATATGTACGGAAGCAGGAATGACAGTCATCCCTTGCTTTGCTGTTTGAAAGGAAATCTCTGTGGAACTCTTCTGAGTGCAGGCACACAGTGTAATGCTGAGGGAGTGAAGGTGATGGTAGCTGCACAGCCCATATAGCCTGTGGTTAGCCTGGTGAATCAAAGCTAGAACTTAGGAGAAAGTTTGCTTTGCCTCTTAATAAGTTGGAAGGGAGTATTCTAAAAGGTGTCTCTGATTTGTTTACACTGGCTTGTTTTTCTAGTCCAAAGATGTTGACTTCTAAAATTTTTTGCCTGTCGCTTGACATTTCATACAAATATTTACCTGTCAGCTGAGACTCAGAGCTCCCAGTCTTCTCTTTAAGCTACTTCACGTATTTTCTCCTTTAAAGGTGAGATGAATTATGTTCTAAAAGTGCTTGTTACTGTCTGTTACCGAAAAAGGAAACCCATCCATATGTAAGTGTTTATAAAATTTATAGCTAGGTGAATTGAATTCCACACTAAATGTCGCTGGAATCTACAATTATTAAATTAGTGCTCGCTCTCTAGGCTGTCATACCCAGGTTACATTTTAGTCTTACAGATTCTTGATGTCCAACATGTCCAAGGAGAATCCACATGCCTAAAACCTAGTCCTAGGGGTTCTTTTGCTTTTTTTTTTGGTTTTTTGGCTTGATGAGTGCATATTGTTTTATTTTTTATTCATTATGAACACTGCCGCAAAGAAAATTTTCTCCTATTGACTTCGGTCTATAGCACTCTTCTATGTTCCTTCACTGGTATCTATATTGAGTCAAACATAAATAATGTATTTTATCTTTCAAGACCTTTCACAGACTCCTGTTTTGTTCCTTAACTGAGCACTGAGGGGCTGACTTCTGATTCTGATAATTAGAAATTTAACAAGAGGGTAAGAGATTCTTTATGATTGCTCCCTTGTTGTTCCTCTTCATCATTGCTATTTCACAGAACCATGCACAAAGCACTTTAACAGTGTTTGTGTTGACACCTCTCTTTTGCTACGATGCTTAGGAAAAAGTAACAATTAAGCTGATGATGTTTTGAGATCACTGCTGATTTTTTTGTTTACTGTTGTGTCAGGGTTTCCTTGTAGCCTCATGTTTCTGTCTGTCTGATTGCTCTGTCTTACATCACACTTAGGGAAAGAGATGAACACTAACACTACCTGTCTAAAAGTTTGGTGAACACCTATTCTAAGCAAGCTGTCTTTGGTCCTTCTCTAGTTGAACTGGAGAGATACCTAAAAAAATGGTGTTGCACCCCGTTCCAGAATTCACAGAGGGAACATAGCTTGGCATACACAGCAAAGCTTAACATAGAAGTCTAGCTTTAGGCAGCTACAGGCAACTGAGCTTAATCATATTCTTGAATTTTAAGTTGGCTGAGACATAGTCAATTTTTTTCTGCTTTTATGCAGATTTTAATACAGTGGGATCTAAGTCCATAATTGGGCCTGAACTAATTACCAAAATTAAACAGTTGCTGACATAAAACTGAAAAAAATAGTTACTAGAGTAAAAAAAACCAAAAAAAAACTGAAAAAAAAGAGAAAAAAAAATAGAAAAAAAAAAACTTTAAGGATAATCTGCCTTTAGGAGAGAGAGGTGTAGATCCCTGAAGTTAAGTCTTACCTGTAGTTTACTTTTCATTGGCCCTATTATTCTAATACTACTGACCATTTTAATTAAAATCACAAAAAAGCTCCCTCTTCCACCCACAGTAGTAGAGTAACAGAAATAATGTTAAGGGATACATTTTGATCAGTGATTAATTAATAACAAGGTTTCATCAGAAAAGCTGAATCTTTAAATGTACAGTCACTATTATTGCATCATAGTTTAAAACATAATGACTGAATGCATGCATTTTTGAGTTGAATATTTTATGTAGGTAGGTAGTGAGAGAGAAAAAGCATCTAATGTAGCTGATTTCAGAGGATGCAGTCTAATGTGATTTAACAGTTGACACATTCCATAACAGACTAATAACATTTTTAGACTAAGCTTTATCACTTTCTTTCTGTTAAAAAAGTTTAAGCACAATTCCAGTATTTTTAAATAAAACTTTTATCACCATCTGTCAAAGAAGAGAAACAATACATATATTGGCATTAATGATTGTCTTCATGGTTTTTATATAATTACATCTTCCATTAAAAATAAAAATCCCCCAATGTTTCTAGCGATGCAATTTTAAAACTGTTTTAAAGAGCAATTAAGTTAATACTCTAATCTTTACACATTTTGTACCATTTGACTTCATATTCTAAACAGCATACAAATAGTCAATTCAAACAAAATATTTTTTATTTAAAGTAAAAAATATATATTTAAATTAAAGAAACTATGGCAAGAAAACCCGTTAAATTACTGGTTAAGACAAAAGCTTCTAAACTTTTTTGAATATATATATATATTCTGTAAGCAGAGAGCTGCTGCTACCTTCCTTACACTGGTTTTGCATTTTTTCTTGATGTAGTTTTCCCCATCTTTCAGTGTATACTGTCACCTAGAGTGGCTCTTAAGTATTCTGGACCACTGAAACAATGGCCATTAAGTGGATCATAGTATAAAGTCGTCAGGTGGTAAAGGATCAAACCGCAGTGATGCCACCTCTGTTTAGCCAGAATATGAGCAGTGGGAAAATGTGCTACATAAAATCTTCAGTGCATGATGCAATCAATGCATCAGTGCATGATGCAATCACTTTCAATCTGCTATGAATGATTTTTCAACAGCAAGTGTATCAGCTTCTCAGCAAAAATATTAGTCTTACCTGTCTTAGTGACATCTGAGAATCACAGTGTTTCTGCCACACTCTATTACTTCTCTCTAGCAAGCTCTTGTATTGCAGAAATAGTGTATTTATTAATTCTATTTCCACACTTACTCTGAAAATTGTATTTTCTTGTTTATAAAAATTAATTCCCTATGGTTTATATAAAATCAAATATATCTGTTGTCTGTCAGCAACTCTTTACAAGGACAAACATTGATTGAGGGCTAGGTTAGATATTTCATTCATTGAAAAAAGAAAAGCTTTTATTTTTTTCCTTGAACTGCATAGTCTACTCAACTAATTTGAAGGCCATGGTGTTGAACATATCCTGAAATTTTTTTCCTTAGTTTTTTCACTTTAAAATTATCCCAGCAAATTCCATTGATAGAAATAGCTAATGGAGTTTCTTACTGTTCAAGATATCTTTTTTGTATTATGAACAATTTTAGCCACTATCACTTTCAATAATTAAATAATATATTTTACCAGGCTTGATTGTTGTAGCTATTTCTCTAGGTTTTTTGGGGGTTTTTTTAGATTTTGGGTGTTGAAACTTCCTATTTCTTTTCTTGATCTTTGTATTTATATTTTTTACATTTCACAGCAGATTTTTAGTTTATTCTAATGTGAGAAGTGACTCAGTTTCTAGGATCACCTATAAAGTTTATTTTTTGTGTCCATTATTTTTAAAAACCTGCTTGTGCTGAAGGTGCCCTTGCTTTCTTCCTCTGGTAGGTTTTGATTAATCTTAATACATATTTGAGTTTGATTTCTGCATGGAAACTCTATGTGGTACTTGGTGTGCACTAAATGTAAGGTAAATAGTAATCCAAAATCTTCACAAGTAATTACCTGTAAATGCTGAAGGCTAATTATATTATGGAAGGTGATCCCATTCAACAGTATATACCTACTTTAAATGAAAACTGCAGCTTAAGGAACATATCCATATGTTGGCCACAGCTGTAAATTACATTTTCTTTCTAGTGCAGCTCTCCATTCCCAAGGTCACGTACAGAACAGCAATGTTAAGAGACTATGAGTACGCAATTTAATTGGTCTGGTTTAGTGCATATTTTTGTTTGTCTGTGTTACAAGCTAATAATCTTCATCAACTGATTTCTTTTAAGTGTCACAGCAGCAAAGAGATACTGAAAGAAATACCCGAAGTCAGTGTCAATGAACTATGGTAAATGAAATGCAATATAGCAAGAAGTGCAGCAACTTTTGTGGGACAGATATAATGAGATTGATAAAACTTATCATCCTTGGCACAGTAGTGGTGTGGTACAAGATAAGAGCTTGGAAAGCTGAGACAAGTATAATTTTGAACAGTATTGGAGGTTTGAAGAAGTCAATGAAGAGGAAGAAACTCATCTCACATAAAAGTGAGATGAAAGGAATTAACAGAGATATTCTTTGAAGCTACATTTTAAATGTATTAGAGAGTTTGACAGACATGTCTGTAGCAGAAATTGTGGGAGAAAAACCATAAAAGAAAGGGACTGGAGACAAAAAATATTGGCTAAAGAGATTATGGCAGAAGAGCTTCTGGTGTTCAGAATGGTTGCTAATTTTCCAGAGAAGGAATAACGGTCCGCTTTTTCTTTTTCTACTTCCAGAATTAGGATCCTTGCTCATTTCATAGGAGACACAGGAGTTCCAACCTACTTAATCTTGCTTGGAAAAAAAAACCAAAAACAAACGAGCTAAAAAATAAAAGTAAAGACTATGAAGGTAAAAACAAATTAAGGTTAAAAAAAAGTTTGGGCCATAATACTAACATTAATGAAATAGTTTAGCAGAAGAGATTTGATGTTTGGACAGATCCTCCAAAGGATCTTGTATTCAAATACCATTAATGAAATAACTGACCATTTTATAGTCATTTAGTACTCCTCTTCCTTTTTTTTCCTTTGTGAAGAAGAAGAGATCAAACAACCTATGTTCTACATTACTATCAGGAAGATCTAGTGACAGCATATTCTGTTTTAAGGGACTTTGTGTCCCCAAAGAAAAACTGCTTATAGAAAGAGAATGTGACTTTACTTTACCTGATATCCCTTATAAGAGGACTGATGCTATGTGGTTAAGACCAGCAATGTGGCTGGAAGAGGTGTGCAGTGGGAACACAAGCAGTGCGTGTGAAATGGGAGGGTGTAAGTCTCCAGTGAACTTTCAGTCTTTAATAATATGTCAGAGGGTATTTCCTGCTTGCTCAGTGAAACATGTTATGATTTACACAAGGAAGCAATGGTCACCATTTGAAGGGAATGCTTGTGCACTTTTTAAAAGTTAATTCTACCGTTTTATTACCTTTTCATGCCTTTAAATGTCAGTATGAATCAGTACAAGCAGAATTTCTCAACTGTATGTTTAACACGTTTCTAAATAGTTCATTAGAAACCATCTTTAATTTCAAATAAAAGGCATGAAACTGGATGCAGGGTTTTTTTTTTTTTTAATTTTATAGTACTTAATCAGGGAGACAGTGTATTTGTTTAATGAAAACAAATCAAAGCACTTTGTATTGACATGGTTGCCACCGTAACAGGATGATTCTATTATTTTAAGTACTCAGAGGTTGCTTTTTAAATCATTCTTGATTAACAGAGCATTTATTTTCTGGTTCCTTTGAACTAGGAGTTTTTCTCCCTCCTTGCAGTTAACATATATATCTCAAACACCAGCTTGTCAACTGATGACTTTGAAGCTCCAGTAGCTATGCATATTAAACTGCACTGGCAGAAAAATAGCTGTGATGTCAAAAAAGGAACTTGGAGGTTACAGACTCTCAAGAAAGATTAGGACAAAGCTTTCCAATGACAAAGAATTAAAAGAACATGGCAAGGCAAAATCAAAAGTCTTCAGTAAGCATTGTTTTGGCTTTGATTTTTCTCTGTGATGTGTGAGAACTAAGTATGGCACCTGTACAAAATGTTACGGAAACAGCTGGATATAAGCCAGACTGGCTTTTAAGAGATTAATGCCCAAAACACATAAATTTAACCTGATTTTAACAGTACTCACTTCATCTTCTCAAGAAGGTTAATATATTGCTCCTCTCAGTTTGAAAGTTGTTACAAAAAATGTTAGTGCGTTGCTTCATTTTAGATTTGTTCAATTGCCCCCAGAGGGGAGGATGACTCTGACTGCAATGGTTCAAAGTGAAAAGCTCTGATTAACCCCAGGAATGTTGCTAATGAAGTACACAGTGACTGGGAACAAAACAAAAATAGAGGAACAAGCTTTGCTAATTTTTTCTGGCTTAGTTGAGCTAACCTGATATTGTAGGTGTACTAATTTGCTTCATCCACAACACAGAAGAGAAATTGCCAGAGGAAGTGGATCTGAAAAGAAACATTTGCAACATAGTGTCATGGAGACTAATACCAATCGTTGGCTATCTCTTTCTGAAGGCTGAGCCTAATGTCACTATTTAACCTTAAACTCACATTTGGATTCAGATGAAAAGTTTTTAACCTTTTTTTTTTTTCTCGTCTTCCTCTCTTCCCATTTCTGCAGTCCTACATAGTGCACCAGTTGCAGCACTAATTTAGATAATTTGCCACCTTTCGATAGGACCTCTCCAGGATATCAGGAAAATTAAAGCTGTCAAAACTAGACACAATTAAAATTTGCAAAATTAATGGGCTGCAAAATAGTAAAGGGTTTGCAGTAGGCAGTCCAGATGATCAGGTCAACAGGAGATACTGTTAAAAAGATCATGATGAATGGTGAGAGGTAAACACTTCCATGCTGAAAACTGTTTTTATTAAGAAAATAAGTGCTACCATATTAGAGCTTAGTACATGAAATACTCATACCACTCATCTTATTGCTATCGTGTTGAGATGGAAAGGTTCATTACTTGCATATGGTGACATGAAATGGTATCAAATGCTGATAATAGAAACATGGACTATGGCTGGCTACCAAATCTACCAATAGCTATTCTGGTGCACCATAAAGTAAAAATGAAATCAGTCATTTATCTGAATGATAAATTTCAAACCTGAAATTTCAGTAAAGGAAATAGCATGACACCATTAGAAAAATGTTAGAGAGCTCTGTTTCCTAACAGATGTTTAGCTGTCTTGCAACACAAGGACTAAAAAATAAAGTTTCCACTGGAGAAAATCAATGTAAGAGCATCAGTGTCAGTCCCCCAAAAGAGGCAGGCATGGTATGCAGCATGATGCTACTACAGCAGTACTTTTGATGTACTTGTTAAACCAGAAAAAGTAATTGATCTTAAGTGGGAATATGCCATATGCCTCTTCTGCATAAAGGCTTGGCCTCTGAGGTCTGCTAGCTATCACTTATTAGTATATTTAAAATGCAAATTTTAAAATCATGTCTTATCTTCTATTGCACTAGACATATGAGCAACTATCAGAGAAAAACTATCTGCAAATTGCCCATTCCAAATTTTAAATTAATTTACTCAGACTTTTTAAATCCCATTTCTTTGAATTTTCTTTTTCCAAGTTCTAGGGAAAATAAGTTTACCATCTGGACTGTCTGCAGAAGTAGGAAGTTTCTAAATATTAGCCAAAGCAAGATTCAATGTACTAAGTGACAAAGACTACTACATGAAAAGTTCTTCTAAGTCTCATGTTCAGCAAGAAAACAAGTTGTTCTGGCTTGTCTGATTATTTTTAAAATCAAATAAACTAATCCACCTCAGCAATCTCAAACTGACTCCTTGCTAAGGTTATCTCTTAAATAATATCCACAACAAAGAAATTATTTGCTGATGGGAAGGGAACAGAGGCACTGTTGCTTCATATTTAGAACCTGACAGCAAATCTTTTCAAAGGTTCACATCAATACTAATTTCAGATGGTCTTCTCACTCCCTTTTCTGTTTCTCTGTTTCCTCATCTCACAAAGATGAAAAATTACACTGATAAAAGAGACATTACTGTGGAAAAAACAAGGATCTGCATCGTACTAAGGGACAAACACAGAATGCACTATTAACACAGAGAACAAAATATTTGAGCCAGTCCAGAGTCATATCTGAAATGGAAAAAGAACTAGTGGTATAATTTGCTAGCTCTGAGTCTACTATTTATCAATTTATTTGTTTATTTCTTGCTGTAGATTTCTCAAAGCCCAAGGGTCGATTTTTCAGGATTAAATGGAAAATTCATAGTTGTTTACTTTGCCTTAAATGTGGCAGACACTGAAATTTCCAAATTCTAGAAGTTTTGAAATTCTTTGACTTTTACAACAGCTTTTCCCTACCATGTGAGAGTTTTGACCTTTCCCAGCTAAAGCCACTGGCTCGGTTTAATCCCATGAGGATTTTGTTTATTTCAGATTTTCAAAATAAAATATTTTGGACAATAAGATTTTAATATTTTCCTTTATAACGCTAAAGTCTGTAGTTTTTCATTATGTGAGACTGAATAGGTATGTGAAATGAGAACATTAATGAGGCATTTATACGTATTTCCTCATCATACATATCCCTAAAAAAAACCCCAAATGTCAGTTGCTGCTTCTCTCTTATTAAAAAAATTTCCCTTTATGTTCTACTCTGATCTTCACTTTTCCCCCTAACTTTTAAATTACTACATCACCACCTCTGATTAGATCCAAAGTAATGACTACTATGCCCAGCAAAATATTTTCTCTTTTGAGCACTTATAATTGTGCCAACTATATGATTCTTAAGATAGAAATGAAACATTCTTCAAAAAAAAACAAAACAACAAAACCTTGCTGGGATCAGAAAAGCTTTGCTAAACATACTAAAATAAGAAAAATAAATTATTTGATAAATTTAGTTAATAATAAAGAAAACAAAAAGCCTTGGCTCTACTTACAGAACTAATCTTCAATATTTACAAATATAAAAGAGAAAATTTAACTGCATATGTGACGAATTATCTTGTGCCTATGATTCATTTATCTTTCTTGACTGGAGACTCATTTTGGCAGGGTATTCTCATTAGGGCTACATAGTAAGGCAACATATTTACCTTAAATAGAGGAGTTACTTTCCAATCAGACATCAACTGCTTAGAACTGCTGCAGATACATACCTGGAGATGGTTTAGACATATTCTATCATCGTATAATAAAGTTGAGACTGCCTTTAATATATATAATAGATTTTTATATATGTATATATGTTGTATGTATATACATACATGTATCTCTATCTCTGTATATTGATATACCAATTATACTGTCTGTGGAGAACAACTGGCTGGTGAAAAATGATAAAACTGACAAGATGTCAGATATGTTTAAGGGTTTTCTGAGCTCCTAGAGTGCAGAATGGTCACCATGCAGTACAGAGCTTGGGTGCACTTGAAATTTGAAATTTAAGTTCGAGGGCTACCCGTTGCAGATCTAAAGGTCCTAGCTGGATTAAACTTTCTAAAGGATTTGAAGCCCAAGTGCATGGAAGTCCTGGCATAGATAACTATTCCAAAGCTGTGACTGTTGGACCTTCTGCACCACCCACCCTGGAATGGTTGACACTCTGGTGTGTCCCAAAGTTGTGAGCTTCTCCTAAAACTTTCCTGCTAGGACATCTGTCTATGCAGTAAATAACTCAGAATTCCTGAGTTTTTCAGTGTTTTTGAGGTCTTACCTCCATACTGAAGAGGCTGTAAGTCCTGGCTGTCTTGGTCTTGTAGGGCTGTATGATTGCACTGAAAAAAATCCAAATCACTAAAAGATTGTAGAAGTTTAACTACTTTTTTAAAAAAATTACACAAACCCCTTGTTTTTAGTAAACAGGCATATTATAGTTTAATTTCTTCACTGGAAACTTGCTACCCATCTTTTATCTGAATTTGTCAACTAATGTAATCCAAATTAAAGTAACCTGTGTTTTTCAGAAACTGTTAGTGCTTCCCGTCAAAAAGATAAATAACAAATACATGTATAAAGAACTACAAGTTAAAGTAGAAAATTGCCTTCACAACAATGAAAAAATCTGGTTTAATCAGGACAAATTCCTCTATTTTTATATGAAAAATACATGAAAATTGTATACTTGTTACGAAAAATTTACATTAATATTAATGTTACATAAGAATAGAAGGTGTAAGTAGAAATAGATTACAATGAAACAGTGAACAACCAAGATATTTGTCTAGTACCACATGTAAGTAAAATCAACAATATACTGCAAAATCTTTTAATTTTGTTAAAATACCGTTTTTTAGTGACAAATTTAAAAAAATCTTTTTGACCTTCCTGAGTTTATGAAAAGTTAACATTTAGCTTTGCTGGAAAGCCTGGTACGTTAACATTTCTGGGTTTGCATTGTTTAATGAGAAAGGTATGGTACACTTTGTAAATTTTGGTGACTTGGCATAGCCTTCCTTCTGCCTTTTCAACCTGTTTCCACCCTGGTACTGAAACAAGGGGAGGGCTTATAGGAAGACCACTCTTCACTGGTCAAACTAACTTACTTCATAGAATCATAGAGTAATTTAGGTTGTAAAAGACCTTTGAGATCACTGGATCCAACTATCAACCTAAGACTGACAATTCCATCACTAAACCATGTCACTCTGTGCCACATCTAAACGTCTTTGAAATACTCCCAGGGATGGGATGGAGATTCAGCCACTTCCCTGAAAAAAACCTATTCCAATGCTTGACAAACTTTTCTGTTAAGAAATTTTTCTTAATATACAATCTAAACCTCCACTGGCAAAACCTGAGACAATTTCTTCTTGTCCTATTGCTTGTCACTGGGGAGAAGAGATTGATCCCCACTTTGCTACATACTCCAAGCTGGTTATGAAGAACAAAAAGGTCTCTCTACTCTGAGCCTTCTTTCAAGCTAAATAACCCTGGTTCCATCAGGTGTTCCTTATGAGACATGCTCCAGGTCTTTCACCAGCTTTTTAGCCCTTCATGTTGTTAGTGTTTAGGAAATTTATTTAGTTTTGAGCAGAGAATATCATTAGCTGTAATGTTTTTAACTATGACTCCAATGATAAAAAAATTAAGAGCATTTCTATATGACAGATACTAAAATGCTGTAAAATACAACGTTCACAGTAATTATTAATAATGCCTGAATTTTTGGTGGGTTTCTTTTGAAAAAAGATTCTTCGTGTTATGAAAGAGAACGTTATAATACTATAGAACTCTGTCAACAATAAATTAAAATGAAGTAACTACAGACAGTTAATACAAACCATCTGTATCCAACAACAAGCAACATTAATGGTCATATTTTAAATTAACATATGAAAATGTGAAAAATTTCAGCATTCCTTGAACAATCTTTTGGGGGTACACAATAATTGTGTCGTGGGTTGAACCTGAGTTGATGGACAGATCTTTCAACCAATAGAGCTTACCAAAGTTTACATATTTAAGCCCTGTGGAGACACAGGAAGTTCCCTTTTGGTTTGAGCCTTCCCACAGGGCGGGGGGGAATATGGGCACTTGGGCTCCGTTCTTCAGAGTGTCCCAGGGCCTCCCCTCCTCTGGTGCCCGGGCACAGGCTGTCCACCCCTCACTTCACCGAAATTTACATATTCAAGATTTATAAGCAAGATTACTTTCAACATACAATTTTTACTGAAAATAGCAAAATCAGAACTAAAAGGAAACAAGGTACATTAACTACCACCCCTAGGTTTTTATCAGAACTACAGAGCAAATTTTCTACTATCGTTTTACTTAGCCTTATGACCTTAATACTTGCTTTGCCCAGTATTTCTCCAAATTAATCCTCATCTCCTTATCTTATGTTACACCACTTACATTAGAAGGCAATGAAATGTTATTTGAAAATTTCGCTGAGATGTCACTTTTTAGAAGTTAGTATTCCACTATCATCAAGGATGGGTATAACATTAACAAAGAGATCATAGTGTTTTTGTGAGAAGAAGTAGGCATATTCGTATTGAGCAGAATTATACTCATTTGCATCCATTAGAAACCGTCAGATGATTGGGTTATAGCTGAAATCCTATGCTTGACATAGAGAACTCAAGGCTTCCTGTGTGTGTTGCTCCTGGGCAAGCTAGCCATGCAGCCACAGTTCTGAAATGTGTAGAAAGCACTCCTGTGTATTTTGTATCTCCATTTGGAGCTTTAACAATAATTCGTGTTGCAGTCAGCTTCTTAGTGAAATGCATTTTCCTCTTTTCAGAGCCCCATTGATCACTGAACATGCATCCAAATCACAGCAGACATTACTGGCAGTAGGAAATCTGATTTAAGACTAACAGGAAGAAACAAGATCTTTCTATTTTATATCAAGACTTAATTAGGAATTCCTTTCTTCCTTCCTTTCATCTGCTCACTGGTGTGACCAGAAAAAACCCCAGTATTTTAGCTGGTAATATACTTCTGATTTAAATAGTAACATTACAAGGAGAGATGTATTAGTTTTCACCGCCGTCTTGTATGCATCCTCTATCAGGTAAGCATTTCATTTGCTTTTTGACCTCCACTACAGGACTTTTTATTGATCTATCAATGTTGGTGCCTGTTTTTTTCTCACTTCTGTTGCAGTTCATTTAGAACTCAGGCATACATAAGTAGGTCATATTATTCCCTCCAACATTCACCACTTTGCCTCCAATGAAACTTATTTCATCCAGAATTAGGCTGCCTGTTCACCAAAGTCCTTTTGAAGTTCTTCACAATATCCTTGAGACCTGATTAACCCAAATATGCTTAGCTGTTTTTGTTGTTAATTAAACAACCTCATTCTTCACCTTTGCCAAGTTACTAGGAAGGATATTCAACAATGCAAACATCCTATGTGGTAAATTTGCACTTACCACTTTTATATACTTGAAAATAATAATTAGTATTCACTTAGCTTGCTTTCTTTTGCAAGACTTCTTCAAGTTTATTCTGGATATGTTTCAACAATGTCAGAATTTAATCTTTTCTCTTCTCTCCCACTTCACATAGATGAGAAATGTAATACATTGCAGCCTTGACAGAAATAAACAAAGACATGAAAGAAGGATAGCTTATGCATGATGAATATTTTTTTTTGCTTTCTATTTTTATAAGAAGAATTTTAAAAAAATGCAGAGATGATTGTAAGATCACCCTGATAACAGTGAACAGAAGAAACAGAAAACTTTAAAGTGACATGCCAAAAAAAAAAAAGAATTACCTGGCTAATCAGGGATGATACAAGAGAGAGGTTCATTTTCATATTAGGAATGATAATACATTACTGTGAAATAACAACTAAGTTGGTTGAAGACCAGGTCTCATAGTTACAATGGTGATCTTTATTTCTCAATTGCCCCTTATCATATCTAATATCCTTACATCACCAAAAGTAATTTTTTTTTAAAAACTACCTTTTCTCAGTGGTGAAAGCCATTCACCTTATGTCTCAACAAGCAAACATCAGTACTGAAAAAGATAATGGGTGAGCAATATTTTGACTATTAATATGAGAAATAAAGAAATTATTGGATAGTTATTTAGCTAGATGTGGAATAATCTTTACAACCTATGAACAAAGTAGAGTACTTGACAAAAAGTTTATAAATTTAAAATATAACTGTTTTAATTTTTTTTTTTCCTGGTTCTGCTGTATGCATTCATTTCAAAGTCACTTATTGCTTGATCTATGCAATCCTTAAAAATCTCAGCCCCGATATTGATGACAAAGAGACGACTTTTTACATCAAGAAAAGATAATTAAGTTGGGTTTTTAAATTTATTTTTAGCACTACGGTGAACATGTAGGATCTTGGTGAGGAGGGTTTTGAAAAAAAATATTGAGGAGCAAAACAATATTAGAAGTGTCCTTTTTTTAAGATACATCAGTAAATGTATTATCTAAGTGAAATATTATTGCAGTAAAGATTTCAGGTCTGATGTCATACAAATCTTGTCTGAAGAGAATTATTTAGTGAAATCTTTATGTATTTAAAATGTACATATGGGTAATGTGAAATTATGCATTTTTATATATGTGTGTATATATATATATATATATATAAAAAAAAACCCAGAAACTTGTATGGCCATAAATTCAAACTTAGATACTTAGTAGGCTTCTATGTGTGACTTCAGGGTTAACTAGTTTTAAAATAGACTAAAAAGCTTGTAAGTCACCTTCCAGTTTATTTTTGGCTTTTGGCACATACTTGCTGTTGTATTCTTTTTTCCACTACCTTTTTCTGACAAACTATAGGTCATGTTAGACAGTCTTTTGACCTATAACTTATGGCAGTGTCCACTGGGTGGTAATAACAATAATTAGGCTTTTACAATGTGAACAAAATTGTCCAGCATAAATAGGGTCAAAATGAACATCAAGATACATGCACAACATAAGAAATATAATCTGTAGATCAAATCTTAAATAAATCACTATAAAGAAATACTTTTCTAGAGGTGTTTTGGGGTTTTGCTTATTTATTTGTTTGGAGTGTTTGTGTGGGGTTTTTGTTGGTTTTTTGGGGGTTGTTTGTTTCTTGTTTGGAGTTTTTTTGGTTGGTTGGTTGGGTTTTTTTTGTGTGGTTTGGTTTTCTTGGGGTTTTTTTTTTTGTGGGATTCACGTTACTTTAGTTAATAAATACTGATATCTGAGAATGCTTAGAATGTCAGGATTATGAAGGGCATTCATGGTTATTCAGTCATATGCAGATGTCTAAATCATAGATGTCTATGAGGACAGATGTACCCCAGATTTTTGTTCTTCAGTTTGATTAGCTCACATGTCCAACTTCAAACTTCATGTCTCTTGACCTCATCTTACAAATTTATGGATTCAACCCTCTTTTCACATTCACCTCTGCTTGGACAGTATCATTCAACTGCATCCTGATTAAATACTCATTTGCAGTCATACAAAAGATCATGATTTTAGCAAGCTTTGGGTCTAGATGGCTTAACATGAAGTGTTTTCTTTCTGTCTGAGAAGATCATAATATTCTTACCTATAATTTCTAATAAGCTGAGCTGATTAAAAAAACCACCTTTTTTTGCTTGAACATTGTGGCTTGTTAACCTGTGAAGTTTTCACCTGGAAACTATTTAGTCTGATGAGCTTTTACTGCATATCTGTTAAATTTTCGTGTGAATCCCTAGATTTCTTATTTTTATCATGGATATAGTAAATATCTATATATATAGGTCAGCTGAATCCCATCATTAAACCCTTCCAGAATTGCAGTACACATAAACTTTATTATAGAACAGTTAATATCTTTTCTAGTAGCATTAGCTTTCTCTTTTTTTACTGTAAGATTTAATGCGTTTGTGCATGAAATTTCAAATATCTAATTTCTAATACTAAAAGCTGCTTTTGGTTGGCTGATTTCTGACAGTCAGCCCTGCCTAGTTTTAAACCTTCGATAGGGATATTTTGTGGATTAGGAACGGTACACCCCACTTTGGTTGTCCCACTGACACTGCTCCAAACAACTCTAGGGCTTGCTTGCTCTCCCTCTTTGTCTTTCCTCCCCCCTCCCCACGTGGCACAAAAGGCAAAGATCACAGGCTGAGATAAGAACAATTTACTGGAAACAGCAACAAGATAAGAAAATGAACAGTACAAAAGAGAGAGTAATTCACATGCAAAATGCTTGCCAAGCCTGACCCATCCATCTGCCACCAACTTCAGACCCATCCCACCACTCCCTCTGACTTGGGACTGGGGCCATGCTCCCCTCACTGGAAAGAGCCCCTTCTCCTTGGAAGAGAGTCCCTTTTCCTCACATCCAATGTGAAGTGGCATAAAATAACCTTCAAGTCCTAGCCATGCGCCCTCCTGGCTACTGCAGAAGGTAACCCTCCCCTGGCCGGAAGCAAAACAGTATAATACATTTATTATGGTCTACCTGAAACAGTACACTATTATTTTCCAGAGTTACCCAGTGTGCTAGTTCAGCTGTCCAAAGCTGTCAGTTATCTTTTGGAAGTTCTTTAAAACAGATCCATTCTTAATTGTATTTAGGACATGTTAGTCTGGCACACTTCTTAAACACCTCTAATATGCTCTACCTACGCCTCATCATTTTTGCAGCCTGTCAAACCACTTCTATACCATTGACAAAAAAAAATCTTTTATTCTGAATTTACTCTATTACCTCTTTTCTTATTGTTTTGCAGAAGAATTTTGTCTTTTTTGCTGATCTTATGTGCTGGGTTGAGGTCAGGAGAGATGTTTTTACTACTCAACAAAAAGAATGGTTTCCATCTCTCTTTAGGTGATACTTTAAAATCTTGTGTTTCTGTGATTTTTTTTTTAACAGGAAAAATTACTGTCCACAGCACAGTACTAATACTGTAATAGCCACTATGACAAAGGGCCCTGCTTTATGCAAGAAGTTAATGAGCTCTAACCACTCCTATTATTTTATTCTGTAAAAAAGACAAAGGTACTGAACTAAACAAAAAAAGGAATTAGAAAGAAAGAATTCCAAAGTGAGATAACTTAATTCATACTAAGTAACATTGTCTTAGTCCATTGCCCCGGTTTGAGACAAATTAGGAGGAAATGTCCTGAGATGAATGTCCTCTAATAGAAGGCAGGTTTCAGCAGCCCCTCCCCAACCAGTCACCCCAAGACATCCATTCAGGTGAGTTCTGCTGATAATTGCAGCAGGGGGGGCAATCATATTGTAAGTTGGACACTAGATAATTTTTGCAAGATCATGGAGTATAGTCTTGATTTTAGGTGTCCAAAATATTTAAAAGACTCTCAAATAAAAGTGACCTACTTGAGAGTAATGCTGTGACTAAGGACAAAAATAAAAGTGTTGTGAGGACAGATATAATACATGAGTATGGAGGTTTTTTACACTTCCGTTTCAGTTACTCCTAATTCTCACAACTCAAATTCAAAGGATTTTCTTTCTTTTCTTTCTCTTTCTTTTTCTTTCTTTCTTTCTTTCTTTCTTTCTTTCTTTCTTTCTTTCTTTCTTTCTTTCTTTCTTTCTTTCTTTCTTTCTTTCTTTCTTTCTTTCTTTCTTTCTTTCTTTCTTTCTTTCTTTCTTTCTCTGTAGTTCCTGAAACTTTAGTGCATTAATTCTTACTGCAAGGCCAATTTCATTTCAGTATTTTCAGACAATGAATATTGAAACATGGATCCTCTACCTTGGAAAATCCCAAATACACAGACTGATGGAGGCTGGGATGCAATATCAAGAGAAATATTAGTTGTAAACTACCTGCTGCCTGTGTTCTTTTACAAATAATCTTCAACATGTTCTGGAAGAATAAAACTGTTTGGTTAAAGGGAATTTTTTTCTGATATATTGCATTATCGTTTTGACAGTTCTTTATTCTTCAAATTGCTTCAGCATCCTTTATCATCTGCAATAATTAAATATAGATTCTAAAATCATAGAACATTTTCACTTTAAATTCTATATTTTGAAATTGAAGGTTTCATTTACACACCTTATTATTTTTACATAGTCTTGATATATTTGCTATTTCATAGATTAAATAAAACCTACCTGAAAAGAAGCAACAATATCAAAGTACATACTTTCATCTTTGTATTTTAGACATAAAAACTGTTTGTACTTATTTAAATGTTTATGCTGTCATAAATATAAATTATTTAACAGTCTTTTACTATGATTTTGTTTTTATTTTTATGTTTATTCTAATCAGACTTATTATCAATAAATCAGCTGGTATGGAGGAATATATAAGGAAGAAACCTGTAAATATGAATGCAAATAACTACTTTATTCCTTCTCTTCACCTACCATTGTATTCTGAAGGCAATAGCAGAGAGATCTTGTACTGTCCACAAGGAATAGGAAAGTGTACTTTGATAGTAATATAACATTTCAAAATGTGTATGCTGCTTTTTTCAATTTGACTACATTTGAATTAATTTGTAGACTATCTCCCCAATGAGTGCTTTGGCCTTCACTCTGACTTTCCATGAAAACTCATTTTTCCAGTGATATTTTTACCTTGAATATTGTATTTGGTTCACTTCTCTTTCAATTTAATTCAGCTGGTAGTGGAGAGACACTACATGTCAATGCAAATGAGAATCTGGGGTGTTTTTTATTAATTATTTTTAATCCTGCTCTCCTATGAAGTAAAGAAAAAGTTTCTGTTTCCTTTCATGTAATTCAGGCACCTTAGGGTGTCTAAAAAAGCATTTGACATGAAGTCATTTAGGTAACTGATTTGTTCTCCTGACTCTTCACTAACTTAGATGAAGACATCCACCTTGTAAACACTTGAAGATGTGTATGCATGTATATGCAGAGACAAGAAAACCCAAACAAACAAAAGCAAACAGAAAAACCCTATAAACCCCCTTAGTTTAATTCACTACAAAATCAATCAACCAAAAGACACACCTCCTTAAAATATTTCCATACTGATTCACTTTATAGTTTCTTTCTTTGTGAATCTTTGTGACAAAACTTATGGTGTACAGAGGGTTTTTAGAGTACAAAATTAAAAAAAAAACCCAAACCCCAACAATTTCTGTCACGCTTTTCCACAATCACTGCATTTACACTGTGGGTGGAATCCCTGCATAGGGTGCCCTAAGAGCTGGGTTCCAAGAGAAATGTTCTGAGTGTGTCCTGCCCTCAAAGGAATTGTGGTCTTTGCAGCTCCCCTCACTTCTTATCCTTTGGCCATCTTCCTCAGAGTATCAAAGTTGTAACATGTCCAGAGAAGGGCAACAAAGCTTCCCATAATCTTTGGTTTCCTTTGGAAAGGTAGTAATGTCAGTGGAAATCTTCATTTCTCTTGGAATCAGGATATGGTCTTGAGGAATCATGAAGTGGATTACATCCCAGATCAGTCCTGTTCCATTATAGAGTCATACAATAAATTTTGCTTTGGATTCAAATCTTATCCTTAAAAGTGCACAGAAAAAAATGAATATTTTTTTAATGTAAATAACAGAATGACTGCTACTGCAAACCAAATTTAGACAAACTTTAGCTGTTCTTCAAAAAGTGAGATTAAATTTTTCTTTGTCTTATTATGAGTGAGATTTGGAGGTCCGTATGATTCTCAGTCCATAAAATCAAAATTGTATGCAGTTACGCATGCCACTGAGTGGCAGCAAACCCTGAATCAAATATGGAGAATCTCCAAAGTTCTGGAATTTGCTAGGTAGCCAATGGTTATGAAATACAGCATCTGATAGAGCCGTGTTATAAGCATTACATGTACAAATGGGATAATGAACCACACAAAGAAAGTAAGAGAATCCTGTGTTTGCTGTAGTATTCTTTCCACCTCTCTTTGGATCTTCTCTGGTACTACCCACTTTTATTTTTAAATTCTCCTTCTGTTATAGAATACTACCATCCTATACTACCATCCACATCAGTGATGAACAAATATACAAGATATCTACTTCCTAGTTTCATATCTATAACTTCCCATGCTATACCTGATTAAGATAAGAGAGGGAAGAAAGAAAGACAATTTAAAAAAAAACAAAAGTAAGAAAAAAATTGGGTAGGCTGAGAGAAAAGAACTTAGGCTTAAATGGGAACTACAGGGGGAAAATACAGAAATAAATTCCAGGAACTAGGAAAAAAAGAGGACTTAACTAACATAAAATAGAAAAAAAATAGAGATCATATTTCAATTAATATAATATGGTATCTATATATCAATGACTAAAAAAGATAAATACTATCTCACTTATTCAAATTGTGTTTACCACTCTGTGCCGGGTGTAGGTGGCACATTTTGTGCTACAGTGACAGGGTAAGGGCTATAAATTGAAACATAAAAATTCATTCTGCCAAGCAAAAGTTATTGTGGAGAAGGGTAATTGAAGGATTTTTATATGAAATGGCCACTGCCATATTTACTGGCTACCCCAGAACAATTGTATTGATTTTTTGGACACCTTTTACCTCTCTACGAATTAGCCACATTTTGCAGTTTTCTATTCTTTGGGTCTGTGGATTGGCTTGTGAGTGGAAAGCAGAGATGCGTGATGTTAGTATTAGAGATTTCACATCGTGGTATTAGAAGAAAATACACTGTTTGATGTGTCTGAAATATGACCCCCGTCTGATGATCCATGGTTCTGCAACTTTAATAGACTTCAATATAATTACAAATCCCAGATGAGAAGGAGATGAGATCTACCCATGCAGAACTGCATGCCCTTTTCTTTAGGGTGTTTCTGACACTCCCCCTAGCTCATGTAGCTCAGTTTATGTACTCTGCAACAAAGCACAGTGTGTAACATGGCTAGAGCTCATGTGATACACGGATATAAAAGACTGAATTAAGAACAGGAAAACAATATAAATAGACAGTCATGGATTTAGCAGGGTAACTCAGGGTGTCTAGAACCACACGCCTTCCATCTTCTGCTCACAGGACTAGCAAGACCACTGCAAATGCCACAGTCTCTTTCCTGTTCCTTAACTACGCAAGCCAAGGTCAGGAACAAAGAAAGAAAAGAAGCTGAAGAACTTAGATCATCCCTGCTGAAATCCTGTTTCTTTTCTTGATCTGTTCCATTTTCTCACAGTGGAGCTGCAAACTCCAGTTTAATGTGAACAACTTGACTTCAAAAGAAAGACAAATAAACTAGGTAAATTACCACAAGGAGTTCAGGGTGTTGGAAGTGAAAGACAATTCCTCTTTAGAGACCAAAGATCTCTTCAGTGAACAATGAAAAGATGTTACAGAGGTGATTCCAGAAAGCCATATCAGTTCTACCTTTCTGATTTCTGTTTTCATTAATATTAGTGCATTTTGTTGGGATTTTTTTGTTTGGTTGGATTTTCCTTTTGATTTTTTTGAAAACAAACAAACGAAACCCAAACAAAACAAAATTGTGAATGGTTTCTTTTATTCCTGTGAGCTGAGGTAGAAGAGAGGTGCTGGATGTTAGCTTATGGAATGAAATTATTGCTTATTCAGCACCGGCTTCTCAACCCTTCTACAGTATCTCACTTCCCTGTTTTGCCCTTTTCCCAACCTCCTTCTCTATTCTTTCCTCCCTTCCATCTTTTCCTTCCTTCCTTTCTTGTAGTAAAGAGTAGAACTTTGAAATGTTTCTTTAGAACATAAATCAATGTGGTCCCATAAATTAATGATATTCAGTGTAAACACACACATAAATTCATATGCAAGGATGTATTTTCTATCGCAAGGAGTGTGAGTTCAAAGACAAAGATTATAGAAGAAAAAGGAGAGTTACAGTGTAGTAATAGCAAGTTAAGTCAGGATATATGAGGGAAAGAAAGGATGAATGAATACAAGAGTAATTTTACATAATATATCATTTCCTTTATCATTAACTTTTTCCTCCAAGAAAATACTTTTTCAAATTTAGACTTAAATTTATAGCTAAAATAATTAAAACTATTTCTTTCTATGTAAGTAAAATCCTGCAGCCAGAAAGGATCTGAAAATGTCTTTAGGAATCAAGCTTACATCAAATCAGTCCAAGTACAATTAATGGAAAAGTTCCTTTGAAAACATTTTAAAAACAAGTAGCGTGTATGAGAATATGATGCAATATATCAAATTATAGATGTCTCCAAAGGGGGTTTGTTGGGCAAAAGGAATCAGCAGGACTTAGACATGGTTCAAGTACGAAAATTTAAAGAGAAGGCTGAGCTGAATATACATCTCATCACCTATGAAGCTATATATATAGAAATACATGATATACCTTAGTAGCAGGTAGTTGAAATTAATCTCATTTTAAACAAGGTAGACTAAATAACTTTGGTTCCCTTCATTGTGACTGGTCAAAATGAATATTCTGAGCCTTTGACCAAATCATGATACCTAAGGAGATCCCATTTTCTTTTCAGCTAAAATCTTTTCAATGCATTGGTCAATTCCAAACATTTGAGGGAGAGGCAGAAATCTCAGTATTCCTCTGAATTTCCTTTAGTGAAATTCCCAGCTGGACTGGGAAAAACTGCATATGTTCCCCGTGATGAAAAGGCAGAATGAGAACAAAATTATCTGCTCTGTTTGGCAGCTAAGTTCTTCCCAGTCTTTTCATCTGTATCAATTTACATCAACCAGCGTTAGGACTAACTATTTATATTGGTGACTGTATTTTGCCCAGCCAGCAGCAATAATGATATTGCAATTATGATACCTCAGGAAGTATCACATTAAAACCAAACATTTTAATATTCTGAAAACTTGTTTTCAGTACTAGTATGACTAGTATGGAGGTGCAGACGAGTACAGAGCTGCAGACAGGTATAGAACATAATGAGGTTCTCAAGCTATATCTATCCAACTAAGCAAAAGAGGGTTAAAGTAAAATGTACACTGCACTCTCATCATTCCTGTTGTGCTCTAACTTGCTGACTTGCTCCCTACACCAGTTCAACATCATCTAACTTTCCCTGAAAAAATGCGTAGGCTTTATTCAGTGGCTACTTTGCTTCACTTCCGAAGACAGTTGTGATAAGGCAGCACTACTTCTAGCTTTTGCAAATTTAGATTTTTCTATCTCTTAGATGCTCTCATGTCAAAGCCAGATGCAAGCAGTGCATACTTTCAGGTTCATGATTAAAAAATTAAATAGAGAAACCCTTGGTGGGTTGCCACACCATGACGCCATTATGCCTAACACTAAAGTGAGGAAACTGTACAAAACAATATCATATTACACAGCTACAGAGGCCCAACACAGAATCTAGCAGAGATCCAGAGCTAGGTGCTGTGCCATACAGATGAAATTATTCTTCTCAAGAAGGAGCTGAAAGCTTTGTGAATGAATTCCAGCGGACATTGCTACTTGATCTTCTGGCCGAGGATTTGTTCCTTGAGCTCGAAGCAGTATGCCTATGAAGTTGCTGTCTTACCAAATTCTCTCTTGAGGATAGAGAGTACGCACAGTAGAAAGAAGAAAAAAATCTGTTCTTGTGATTTTCATTCTATTGTTAAAGGATCGTATCTGTTCCTTCTCTGCCACCTACTAGTAAGCTATTCAGCAAACCTCTGATTTCAGTCAGTAATTGCAGCACTAATTACAGTTCTTGGTCTCCTCTTATGTATATAGAAACTTGGATTTAATCCAGAAGTTTCTCAAGGACAATGAGGAGCTCATCCAGCTGGGGAGTTGAAAGGAGGCAGAAGCTGAAGCCAAACTCTCATCCTGCTTTTCCTTTCCCTGCTTTGGTGAAAGGATGAAGGCTATTAGGCAGTGTCATAATGTGCCTGCATGGAGCTGTTTATATGTACATGTGTGTGTGTGTGTGTGCTCTGCTGAATGTAGAATGTAAATGCATCACAATTTTTAAATACCTAAAGATTTTATAAAATAATTTGTTCTATGATTCTATAATTTGAGAAGGAGTTATTAATTTCAAAGTTAACCCTTTGGGGTTTAAATCTATTTTTGACAAAAATATGAGAGGGACACCAGCTCTTCCCTCTCTCTCTTTCCTCCCCCACAAGGAAACAAAAATTTTCTGAAATTTTGATTGAATATTTTAAGCCAAGAAAACTGGTTTTGGAAAACATAGAAAAGACAGAGTAATTTAGCCCAGATAACTCCAGAACAATTATGCTAAAGATATTTTGTTCTATGCGGAAATGAAACATGGTGGCAAAGAGATATTCTTTCCAAAATGAAGTCCTGACTGAATTGCTACATTTGATTACCTGCAAAGGCTCACTTGCTTTTCAACCTGTATTTTTTTTCAATAAAAAGAATGATGCTGCATACAATACTGTGCTGTGGGCATGTGATGGCACAAGAATTTGCTTGTCATGGAACACGACCAGCTGAATGTGTAGTCATATTTGCTGTTTTCCATGAGACCCATAGGAGTCTTTTTCCACCTTTTTAACCTTTTCAAAGTCCTATGTAAACCTCTTCAGGCTTATGATTGAGGGGTTCCTTTAACAGCCCAGCAATAAGTGTGCAGATTTATGGTCCTTTTCCTTGTCTTTATTGCTTCCTAGGCTTTAGGAGTCATATAAACAGCTGTTCTTTGGGGTTTGATTTTGGTTGTTTGGGAGGGGGAGTTTGTTTCTTTGGTTGGTTAGATGAGCTTTTTTAATTTCCCCAACTTATGTTTGTTTGTTTGTTTGTTTTTTCTCTACTAATTATTAACCAAAATGTTTTTGGCTAACAAATTAGAGGTCTTTACATTTCGAGACATACCCTTCACATACCCTTCACATACCACAAATGCTTACAGAAATTATCACTAAAAGTAGTCAGACCGGAATTACTCTTCCATTACTTTACATATTTTCAAAGTTGTCCATGCTGAAGCTGCTCAGCCTGGTCCATATAGCTTTGTTAAAGGCTAATAACTACTTCCTATGAAAAATCACAGAATCATAGAATCACAGAATGTGTAAGATTGGAAGGGACCACAGGGAGTCACCTGGTCCCACCTCCTTGCTCAAGCAGGGTCATTCTAGAGCACATGGCACAGGACTGTGTCCAGATGGTTCTTGAATATCTCCAGTGAGGGAGACTCCAGAACCTCTCTGGACAATCTGTGCCGGTATGCAGTCACCCACACACTGATAAAGTTCTTTCTCATAAAAATGTATTTTATTAGTTTTAAAAAGGTAACTTAACGTGAGGTTTTGATTAGCAATTCTGTGTAAATGTAGTGTTGATCCCATAACTCATCTAGGATTAAGCCAGAATGAATAGATCTCTTCCTCTATTTCCATGATGCCTGGAAAAAGCACTGATATTGTTTTATTTTAAAGACAGACGAAGCAAGGCTTACAAATATACTATAGTCACCATTAAGACAGTTTTAGGTGCTCTTTTAATAGCAAGAGCATTTTCAGCACACTCCTGTCTTGGCTTTTTGCCTAGTATTAATAATGTCTATTACTGAGTGGAAAGACGCTTAGTTTAACTTTGTTTAAAGAATCATAAGCTTACATTTGCAATACTACTAGTTCTTTACTTGGTTTTGCTGATTACAGGACAAAGCTTATTTTATTCTTATATTTAGTACAACGTGAACAAAAGCACAGAATTTGCCTCCAAAGTATTCTAAACTCTACACACTTTTGTCTTAGATTTAAAAAAACAAAAGAAATTACTGGGGAAGATTAAACATATGGACATTTTAGATTATTTCTTCTGCACAAAAGAATTCAGTTCATAAATTCAAAATATCTCCATTTCTCCAATGTCCCTGCCAAATATCTATTTCTATTGTTTTAAAGCACCATCATTCTATGAATCTACATTAATTTCTCTGGTTTTGGTAGAATCACACAATTTCTGTAAATATGGCGCTGTTAGCCTAAAAAAAGTTGTCTGGAACCATTATGTTTTATTCATAATTTTCTACTCAAAGGGAGCATCAATGAAAAGTGCTGAGGACCATTCTGGGCATAAATATGAATCAGTATGAAAATCAATGTATATTTACAGAACTGAAACAAGCAATTTTATTGGTTCACTGTTTACACCACTCCTATTTAGAAATTTTATTAAGGTTCTTAATGCAAAAAAAATTTTTTTTGCTTTAGAAAAAAAGCAGTATTTAAAAGCTATTGGTATTTATATACTTTCATTGAAAAGGAAATGAGTAGAAATGCTTTTAATTGAAATGCTAATAGGAAGAAAAAAAACACTTTCATTTTCCATGAAGGAAAAGTAATTTATGCTTATATTAAGTGTCTGTATGAAATGTTATATTTCACTTCCAGAAGCGTTTTTTTAAATTTTATTTTAAATTTAATAAATCCGTATTTGACTTTCTTAATAATCAATATGGCTTTCAGAGATAGTGTCAACTGTCATGAATGCCTGCTACTTCTTTGGATCTTTTCAGGAAAAGCTTGCATGTATTGTGTGTAACATAATAATGATTGGAATTAACATCACTAAGAACAGTAAAAAATTACTTTCTTACAGACTGAAAAGTCAACTGACAGTGGAATAAAATGGTCGAAGATATATGGGCAATGAAATTTATGACCTGATTCGAAGTTGAAGTAATTTTGTAGTCTTGCCGTAGACTTCAAATGGTTTCAGAAGAAGCCTTTATTAAAAGTTTAAGAATTCTTTTTTAATCCAAACCAAAATCTGTTTTCAAATATTAAGCAAGAAATTCAAACTGTGCATGCTTTAATGCCATGTACATAGGATATATCTGTGTCTTAAGGTAATTAAACTCTGAATATTGTTTTCATTCATGACAACATATCAAATCCTCTTTATCAGATTTATCTACCCAAATTCCTTAGCATAAGCAAATTATCTTCATGGAGTTGACAGTAGGATAAAGAGCTGAGAAAGACCGTGTTCCCCTGGAAATGGCATCTGGATGCCAGACCAAATACCTTAAATATTAGTATTTTATATCTCTGTTTAGGTAACTCAGTAGACTCCTATGTTTCACTTGGCCAAAATAGTCACTTTGATAAGCAAAATAAAGTTTAAAAGCCCCACAAAACCAGAAACAGAAGATTCTCACTTTCCATTTTAAGTTCTGAGAAGACAGTGTATTTACCAAAATGTTAAGATCCAATTATTAAAATTATCAGAAAGATGTCTCTGCCTCAATTAAGGAGCAAATGAGACCATATGCTGCAGTCAATAGTATGGATCTTACTTAACAGTAAATATAAGGGAGAGAGTGAGATAGAAATAAATAGAAAAAGAGGTGGTGGGGTGAAAAGAAAGAGAGTGGCAGAGATGGATTAAAAAGAAAATATCACCACTCTGTGGATACTGCTGGCAACCTGTTGATCCTCTTCTTCTGGTCTTCCAGGTGAGGAGCGTCCCTCAAAACATGGAGTTCAATGGATTAATATGTTTGGGCCAGGCGAGAACATCCAGGTACCTCCACTGCAGAGGGACAGGTTTGACACAGTCTCTTGCAGCAGACTCTGGGTCTGGTGCATCACTTTGCATCATGTGCAGTGCTCTGCTGAAAGGCCTCAGCAATGAGTCTGGGGAGCATTTTGGGGGGATTTGATAGATTACATAAGCACCTCCATAGCTGCCCCTCATGTGAATGTCCTGTTTATTGTGGCCTTCCCAGGGAGGGGAGTTTTACAGCTGAACCAGTTTGTGAAGGGAGGATGGGTATTCACTCCTTTTGACCAGAGGTTATGCCACACACCCAAAAACTCTCCTCCTCCCCTCTTTATTGTGAGGGAGGTGTGTGCAATCCTGGGCTCAGCGGATGAGCCTGTGAGTTATGGCCTCCCCCACCCCAAACCCCTCCAGAGCCGATTTTCAGGACAGCTGCTGGGTTTGGCTTTCTTTTTTTATACAATCTTCTCCCTCAGCCTTTTTTACTTGCCATAGGGGGCAAAAGTCCTCCTTAAAAATATTCAAGCCATTAATGATAACTTTTCAATCTCTGACACTAAAACACAGTGATTCAACATAGAGGAAACCTGAAAGCTTCTGGGCTGACATTCATGCAGACAGCTTTCTATACAGAAGGTGTATCTTGAAACATGTCCTAGGGCACTTGAAGAGAAAGACATGAATTCTGTGCAGTCAGCAAAAGTCCGAAGTTTGGGAAACTAGGATTGGTCCTGATATGTCAAAAGGTGTCAAGGCAGAGGAGAAAAAAGCTGGTGAGGTTAGACATGTGAAGTAAAACAGTCAAAGTGATAACTGATGAGAGAGATCAGCGCATCAGATTGTAACAGTTGTTCTTTGAGAGATTTGATGTGGAGAGGAAGAAATTTTGCTATAAATGTGCAGGAAGCTTGGACAGCTCTCATTAAAAAATGGTTTCCTCTTCAGAAAGTAATATGCTTCTTAATTAAAAAAAAATTGAAAAAAAACCCCCAAAAAAACAAGGCAGTCTGAAGTATGGGTAAATCCTGAGGTTAGCAATGTCCTTTCCAATACAATTGTGAGGGAAGGTCAATGAGATGGGCGTCAACCCACGTTGGAAAGCGACCAATTCTGAAAAAAAGTGATAGTTTACTCTTCCTGAAGGTCATGGTTCAGGATGTTTAGCATAACTGTTGCCTGAAGTAGAAAAGAAAATTGTCTGAGTCATACAGAAGAAACAACACACTGTTGGTTTTATTCCCTCCAGTCTGGCTTTACTGTTCATTGGACTTATTGAAATTCATAACGGTCATCTGTTTATGCTTTCTGAAGAACTCAAAATAATTTCTGTTCTAGAGCTGTATGGATCCTTTTATAGTGTAGAAAATAATATAAAAGATTATTTTTTAAAAATCTGTATTTCAAAAAAATTATTTCATCCATGGTCAGGGTTAGGGTAAGAGTAGGGATAGAGACATCAGTAAAAGGATTTAAAAAGTAGATCTAAAGGAGTGGAAGTTTAACAAATTTTCCCAATTCAGGTAATGTTCAACAGTTACAGTTCAACAAGGAACTGGAAGCCACAAGTTTTAACAATTACGATTCTGCAAGCAGAACTCACCTGTATTTCATCACTTTATCAATGAAGATTGCGGCGAGACAGTGTAAAACATCTCCCTGAAGCCTGAATAAACAACAGCTATGACTCTCCCCTCACTTACCTAGGCAGTCATCTTGTCATAAAAAGGCTATCAGATTGGTCACACGTGATTTTCCTTTGCCGAATCCGTGCTGACTGCTCCATATCACCTTCTTGTCCTTCATGTGTCTGGAAATGGTTTACAGGATTACTTGTGCCATCACTTTCCCAGAGCTGAGCTGAAGCTGTCTGTCCTGCAGTTCCCTAGTTGTTCCTCTTTGTCTTTCTTAAAGAGAAATGTGCTATTTGCCTCCTTCCAGTTTTCAGGAATCAATCCTGACCTCCACATTCTTTCAAATATAATCAGAAACAAAGAGATTGGTCGGTTTCTTCTTGCACTTCTTGGTGTACGTTCTAAAGATCTGTGAACTTCCCTACAGTTAGGGTAAATGTTCAATAACTTGATCTTCCTCCAGCTTTAAGTAAGTCTTCCTTAATTTACTTCAAGAAGAAATAAGTCTTCTTGGCTCCAGACTTGTTCTTGAGACTCAAGGACCTAGGACTGTTGGAGACAGGTCTATCAATAAAGAGTGATTTGAAGAAGACACTGAGCACTTCAGCTTTTTGTGGTGTCTTTGTCACCAGGCTGTCTGTCCAGGTCAGCAGCTGGCATTTTCCTTTGTTTTCCTTTTGCTGCAGCTGTACCTATAGAAACTCCTCTTGTTCTTCAAACCCTTCAACAGTCAAAACTCCAGACAGGCTTTACAAACCACATCCCTGCACACTTAGAAACTTACCAAAGATGAAAATATTAAGTATATTCATGAAAGGTATTTACTCAGAAATCTAGGTTAGGGTTCAATCTAGTGATTATTCTAAGTATTAGAGGGTATTTTTTTCAATTCTAGGTATTTTATTCAACCTTAAGTCTTACTGCAGTTACAATTACTTGGCAAATGAATTATTTTTTTAGAATCCTACGCATAGCAGATCACCTTAACTTGTCCGAGAAATTGAGCTAATTTAAACCTTTACATATGATCCATGCTTGAATTCAAACTATAAGACCAAAAGAGTTTATTAAAATGAAATGGAAAATGCCACCAACATTGCATGAAACTGTGGATCTGATTCGTACATCCTGAGGGAACTTCTTTGTGAAAGAAGCAGACTTGGTCAGATCTATGTCCCGTTGTGCCTTTACAAAAGAATCCTAAGGATTTCCTGATGGATTAAAGGGATTTCTAGATGACTGTGAGGTAATCCTATAAGACTAAATCACATGTAACATTGTCCTACAGGATTTGTGAAAGACTAAAATATTATACTATGAGACCTGTAATGATTCCTTCAGAAACACAAGCCTGACTGAGTAGCTCTTTTGATGAGCGCAAGTTACAGGACGTGCAGGAGAATACATATCCTAATATGCTCTAATGTTTATAACACCTGTGTTTTATTACTCACTCAAGAGTAATTCATTCTATGTTAAAGGCCAGTGTTAGGCATTTAACCAGTAAGAAAATTTTCAATTTTTTTTCTGTTATAATTAAAGTAAGGCAATTTTTATGGATAGTACATGGAACATAATTTTATTTTCTAACTGCCAGTTGAGACACTGTTTTCCATCTTCTATTCAAATTTAAATTTATCAAGAATTGCAGAATTGAATTCATTAAATATAATGAAATATATGTTTAGGTTTAGTTAGACATATATAGGTTCAGTGTTAGATAGCGATCAAGAAATACTAAATTTTAAGGAAACTCTGGACTTTTTCTTCATTATCCACCAAAATCCTTTTCAGGATTTTATTTTTATATAACTTCTTACATCACAGTTCATTATCCAGTTTTCTCTTGCCTTACATATTTTTCATAGGAGTTTTTCTGATGTACTCTGCTTTTTCTTTCAAGGAGTTGAATCTCACTTTTTTCTTCTGGTCACACAAATTTATAATTTCTCAAATATTCCAAGGACACTGTACCTTTCTTTGTGATATTACTAACTTTTATATGAGATTCATTGTTCCAACACTTCATGTATCAGCTCTTGCTGGGTTTTTCACACTCAGTAATGAGATAGCTTGTTTCGATTTTTTTCTATTTTGTTTGCTTGGTTATTTTGTTTGAGGCTTTGGGTATTTTTTCCTTGCCAAGGGTGAGGTATAAAGAAATAGTAGTTTTCTGGATATAAGTGGATGAAATATACAGCAAATTTACAATAATGTTGTATAGTAACAAGTTTTCAAGCTTCATTGACCATGATTCTCCTACTTGTACCTTGTATAAAAATGTATATATAAGCAAAATGAAAAATGAATGAAGGCCAACTCTTCACTAAATTAGCAACTGTGTTTGTTATACAGTAAGATCTGAAACTCCAAAGAACTAAAATAATTATGCTCCACAAAGTTTTAGAAGGCCTGGTAGGTCATTTAACCTCCTACTATGAAATGTATCAGTTTTCTCTAATGTCTTTTACAATTAAACTGGATAAATGACACTATTTATTTTTTTTCTTTAAAAACCCGAAGTAGAAGGCTCAAAAAAGACAGTGCTTGGGCAGATGTTTGCTTTAATAAGCAGAGACAGACTAACACACACATTTGTGAAAGACTGGATGAAAGTAATGGCAAAAGAATAGAAGAGGAAAAGATTTAGATATCTTCATTTGTAGCGCGGTCGCTTGTTCTGCTCTGGCCGCCCGGTGGCCAGACAGGCGACGGCTACAAAGGCTCCGGCCTATGGGCCACTCAATGTGGTAGCAAAGGAGCCAGCTGTAGGCTGCCTGTGGCAGGCTCACAATTGAGCAGGCTGCAGNTGAGATAGCTTGTTTCGATTTTTTTCTATTTTGTTTGCTTGGTTATTTTGTTTGAGGCTTTGGGTATTTTTTCCTTGCCAAGGGTGAGGTATAAAGAAATAGTAGTTTTCTGGATATAAGTGGATGAAATATACAGCAAATTTACAATAATGTTGTATAGTAACAAGTTTTCAAGCTTCATTGACCATGATTCTCCTACTTGTACCTTGTATAAAAATGTATATATAAGCAAAATGAAAAATGAATGAAGGCCAACTCTTCACTAAATTAGCAACTGTGTTTGTTATACAGTAAGATCTGAAACTCCAAAGAACTAAAATAATTATGCTCCACAAAGTTTTAGAAGGCCTGGTAGGTCATTTAACCTCCTACTATGAAATGTATCAGTTTTCTCTAATGTCTTTTACAATTAAACTGGATAAATGACACTATTTATTTTTTTTCTTTAAAAACCCGAAGTAGAAGGCTCAAAAAAGACAGTACTTGGGCAGATGTTTGCTTTAATAAGCAGAGACAGACTAACACACACATTTGTGAAAGACTGGATGTTAATTGGTATGAAAGTAATGGCAAAAGAATAGAAGAGGAACAGATTTAGATATCTTTATTGCTACATCTAAATGTATTTGTATGCTGCATAGAGAATGATTGAAACGTTTTGAAGATTATACACACCAAAAGAACAATTCCAGTTTCACAGATCTTTCTTCTGTATTCCCAACATATTCAGAGGCAGGGAAAGCAAGAGAATTACACAATGCCATCAGATTGTTAACTGTAGGAAATATGATTTTCAGCATTTAGGCCCCTTATTTCTTCTGCAGCTAGACTGAATTTTGGAGAAATGACTGTTCTTTTGAAGCCTGTCAAAGGCTGCTGCTGTTTAGAAAAAGCAGTATTACTCTCATTTTTAAAGCTGTCTTGGTAATTTAGCCAATATAGGCATAAAACTGATAATTGTTAGGAAATATCTTTTTTCCCTGTGTTTTCAGGTTCTTTCAAGTTTTCTTGAGGGAATGGGCTAAAGAAAAGTAATTTTAACACGGCATATCATCTAATTGTGAATATAAAATTTTGAACAAATCTCACATTTGCTGATGTAATAAAGCTCTGCTACAGTATAGAGAGTTTGTATAGGGCTCCTCCTTCTTGTCCTCTGCAGTTAGATAAATTTAACACATCTATTCTGAGATGTTTAAAAGTTAGACATCTGACTTATTCTGCCTGTTCACCTTTTGTCATAGTCAACAGAAAGTCAGGCATAACATGAGAACAATTCATCTCACCCCAAAACAGGCACCCAAGACAAACCAGTTGGAAGTGCTTGGCAGTATTATTTCTTCTACCATAACTATAAACTTGGCTTACTAGTGCAGACATCCAGCTTCCAAATACCTGCAGTTAGCTGAAATATATTCCACTTAGAATACTATATTACCTGGAAAACCTATAAGTTTTCACTGCTGGAAGATGTAATTTATCTGCAAAGAACATCTGGTTCTTTCTTTGACAAGTGAGTCTCAGTAACCTAAGGCACAATGGTAAATCTCTGCATGGTGTGAAGGTGTTCTAAAACAAATAATTCATGAATAAACTTGGACCATCATATTCTCAATTATAATCTCAAGGAATTTTAACAGCAAAATCAAAACATGGAAGGAAGAAATGAATCTAGCAGAGAGGTTGTGAGTTATTTGCTTGTCCACTGTGTATCTTGAAAACACCTGTATTCTATGATGCTTGGAGTTTATATATTACATATTTATTTCCAGAGTATCTACAACCTCTCAGGCCTCAGACTTCGGATTTTTGTTCATAACCCACTCAATGATTTGACATCTTCATGAAGGTTTTTTCCCCCCTTTTTATTTTGAAGTTTCTACTCACTAGATTATATGTTTGTCTTTTATAACTTCTCCTCTGGCCTCCTGCTTCACAACCTCAGTAACTCTTGTGTTTCCTCTTTTATTAGTCTGTCTTTTCCCCTGCAGGATTAGATTGGAAATATAAGTACAGATATACCTCTGGCAAGGTCTTTCTAGATACATTTTGCCTTCCATTCTGCCTACACTTTGTCCAAGGCCAATTACCTACTATATGAGTCAGTTCTGTGTTCATAGATACAAGAGATAGATGGAGCTACTTGAGGAAGTCCAGCAAAGGGCCACAATGTTGATTAAGGGACTGCAGCACCTGTCATGTGAGGAAAGGATGAGTGAGTTTGGACTGTTCAGCCTGGAGAAGAAAAGGTTCACGGAATTCCATGTGAACACAAGAAATTTTTTTTTTTTTTTTTTTTTTACTGTGACAGTGGTCAAACACTGGAGCAGATTGCCAAAGTAGTTGTATATGCCCTTGGAGATATTCAAAACTTGAATGGACATGGTCCTGGGAAACCTGCTCCAGCTGTCCTTGCCTTGGGCTTAGGCACTGGACTAGATGATCTCCAATTAGATGCCTTCCAACTTCAACTGTTCTGTGGTTCTCCAATTAGATTAGAAATATGATTAGAGACATCTTTCCAGGTCCTTCTTGTAAAATTCACTCTTTTACTGGTAGCCATGCAAACATCTCATCTAAGTTCTATGCCTTCCTATCGAAGTCCAGTAAGTCCAGAAGTCCAATAGCTAGCTCTATACCAAAAAGGGTGTGGATTGTCCTTTTTAAATGCCTGTTCACTTATGCACAAAAATTTTGGCCTGCAGTCAGGCAATTTTTATGAAGAACAGACTCCTGAAGTTCTGACATACAGACTGTCAATTAATGTCCTTTTCACTGGAGTGGAGAACATTTAGCTTTGTCTTTACACACACTGCAGGCGTTTTCCTCCTTCACATGCCATGTGCTCAACATTCTTGTCCCTGACTTCTGTAAGTTATGTTTACTGATCTTACTTCTGTCCTCGCCATGTAAAAATATTAGAAAGCGATCAATTGTCAAAGTAAGCCCGGGGCAAAAGAGTGGATCACTGAGGTAACATCAGCAGGTTCTCTGAATAGTACTAGTCATGTAAGATGAAACAATCCACTGAGAAAACATGTGCAGATTCAAGTACCTTTGCACCCAGAAATAGATTGCTCCATAGGATGCATCTGTCTATGACTTACATTCTTCTTCACAGCATGTTTTTTACGCATTATGAGCAGCTGCAAAAAAAGGTAGAAAAAGACTCTCAGTTTGTCCTGCTGCACCGAAGTTTCAGGCAAGTACAAAGACAAAAATTCAGTTTGTGCTGTACAGAAGATGATAGAGAAACTTTCATCTGTGATGCTACTTCTTTTGGTGAACAGAATTATTGCCTTGAGAGAAATAATTGTTGGTCTTTCTTAAAGGAGATTTCTGCTTGTTGTATTTATCATGAGTCAACCATTACTAGTCAATTTCTATCCAGATTTTTTCAAGTGTGTGAAGTTCTGATTTTGCTAAAGCTTCCTTCACACATCTCTTATACAAGTGAAAAATGTTATTTGTGGTCTTGTTGTATGGAACTTAAAGTTGTGAAATCTGGGACTATTTTAGAAATATGAAACAAGTCTGAAAAATTGCAATGAGCCATTTCTTCTCCTCTGAGTAGAAACACCTATTACTTAGGATGCAGCAGTACATTTTGAATGTATGGAAATAAAATTTCTAGCTGGAGACTCTCAAGACCTCCTTCCTCCTCTATCTACTGGCTATACAGCGAACTCGAGGGAGACTGGTCCAGTTAGCTTATCTAATGAAGTTGAATCATAGGAGAAGTTGCTGTGAGTGGTCGTGTTGTTTGTCTGATGAAATTTGTTACTTTCAGACTGATGGGCTGTAGCTAGACAAATTACTGCTTCACAGATAGGATCCTTTAAAAAATAATAATGATGAACCGCTATTGCTTTGTCACCAGTAACTGAGTGTCACTAGCTGCATTAATAAGATAGGAACATTTCTCAATAGTACTCACATAAAAAATTAACTATTAAAAAGCCTGTTGTTAAGATTCTAAATAGATTGACATACTAATTTAGAAAAAAAAACCCCAGTAATAACTGTACTGATTGTAACTATCTAAGCCAAATAAACAACATTGCCAGTATTTGTGATAAGTGTAGAGGGAAATGTACTGTAAATAAAAATGTTAATAATTATGTTCTTTGCAGCAGTAATGTTGGAAAATAAAATGAATAATAAATATTTTAAAAATACAAGCGAGCAAAATAAATATTTGTGTTTCTTCATACCAGCTTGTTGTTGGGGAAGTGAGAATGGACCAATTCTCAGAATTTTAATAATGATGTCTATATCATTTCTCTATGTAACAAGATAATGGAATAATATGTTCAGGGGGTTTTATAATCTCTAAATCAATAATGTATTTTTTTTCTTTGTATATTATATGTATTGTGAGCAAACTCATTGCAGTCTCTCTTTTAATACATGTATATGTCCACATGTACTTATAAATAACTCCAACAGAGATTCTTAACAAGAAAGGATGATTATTTTTCTGCATGTATTAAAATTAAAAGTGGTCCCTGTTTAAAATTTATGTGGTAAATAATTAAAGATAATAAATATGTTCAAATATTAAGCTTACAAGCTACAAAAAATATCCATGACTTGTATAAAAATAAATTCATTACAAGAGGACAGCTTACAATAGCAGGTATACTTTCAGTGTTTTTCATAAGAAACTTGGTAGTTTAGCACTTTAATATTATTTCGTGAGTTTCTATAATTGTTCATAGCATATCTGAAATAAGTCTGCCCAATAATGTAATACTATAATGTAATAATTTTAATGGGAAAGCATAAAAAGTCTTGAAAAAATATTGAAAAATATTTCAACACAATGTAAAATTCTACCGTTTTTCTAGCTGGTCATGTCCCCAAATATTTAGGAATATCTGAAGCAAGTTAGGAAAAGAACAAACAAGCAAGTACCTTTGTCTATTTTCAGTTACCATTTTTTATGATCTGATTTTCCCTTATAAAATGCTGCACAGATGGGTTAAAAATTACAACTGTAACAAGGGAATAATACAGACTTTGTAACATTTCCAGCTCTATCAAGAGCATTTTTTTGAAGATTCTCATTAATTTGAATGACTTTTAATATCTGCACAACTACTTCATCATTCTCCAAACCTGTCAATAAGCAATCAGTTTTAGATCAGAAGTCATTATTAATTATTAATACTTGGAATCCTATTTCAATCTTGGACCTCTGCTAGGGGCAGAGGACAGGGCCAGTGGCTGCTGTTATCATCAAGCACTGAAACCATTTCCCTTTGTTTTTGTTGTTTGTTTGTCTGGGTTTTTGTTTACTTGAGGAAGTCCAACAAAGGGCCACAAAATTGATTAAGGGACTGCAGATGGCTGGTTGGTAGAGTCGTTTTGACAAAGTACAATCTTCTTCATACAAATCAGAATCTGAATCTGATATTTTAACTGAGTTTTAATTTGAAGGAATTTTGCTATATAGGGCTATCTTTATTATTCCTCAGTGACTGCTGGTATTTATTAGAATAACATCTGTAGACTAGGCTATTGTTATATTCCTATTCAATAAGTATTCTGGCACAGAGATTTTAAGATTTTTTTAAGACAGCTTGATCTCATTAAATCAAGCAAACTATAAATGCGATTAGCACATTTTCTGTACTATTGTCAAGCTCATTAATATTTGCGGTGATTAAAGTGAAGAAAATATTTTTTCAAGGTTTCCTTCACAGAAGAACCCAGCCAACACTCATATTCCATGAACCTTTTATCCCTTAAAATAGTCGCTATCATGCTCTTTTTCATGTACTTTTTCATGAGTATTTTCAACTTTCTCATCGCAGAAACTCAACCATTATTGTTTCTTGCTTGCAACTGCCTTGTTAGCTCTCCAATAGCTAGCTCCAAGTAATGGTTTGGTCATTTTTACTCCTGAGTAATTTAACTCAGAATGTCTTTGGCACCTCCTCTATATCTCCAATTAGGGATTGCTTTAAAGCTATAAAGGTACCTAGAGACAAAGACATTGGCATATGTTTTGATTAATGTAAAACAAATAAATAATTTATTTTTTAAAATGTAGGAACATGACTGTGATGCTCTTATCGTAGGAGTAAAATGATTCATGCATCATATTCATGCTTTTACATGTCTGAAATGCACTCCTAGTTCATTATATTTCAAAGACTATTTAGGCATTCTGTAGATTTAAAAAGAAGCATATAGGAAGCTGTACAGTAGATGTGATTCATTATCTTGATGTTTTTTAGTTCATTTTTTTAAAGAAAGCCTGCACTGTCATGCTTCATTAATCTGAATATGTTTTTTCTGCACAGAAGTCAACACCCTCCTGAGGATTTTGTCAAAATGCAGATAGAGGTCCACATCTGGCCTCAGATCCACATGAGAAACTTTCTGATACAGACAGACAACTTTGAAGATAAGGAGCAAGATCAGACTTGGAACCAGGACCCTTAAACCAAATAGCTGACTATCTTCATAAATAACTGCAAATGAAAGATGGGGTACAAGACTATGACAAAAAGGAGTGAAACAAATGAAAGCACATCCTTGAGTTCAAATGATGTAATGGTTTAGCCATGTCCAGCAACTAAATACCACACGGTCTCTTGCTCACTCCAATCACAGTGGGATGGGCGGGAGAATCAGAAGAGTAAGGGTGACAAAACTCATGGATTGAGATATAGACGGTTTAATAAACAAAGCAAAACCCACACATGCAAGCAGCACAAAACAAGGAATTAATTCACCACTTTCTATGGGCAGGCAGGTATTTAACCATCTCCAAGAAAGAAGTGCTCCATCACATGTAGTGGTGACTTAGGAAGTGAAATGCCATCACTCAAAATTTTCCTGCCTTCTCTATTCATCTTTTATTGCTAAGCATGACACCGTATGGTATGGAATATCCTTTTGGTCAGCTGGGGTCAGCAGTACCATCTGTGTCCCCTCACCGCTCCTCAGGTACCCCCAGCCTCCTCATTATTGAGGTGCTATGAGAAGCATAAAAGGCCTTAACTCTGCACAAACAGTGCTTAGCAGCATTGTTCTCATCCTAAATCCCAGAAAGCACTATACCAGCTACTATGAAAAAAATTAACTTTATCCCAGTCAAAAGCAGGACAAATTCCCCTCTTTAGGCTATATTACATATGTCATGCTCAGATACCACACTATCCAAAACAATCTCAACACAGATATCACTCCCTTAGTCTATGTATTCCCTTTGTAAAATACCCATAAAATGCCCATAAAATTTCCACAAATACCTAAAAACATCCACTGATTTTATGTCCATGACTTTGGGCTCCATCTGTTACAGTGCATGCAGGATAGGAGACGTGGTGTTTTGCGTGGAGTTACTGGGCACCAAAGATAGCTCGGGTCGTGTCACTGCTGTGTAAGAGTTTTTCTCCGCTGTTTTTTGTGGTTCCTGACATAGCAATTCCTGGAACATGCAACTCAAGTCATGGTTTACAACAGTTTAAATGTATATCCATCACAATCTCCATGCAGGTCACTTTGGTTTAGGTTTAATATCATAGTGAACTTGTCCTGCCCCTGATCTTTACAGTATCATTAAGACTGACGTTTCATCACCTTTTAGAAAATTACATTGTATTATAGCTACTATTTATACACATTTTAACAAAAAAAATTTGGTTTAAGTGTCTCATTGTTTAGAATTACAGGGTAAGGTCCCTAAAGGCTGCATAAAGGCATAAAATCATTCAACCAATTTATGAGGAAATCATAGAGAAAAACAACAGGGTAGCTGCAAGCAACTAATTAACTAAATAAATAAATGAATAGAGGATAAATACTGCAATTCTAATTTACCAGCTCTAGGAAAACTTTAGCAGATGAGCTAGTATTCCACCATCCTGTATAACATTTTCTTAAAAGTAAATATAATACTGTGATGTTTTCTCACACTCAAATGTGTTTTCATAGATAGAAATCAATATTTATTCTTTTTGAACCTGTACTAAATTTTCAAATGCTTTCTATGGAAGAATAAAAATTCCTAGATGATAGCTTAGTTATTTATAGTTAAAGACAAAAACTATTCGTACATTTGAAATGAAAATTATGAGTTTGGTCAGCCCGTGTGGGAAAACTTAACATAAAGATTACCACAGCCCTACAAAAATTAATTGGAATTTTCCCAGAGGCTATACTATACTATACTAGGATGCTATTCCATAAACAGCAATTATTTATATAGACTTACATAAAAAAATATAGTGCCACCATAAGGCAGTATTATTACTTTATCAGCATGACTCCTGTGATTCACAGGACATTTCTTTGTCCTGTGAAACAGAATGTGAATATGCCAAAGTGGAACCAGGAAAGCCCCTAGTTTAAGGAAATTTTAACATTACCGAAGCAAGTCTTTCCAGTAAATACTGATACAGTTCAGAACGCAACTATATGACTGTCAGCTAGTGCATGTGGATCAGGAACCTGAAGATAAACTTTTAATTCAGACTGCTCTAGTGGAATCTTAAAGTTCTTAGCAGCAGAATAAGGAAAACTGTTACACTAAAATTGCATTTATTTTTTGCTTTTTCTAAGACAGTCTTGGTTTTGGAAAGAATGGCAAAAATCCATTGTTTCTTCATAACTGAAAGACATACTCATACGGGTACACACATATATACAAAATGATATGTATGCATACACACACATATGCATTGGGATAATATAAATGAGTTTGTCTTTAAAAAATATGAGTTGAAGTTCTGGAGAACTGTATCATTTTTAGTTATATTGGATGCAATGGCTTCCTTCTTCTAATAAACATAAAGATAGAATTCCTGCTTTTCCAGCCTGTAGGGCCAAACTGTACAGTTTATGAGATAGCAGCCTTGCTAAACCAATGGGATATGATAATAACATTGAAGTGTGGTTTGCTATACCTACGTATAAAAACAAAGAGGCGAGGTTACACCTATACTGCCCTAGAGTTCTTAACTGCATTGTTAGCGTATTTTTAGCTTACATCGCTTGTCTCTTTGCAAAGGATTTGACATGTTAATGGCAAGTATAAAGCCAGAGCATTCTGAAATCTGAATACTTGAATCACATTGATAAACTTTTAAAAGCCAATAGGGTATAGCACTGAATGTCAGGACAGGACCTGTTTGCAAACAGAACAAACAGCTAGGGGAAAACTGACAATAGAAACCATACTTTTATAGCAATAAATCCATCTGCTGTTCATTCATCACAGCCTTAATAATGAATTAAATATATAATCCAATTATTCCTGCTATGATGATCATTCACATGATCATTATGCACAAGGCTGATATACATTGCACAACACCCGTGCTGACAGTTTTTGTTTACAAGAACTGTTTTCCTTACAAATTCCAATATTGGCAAGTTTGCCTTTTGCAGTGAGGGAACTCTTCTTTTACACACTCAAATCACAGGATAAGAGATTTGTATGCTCCAAGATAAGCAGTACTGATGCCAGGATTTCCTTCTAGTATTGAAAGTTTTGCTTATAAACAAGGAAGTACACAAACAGCCCCTTTGAAAGGATCTCTAATGAAGGATGAAAAGTAATATACTCATCCTACCAGGAGGAAACATATGGATGGGGGGAAAGGGCCAATTTGAAAACATTGTGCTTCCCTGATCAATAATTTTCCACAGAGAAATATAGTAAACTCAACTAGGACCATCAGTAGAAACCATTGTTCAGTAGCAGCAATTAGAAATTTGCGTTCTGGACTTGTTCTTGCAAGGGCTGTCAATAAGCTTTGATACCATAAAATGAAAGTTTTCATCATTTTACATTTCTGTCAAATCCTGCTTTCCTTAAGAATTCCATAGCTAACTCCACTTGACAAAGACCTAATTCACAGTTTTCTTTTTTACCCTTAGGCATTTTTCCCACTATTGATGCAAAAGAAGGACCTAAATAAACTGCCACACTTGTTACTGTAGATTCCTCACACTTCTGCACACATGAACACTGGCAAATGCACAGTGAAAGAAACAGTTCAGAAAAGAAATACCACTCTTTTGTCTTTTTAAAGATAAAAACCTCACAGAATTAGCTTATTTTTGAAAGTTTCATTGACTTTGCTTTCTACTAATAATGACTTCAAAAATAAATATACAAAGACTTTCTCCCTATGTGAACAAAGCATAAACACTTCAAGATGAGACAGACTTAATTACACTGCAAAGCCCTTACACTTCAGATGAGCCATTCATGTATTTAATGTGAAGGCAATGTTTCAGTTGCCTTCATAGAGCAGAGGCTGAATAAAGGTCACTCTGTTTACTTAGACTCCATAGTTGTGAGGATTTTACAAAAAGCAGCCAACAAAAGTGGTGCTCCCTTTACCTTTTCCTTTTCTTGCTGCCATCTGAGCACTTTGTACCAAAAGATGCTTCAACTCATGAAAGATGAAAAAATATTTAAAAGAAATAAAATTCTTGAGTTAATTTTTCTAACACTCTTTGAGATCCAAACCACTTCAAAATATTTATCCTAAATTTAAAAAAAGTTCCCCTTTTTCCTTTTCATTTAAAGCACTATGAAATTTTTCACTGTGACAGTAGTGAGACAATGGAACAGGCTGCCCAGAGAAACTGTGCATGTCTCATCCCTGGAAGTGTTCATGGCTAGGATGGATGGGGCTTTGAGCGACCTGGTCTTCTGGGAGATGTCCCTTCCCACTGCAAATGGTTTGGAACTAGATGATCTTTATGGTCCCTTTCAACCCAAACCATTCTACAGTTCCATGATTCTGTGCAATAAAACTTTGAAAAGATGATGCAGACATGAAATTATATTTTTTCTCAAAATATGTTGAATGACTCTAAAAGGTTGAAGTGAATATGGACAATTTTCACATTCCTACTAGGATATAGTAATGTTTAATTTCTCATTGAGGTAAAGGTGTTATAATTTTTCCTAGGGTTTTTTGGGTACGATTTCTAAAGCCTTCTTTTTTTCTTCTAAACCTTAATGTCAGAATAATTACTGTATGAATTGAATTTGCTAATATAATTAACAAAATGCAAAGGCATAAAGGAATAAAGTAGTAGTACTAAAATTTCATATAACATAATGTCTCAGACAAAGCTCCACAATTGTATCTCAAGTACCTGTCCCATAAAATGCCATTACCTTCTCAACATGAACAAATCTCTAAAGCTCCTTTAAAGTAAAAGCTGGGAATTTTCAGTGATACGGGCAAAAATAACTAATGTTATTAGAGTAGAGTTAATTTTCTTCCTAGTAGCTGGTACAGTACTGAGTTTTGGATTTTGTAAGAGAATAATGTTGATAGCACATTGATGTTTCAGTTGTTGCTAAGAAGTGTTTACACTAATTTAAGGACTTCTCAGCTTCTCATGCCCTACCAGTGAGAAGGCTGGAGTGGCACAACGAGTTGGGAAGGGATGCAGCCAGGACAGCTGGCCCCAGGTGGCCAAAGGGATATTCCATATCATGAGGCATTGTGTTCAACATATAAAGCTGGGGGGAAAGCTGACGAGTCAGAAGATAGACTGCGACACATTCTTAAAATTTTCAGACAATGTTTAATTTCTAATAAAGTGCTTAGAAAGGCACTTTTTAAGTAAAGTTTTACAAAATTAAATTGTTTTTTTCTTAGTGAATGTAACCCCCTTCACCCTTGTATGGAACTGAGTAAAATTTCCATCAGAATTTTCCCTTCTTCTATGATATTCTGACTGTACTGAAATGTACAATGGGACAGCAACATGTTTAGCTCTTCCAACAATAAACTGATATTTGAAGAACTGATTTTAATAAATAAGCGGTTTTGTGTCTGTACATACATACATACATATACTTGTACAGGCACAGGGAGAGAGAGGGGGAAAAAAGAAATCACCTTGGATACAAAATACCCTTCAAAACATAATTCTTTACAGGGACATAAGGACAGAGTTGTTTTTAAATGACAATATGAGCTAAGAGGCCTAACCTGCATATATCTAATGAATAAATCAATCTGTCCTATTCTATTAAATTAATATCTGTGCTGATTATCTCCTGCTAGGAATTATTTTTGCCTTCCTTTGACCAAGTTCTATTTAGAGAGTTCACAGCAGCAAATAATTTCTTTTAATTGGTAAAAGAATTTTATCCAACAACTGGTCTTCTCTTCTCTTGCCAGCTGAACTATCTGCAAGACATACTTTCTTATATGTGTGTGTGCACTATTTAACTTCAAAGGCTTACAAAATAAACTTCTATCAACTAGTATAAAAACCATAACTTCCTCTCCAACTGTTCTCTTTCTATTCCCTTCCAAATTTTCATTGAAGCCATGTAAACAAAACACAAGCTGTTTGATAAATGGGAATTGTCACTGTAAACACTTGAATGTCTTCTTAATAGAATATATAGGTGAACATAATATGCAATTTTATTTTAGATATGTGTGGTAAGGCAAACACAGAGGTCATAATTTCTCAGTGTAAACAGTTTTCATTTACATATTTTAAGAATCCCATCATTCTGGAAGGAGCCTTTATTCTATTTCTTTCCATATTGAGCTCAAGGAGCATACTCTGTGTGTCATGGAAAACTATCCTCAGTCATGCTGCTTAGTTGAGAAACCAGGTTAAAGGCAAAGTACAGTCAGATTTTTAAGGGTCACACAAAAGACTTTAAAAATATTTTTTTCCAGAAGTTTGAAAAGACCCTGTCCATATTTTCCATAGTAGACAGAAGAACAGAGTGCAGACCCCAAGAATAAGAACAGATGGAAAAGGCTGTAACTAACAAAGTCCTTTAATAAGTCTTTAAGCCGTGTGCTGCAGAATGCTAAGTCTATCCATGAAGGAATGCAGAAGTGCCGAGGAAGAAATTCTGTAGGGACTTTCAGGTAGCAATGAATTGGAGAATTCCTCGTTGCCCTCCAACATCGCACCATTGTTTTATTATCAAAAGAAGGAAAAAATTTCATTTGTTTCCATATTTACTCTTCTGTATCACGCTTTATCTGCATCTGAAAGTTTGAACAGACTTAGAAACAGACTTCGATAACAAAACACAAGGCATTTGTACGAAAGTATAACAGCTCATTATCTGTGCCTTCATGAGGTGTCTTGCTGCTGGCCCAGATGGAGCTGATGGCTAAATATAAACAACCTCAGAGAACTAATTAATAAAGTACAAAACAAGTCTTTTAAAAGGGCATGTTGTGTACAGTAAATCCAGCTTTCTTTATAATTTAAAATGTTGTCTGTTTGAGTATATGTAATGTGATAAAATGTCGTCTGACACAGATCTGACCACAACTTCTCAAGCTTCAGTTAATTACATGCATGATACCATTTTTTTAAACAATAATTAAAAAGAGGCGCAGATAGTGCTCAATAACATGAAATTTTTAATTTGACCTTCCTTCCCTCCATCAGGGAAAATCATCTTTTTTCCAGTTTCATCTAGACAGAGTATTTGCTTCCCAGTAATGTCTGCCTCTGGGTTCTGGCCAGTCCAGAACTGACTGATACAAGTAGTGAGGATAGAGCAGAACAATATCTTGCAGCTCATAATTATCTGTCACACAGATTCTCAGGCAAAATTACTGACTAGGCTCAACTGAGGAAGACTCTGCATCTTTTGCTGTAACTCTTAACTATGACCATGAATATTTCCTACTGAAAAAACAAGCTCTGTAACTTTCGGAAAAACCACTTGGGTATAACTTGAATATTTAGAGTTGTTTGATCATGTTCTAGGACAAGAACTACAACAGAAAATAACAAAACTCACCTACTCCATTTTTATATAGAAAGAACCACTCACCTTCCATATAAAAAGATATTTAGATTTTTAAAAGAAAATATTTGCTGTCTTTCTTCTTCACTTATTTACAAACTACCATAAACTTAAGAATTCTATTTTATCTTTTGTGTAGCATAAACTTTCATAAGCTTATGAAGGGCTTCCTCAAAAGTTGTTTGGCACAGAATTTATTTTACATGCAAAATGCCTAGAACTACTTTGCCACCCTGACCAGATCAGGACCTAGGATAATTTTAATAAGACTGTTCTGATTTTTTGGAATACACAGACCTCCATTACATATACATGTAGAGAGAGACATTCAGAACAAAATTTGAAACACTAGTAAGACTTTTCAATAAATGCATTTTTAGTGCAGTGCCAGAACAAAATCAATGCTCTTTGAGAACATCCTGCTACTCTCCGGGAACAAGTAATTCAGCAGTGAAAATGTTTTCAAATGTACATCTGAAAAAATAGGACTACATTTCCATTTTCCCATCTATAGTAATTATTGTCTTTTACAAAAACAAGCACTAGATGCTTGTTTTTTATTATAAACACATTTTTGTGTTACCTAATCTAACCTGGTACATGTATATGACTTAGATAAGTAAATAGGAAAAATCTTTATTTATATAGATTCATTATGTTTGCTGTGATCAGCAAACCATTTTAACCACACACAAAAGAAAACATGTACTTTAATCCTACTTGTATCTTATATCAGAGATATAGAGTGTGGCTCCTAACAAGGGTTCTTTTATGTTTCTGACTGAGACAACACACATCAGTGTTAATCCCAGACAGAGGTGGATGTCCTTCTCTGATAGGGTCAGAGATCAATCTTCACCTAAAATGCATTAAAAAAACAAGTATTTTAATCTGACATACATGGTAAATAACAGACATATGGGAAATTTCATCCTACTATATGAATTCATCCTGCTAAAATAATAACTCTATGGCAAATATTAACATAGCCAGGGCTGCATGCCCAGCTTTGAAAAAGCCAGGTGTCCATTCCTGGCTATATTTAATGTAGCCAAGTGTCAGAGGCAAACACTGGTGCAGTCAGAGTGCCATCCTCATTTCTGACACAGCCAGAGCTCCGGCCTCTCCTCTAATAGAGCCAGTGTTCCATAGCAACCATTTGACACAGCCAGAGCTCTGTCCCCATTTTTGACATCACCAGCACTTCATCGACATCTCTTACATTCCTGGCTTCCATCACAGTGTCTGTAAGAGACAGAGCTCTGGCCTCTTCTCCAACACTTTTTCCCATTGTCCTTCATAAAAAGGCTGTGATCATATCAGTGAAAAAGCCAGGATTTCATATTTTTCTTTGATACTGCCAGAATTCTGTCCAGATAAATGATATGGTCAAAGTTTTATTCTCAACCTTGGTATCAGCAAGGTTATATGGCAACAGTTGGTATAAACAGATGAATGTGCAGGAACACATCCTTGATCCTGAAACCTCTAAGGTCTATCCTGATGTTCCGACTAATGGTGAGTGCAGATATAGCCAGAGAGCTATCCACTCCAATGGCATACTTGCAGTGCCAATTCCATCCGTGAAGGGCAAGGCCTCATGGCAGAATCTCTCACCTATTGAGGGGTCCATTGTGTCTCTTCTGCATCAGTCTTTCCACCACAAGTACTAATTACAGAAACAAATTACTCAGGTTTAACATTCTACAGTGAAAAAAATTCCAGGTATTCAGGTATTTGGAAAAAAACCCAGGCTATTTATGCCCAAAAGTTGTCATCAAGTTTGGTTCTTGATGAATTACAGCTGAAATACTTGTACTTTATTTAAAAAAAAATCTTGTCTTCATACTTTTTGATACACGAAATACAAATTGAAGAATTTTGATATCATACATAAAGAACATCTTTTTAATGTCATATTTTCAAGACCTTTGAAAATTTGAGAATTTGAGTTATTTTTATCTTTTAGCTCACTGTTTAGGAAGACAAAGATACACTTGGATTTCACTGTCAAACATCTGTTGAAATCACATGTCAGAATTTTACTTTTTGCTTAAAATGAAAATTGCAAATTTTGCAACACAGCATGACTTCTGATGTTGAGGTTTTAATCAACAGAATAAAGAACACAAGACTGTGATGAGGCACTTATTCCTCATCTGTGACAGAGAAAGGCCCTTACAAAATTCCGAGGTAGAAAAAGAGTATAACATTTGTCTGCAAATACAAAATGTGACTTCTGGAAAAGTTTATTTCTCCACAGCTCTTGACTGGAGTTCATTTAGGTGTGCTTGATCCTCCATGGCTGCGTGCACTGGAACCAGTTAATCAGCCAGGTGAAGTTGCATGACAATATGGATTGAGCAGCTGAGTTGCTGAAAAGAGGGAATATGTGTACTCAGCATGGTAGAGGAATTTGACCCTAGTCTCTCATTACATCATTTAACTATTTGATAGTCAATGAGAATTAACTGGTTTTCATTGGTATGAAGATACTTATTTTCCCCCAGTTCTATGAATTGCTTACCTATACTTATTTTCCCCCAGTTCTATGAATTGCTTACCTGATCTGGACAATTACTTCACATGAATATACGATTAGCAGATCCTTTAATGTTTTTTCTGAAATATTCTGAAGGTTCTGTTGGAAAGTGACTCTAGAGTCGTCTCTTTCAATCTGCCAGTGCTGGAAACTGAACACTGAAAATTCAGACACCTCTTTTGAGCTCTTAATTTTTCATTGTTAATATGCAAACTTTAAGTGTTATCCATGTGAGAATAATGAATGACATACAGGTTAGCACATCATTCATGCTTCTTTCTTTCATCCCATATATTTTCCTTTCTGCAAACTATTTCCTGAAAGGAAAATACATATTACTTAATATTTAACCATAGCATCCAATTTTACTGCACTGATATAGTGGATAAACAGTAAGACTAATTGCTTAACTAGAATGAGCTAAAAATGGAAGAAGGTGAACAAAACATATTCAGGGAGAGAGTTAAGTACCACAAAGATGCAGAATACAGAAAGGATGGTGCAAAGGTAGGACCAAATTAGAGACAAAGAAGGGAAGGGTAAGAGCAGAACTGGAAGAAATACAAATGATAGCATGCCTAGGTAGGCTACCACTGACATAGAAGGTGAAAGGAATACAACAGGCTGATGAGGGAAAAATTCCTGCCAGTTCTGTGCCAAGAGTTTAATCTTAGATACTCAGTAAATAGGTATAAAGCTTTCTTGCAGAACTCTTTGGGTAGCAGAATGTATTTTGAGATCCAGAAACTGGCAAGTGTTCGTAGATTTAACTTATTGAGTCCAAATATATGCAAAATGTTTGATTTGTCGTCTAGTGGTAGATTTCTGTGCCACAGCATTAGAGCTAGCACTTTTTTCCAGTGATCAGATTTCCAGCAGCAATTTAGTTCTACCTGGCTTCCTCCCCGCTCAGCTCTTTGGATTCAAAATTTCTTGCTTAAAACACATAATAACATGTTCTCAAGTCAAGAACAAAAGACAATAAAGCATTACTAACAATTGCAAATGAGGAGGTATTCAGGTATCCCAAACTTCAGACGTTTTACAATGGAAGAGTCTATATGTAAGCTAAATCTATAAGCACCTACTATGTCTAGTGGAGGTCTAGTCAATACAGTTGATGAAGTCTAGATCTATAGAGTCTAGACATCACAGGGAGATGGCTGCTTTAGGCTGCGGTGAACACTTCTCCAGACTCCAGTGAGAATATTGACCAGTTCTTTAGTGACAAAAGTGGTTGCGTTGGTATCCAGGTCACATACAGATACCTAAATATAGGTCAGCTATATCCCATACCACATAGTAGGTTGCATACTATTTTTGGCAGGACATCACTTAATACACAGCACAGTCCTAAGGGCTTTTATCAGTGAAACATGCTGAAGAAGGCTCCTTAGTAGGGCAGAAACTATTTTAAAACTTGTAGCAAATAATTACTTTTCAACACTAGGTATAGTGCTACTGAGTCTTTTTTTTTTCCCTGTGGTCCCTAGCTTCAATGCTTTAAGAATCCACTACAATTAATTTGGTATGGTAGGCTAGTGTTTCACCTCTAGCTTAAATCTACACCCCTGTCATCCCATGGCTTCTGAGAAACCAGTAATAACTAAATTGATTGCTACAAATCTTAAGCTTAGAAAAATCCATGCCACTTATTATCAAGGCTGAGACTAAGGCAAAGTTTCCATGACACCTCTACTGGTTATCACAGTTCTAAACCCTGTTTGTGGAGGCCTAGTGCATGAGATGCAAAAATTGATGTTGATAATATTTCTTTTAAGAATAACAATTTGGAAAAAAAAAGAAGAAAAATAAATACCTTCAATAAAAATAAAGTCCTTGATAATTAAATACTATCTCAAGTTGACATTTTTTGAGTTTCTAAAATCTGCTCTGTTTGCAAAAAAATTAAATAACATCAAAGCATAAAGTTTTACACTTAAGTATTCCTAAGGCAGTGAACAAGAATGGTAAAAACACTCATGAGAAAAGCCTATTGCTTCCTTGCAGTACAGCCAAAAGGTCTTGAAATGTTTGCTGCTGGAACATATAAAATGATATAACAAATGAAAGCTTGCATATTAGTATTTGTTTTATTTTGTTTCAGTTTTCTTTGCTAGCTCTGGGGGTCTTTTGGAAGTTGCTTTTTGCTTTGGGGCTGTTATTTTGTGTTGGATTCCTTTTCAGTGCATTTTTGCTGTTGTTGTTGTATCATTGTAACCGGGCCAATAAAATGCTACTATATGAAAAAGATGTCAAATTTCTATTTTGCATTTTGTTATTTTAAAACAATTTTTCAATTATATATGAGAGTTTTGCTACAGTTCTTACCAGGAATACTTTTGTTACCACGTGTTTAGGGTGGCAGTTAAGTTTCATTAAACTTCTTGAATGAAATAAGTTATTTAATAATATATCTGGAACTTCAAATAATTTTTTTTTCACTTTAGATCGAAAAATTTGCCCTTTGGTTTGCATGAGGGCACTGAATACTCCACAATTCAAGGTTTCCTTTCTCTTAATCTGATTTTGATTCACCCTATAGTTTTCTTCAGACATATCTTCAGAAAGTATTTGTTGAGACATTTATGGAATGTGGGAGGCCTCTAGACAAGCACTGAAGATATGCATGAGGGAACTTAGCCTCCTCACCTGTGATAGAGTGTGGGTGGAGAATTGGAAGAGCAAAAGCCAAAAGTAGTGAGTCAAAATAAAGACAGTTTAATAAGTGTAAAAAAGGACAAAATAACAAGAAAGGCAAAATAAGGAATTTATGCACAACTTCCCACTAGTAGCTAGATGTTTAGCCAATTTAGCTCTAAAAGCACGTGCAACAGTTACTTGGAAAGACAAATATTCATAACCATGAATGTCTTGCTTCTTCTTCCTCTTATTGAGCTTTTACTGCTTAGCCTGATACCCTATGATATAGATTATCCCTTTAGCCAATTTGTCATCTGCCCCAGCTCTTCCCAATTTCCTGTGCACCCTCAGGCTTTTTGCTGCAAGGACAGATTGGTAAGAAGAGAACCCCAGTGCTGTTCAAGCACTGCTTGACAACAGCCAAAGCACTGCTGTGTTATCAACCCAGTTTTAGTTACAAATCCAACTCACAGCAATGTACTCACTGCTTCAAAGAAAATGAACCTCATTCCAGACAGACCAAATACATCAATTCTGCTCTTATGCCACTGAAGTTCAAAGACAATGAGTAAGTAGATGTTGTAACAGCTCAATGCTCCTCACTTCCACTGTAAGTGATGTAATGACTGTTATTTCGCCCTCTCATCCCTGTACCTGTATATGAAAGAACTTAGACGTAGAAAATACCGCCTTTCAGGGAAACCCAGTAAAAACTTGAAAGGTATAATTAGGATGTTTTATACTCTGCATCAACATCATAATGTTTTGTGGACCTGCATGTTTTAAAAATATAAAGCCAGAAATGTGCACAAAGAAAAAATGATTCAGAAAGCTTAGGAAGACACTATAATAGCATTTATTTATTGAAGGCAAAATTGAAAGGTAAGGCAAAATTGAAAGGTAAGTCAATGAACCAATTGTGAAAGATAAATCTGAAATGGCACCTGTTAAAAAATGATGGTAAAAACTGTTGGGTGGACAGAGAGAACAAGAAAAAGAAAATAGAAGTGCTGAGATGCAGAAGGACTACCATTTTTGAAGTTATTTGTATGTGCAGTGCAAACCATCTTTGGTGGTAGAATGTTCCAGAAAGCATGGTGTTTGAATCAGCAGACTCATTCAGTACATCTGAAAATATTCCCTTATGTTTATCAGACTCTCACAAAAGTCTTTTTCTGTCTAAAGTCGAGCATAAGGCCTCAAAGATGATGAAGGGGATGGGGCACCTATGTATAGGGAAAGGTTGGGAGTGTTGGGACTGTTCAACCTAGAGAAGATGAGGCTCAGGGGATTTCTCATCCCTGTATATGAAGAGAGTGTGTAAAGAGGGCGGAGACAGGCTCTTCTCAGTGGTGCTAAGTGCTCAGTGACAGAACAGATAATAATGGGCATAAACTGAAACACAGGATGTTCCATCTGAAAATCAGAGAACACTTACTCTGAGGACGAGTGAGCACTGGTACAGGTTGCCCAGAGGTTGTGGAGTCTCCTTCTTTGCAGACATTGAAAAACTGTTCCGATAAGATTCTGGACATCTGTAAGTGGCCCTTCAGCAGGGTGGTGCGGACCAGATGACTTCCAGATGTGTCTTCAAATCTCAACAGCTCTGTGGCTCAAGAAGAGAAACTGACATTCAAGTCAACGAATTGATGCAGACTCACCTAGAATGCACCTTAGTTTACCCAGAAATGAGGAGAAAACTTACTGTAACACTTTACACCTTACTTCCTTTACATCAAATAGAAAGATAACCTACTATGACTACCTTTCATATCAACTTCTCCACTGTAGAAAACCACAGGTAATAAGAGACATCCAACCCAGTATCATAATTTTCTTTTTATTTTCTCTTTGTAATCTGTTGAATCTAATGTACAGCAGTTGTGGGAAAACTAGGTATTCACATATTCCTCAAAGGGAATTGAGAAGGTGCAATTAAAAGTTTCTTTTGCAGCAGCCTTGTAGTGCAAGTGAAAATGAAAACAGGGCATCACAGCACCTATTAATAAAAATTGCTCACATTAAAAGATATTGCAGTTGACATTAGTGTTCTTAGCATGACTTACTGTGTTGAGTCTCACTGATTTCCAGTTTGCACACTTGGAACACAAGCCAGTGGAATCTTTATCAAACAGCTTAAATTTCTTGGCTTATGTATGTGATAAGTGTGTCTGAATTTTAAGTAGATGACTAAAGAGATTATTTGCTTCCTTCCTCCTCTCTTTCAGATTTACTTGAGAAACCAAGTCCATTATCAAAAGCAAATATAGGTGACAGTCATGTAAAAGTTATGTCTGAATATGAGGTGCATGTAGAGTCAATAAAAAGCAATAGAGAATTTTACAGTATGATTTGCCTTCACTAAAGACTTCCGCTTCAGATTAGGTTGAATTGTTCTTCAGAAATGTGTCCCTTTAATGTAAAAGGAGCTACAATTATTAGATGAGTTTAAGTCACCTAATTTTTAGATATTTTATTTGCAATAGATTAACCCCACTCTTTCCCTGCTGGCTTTCTAACAAGCCCAAGTGCAAAATGCTGTGTCTGTGTTGGGAAAATCCCATACATGAGTACAGACAGGGAGAAGAAGTCATTTAGTGCAGCCCTGAGGAGAAGGGCTTTGGGGATTCCTGGGGATGAAAAGATGGATATGAGAAAACTGTGTGAGCTAGTAGTCCACAAGGCCAACTTCATCCTGGGCTGCATCAAAAGCAGTGTGGCCAGCAGGCTGAGTGAGATGATTTTCCCCCTCATGTGAACCCACCTGGAGTGCTGCATCCAGCTCTGAGGTCCTCAACACAAGAAAGACTTGAACCTGATAGAGTGGGTTCGGAGAACGGCCATGAAGATATTTAGATGACACTTCCTACAAAGACAGGCTGAGAGAGCTGGGGTTGTGCATCATGGAGAAGCAAAAGCTTCAGGGAGATCTACCTTGCAGTAACTTAACAGGTATTATAAAAAGGAGGGGGAGGGATTTTTTTACAAGCAGACAGTGACAGTACAAGGGGCAATGGTTTTAACCTGAAAGAGGGTAGCTTTAGTTTAGATTTTATAATAAATACAAATATTTAATTTTTAAATTGCCATACTTGTTTTTGTTTTGTTTTTTTTTTTTTTTCTCCTTAACATATTGCATGAATAGTATCAAATTCCATTGACTTCAATCATGGGTGAATGAGAAATACTAAGTAGTGGTCTACTACCTTGTCTTATATTTTTTGAGTAAAACATAAGCACTGAAAATTAGACTGACAAGATTAATGGTATCAAGATAAATGCTCTGTGTTGTATTAACACAGCAAATAATTTGAGCAATTCCAGGAAAAAACATAAAGTTCTATTTATTTTTACATTAATTCTATTTTTTATAACTAACAGTAAGCTTATTTTTAAAACATATATTGTATCCACATTAATCAATATTAGTTTACTCAGCCAACAATTTTCCTTCTGTTACCTACATAAGAATATACCTCATAATATCAACAACTGGGCTTTTTGTTTTTCTTTTGTATTTATAAGTGGTAATAAATCACTCACTGAAGATCCATGACTAGTACATATTTCTCCACCTTCTTAGTCTTTGGACACATAAAGGCATTCATAAAATGTTCTTGAATTTTCGGAGAACTCCAGAAAATTTCCGTGTGCAAGACATTTTATCTTGTTAACTTTTTTCTTTGCTGAAGAGAAGCTTTTGGCAGACAGAAGCTGCTACCCAATTAGTTAAATAAAAAGGTATAACAGCTTTTAAACATACTAAACAACTGTTCAAAGATCAGAACAACAGAGAGCATTATCCATACAGTTTAGAAGAGCTGAAGAAAGAAGAATGAAATATGTATAAATAAAGAGAAAATAGAGCAAATCCAACTTACTCTTCGGCGATCAGCATTTTTGTTTAGATTAGATTTCTGTTGTATTTCAATCCTTTCAAAAAAAAAAAAAAATTAAAGAAGAAAGTAGGCTATGCCAAGTTACAACCAGAAGAGGAGCTGCTACAGTTTAAGTCTGTCATAACTGTCGTAATATTCACATTTCTAAGTCAGTTAGTAGATTCCTTATGATATTTCTCCAAAACCTTTTGCTTTCCTTCTGCTTTTTAAGCTGATGATGGAGCATTACATCATGGTCGCTCTCAGTTCCTAATCTACTGTTTATTTTAGATGCAAAAAAGAACCTTTTCATGTCTTGGGAAGGGAAAAGAAAAGGATATTTAGCAGTCATCTAAATGCAGGGTGAGTATAAAGAATTACGCTTACTCTAAAGATTGCAATTGTCCACTAGCTGGCACATGAGCAAAAACAACAGGGACACTCTTACATTTCCATCGTAAAATCATAGAATCACAGAATATCCTGATTTAGAAGGGATCCACAAGGACCGTTGAAGTCCTACTCCTGGCCCTGCACAGGACCATCCCCAAGAGTCACACCATGTGTCTGAGACCAGTGTCCAAACATATCTTGAACTCTGTCAGGCTTGGTGCTGTGACCACTTCCTCACAGAGCCTGTTCCAGTGCCCAACCGCCCTCTGGGTGAAGAACCTTTTCCTAAACGTTTCTGTTATAAAACAATGCAGCATTTTTAAAAGTCAGAGTATAAAGATCCCCTTTAACCTATTTAGATTTAACTTCTTTTTGTAGTAACTCATAAAGAATAAAATGAATATTTATATAGGTTATTTTTCGCTCACACTTCAGTGCACTTTCATTTCAATAATTTGTATCAGTTCCCATTGCTCTCAAGCAGTTTATGAAAGTCAAAACTGGTCCCAAAGAGAGTCTACATAACCTCATGTAAAGAGCTTTTAAATCCACGCAAAAATTATTACTTATTTGTTTCTTTCCATTAGGAAAAAAAAAAAATTCAGAGCTTTCAATAGAAAATTCAAGAGCAAATTCAATGAGGGTGACTCTTTTCTGACACTTCCGGGTTTTTAAAATATGGAGTGTCTCATTCTAAGACCAATTCCGTTATTCCATACCTTGGAGTCATCTAGCACACCTGCTTATTGCTGTGCAAAGAAACATATAATTGACCCAATCTTAACACAAGTCTCTTTCACTGCCTCAGGAGATTTGAAGTTAGTGCCTTTCTTTACCAGGTGGCTGCTAAGAAGACAAGGATAGAGAAAGCATTTTGCCCTGGTGTTGGCCGTTGGGTGATGTCATTCCCTTCTGTTGAAGCCGTTACAATTTCACATTGAACATTCACTGGGCTACAGTGAGAGGGACAAAAAAAATGGATCCTAATTTCTCAGACGGGTTACATGCTTCCATAAACGCTTTGAATGCAAAACACCAAGAACTCTCAATGTAGTAGATGCCGGGTTTACCAAATTGTAGTTGAGCAGTTAAATCCTTTGATATCCAGTCATGTTCCTAGTGGCTCTGTAAGAACTTTATTATTCAATGAAACAAAAATTGAAAAATTTCTGTAGAAAACTCTGAGTTCCCCTTCCTCACAGTACTGAATAACTTACACCTAGGATGTATTTTTCAGTCACAAAAAAGTAGGGTGGCTTTATGATTCATTCACTACTTACACCCTCGCTAGGAATCTCCTTTCCAAATGTGAAGAAAGTAGATTCTTCCAGCACAGAACAAAGGATGAAAACCTGTGAGAATGAAGAAATAAAAAATAAATATCTATGCTCCTTACTGCACATTAGCAATATTGCATTTTATGCATAAGATTAATGTTTTTTTGCTCAGGTGCTTAGATATCCCGTTTTCGTCATGCAGTTTCAGTAGTTTCTTCTGATACCATGAATTTCAGTGGATAGGTAGACTATAAAACCCAGAATTCCTTTTTACATATCTAGTAATTTCTGCACTTTCAGACCCATATTTTACAAGTCTAAGTTTTATTTTTCTAAACAACTTTTGCTCCTTAGTTATTAGAAGCAGAAGTCATAGTCATAACCCAACAGTGACATAAATGTAAAAATGCATTTTTGGCTGTGGAAACAAATGGGTTTATATTTATGGCATAGTGTATGACACTTTTCTGCTCTTTGAAAAACAGGAAGATTTATTAGATCATTTTTCCTTTGCTGACAGTGCTTTATATGTGTTTAAAATACAGATAATAAAAAGGGTGCATATACTTAGCAAAATCTGATAAATAAAACAAAAGCTCCACCAAGAGTATAAGTGCAGCAGTATAAAAATTCGAAAGGGTATCATAACAACATCAAACTGATAAAAGTTCATTAATTGTTTGTCCTACTGTACTAAGTCATAGACCAAATGACAAGCATATACATAAAGAGGAGACATCTATGAATTGCAACAGTGTAGTTCAATATGAGAGCACTTTTTGGAATAAATGAAGTAGCAAATAATATGTAGAATAGTGAATGTGAAACAGCACTAAACAAAAATTCAGAACAAAGCCACAATGATAGAATGGCCTGGAAACTTCCTATTATGTAGACCATATTTATAAATCAAATAGAGTCCTACAGCACCAAATTACCATAGATGGTAATTTGCCTGAAGAATGAGATCCACATATAGAATATGGCTTGTCACACTAGAAAAAATTATCACTATAATGAATTCAAAGGTAAACTCTAAGTATCAATCTCATTCGATTTTATCCCCGTGGTTAACATGGTAAATGCAAAATAATTCCAAAAATGGTAGGAGAGGAAACTAGAAAAACCTGATTTTTGACTATCTATTTAGGTCTCTTCTATTACATATTAGCACAAAAATTTTTCTAATTATTCAGGCCAAGGGAACATATAGATAGTCTGTGGTCTTATTGTCTTACTCAGAAAACAAAAGGGATCATCTTTTTGTCCTAAATTAATTTATCATGGGGGAAGAAATCTCCTTAAACTTATGGGATATTTTTAGTTTCCAGCAGACTATTTGAAAATTTTGCAAACAATTTTGAAAGTAATTAGTAGGTTAACGTATTAGATTCTCTTTGTCATCAGGAGAAAGGCTCTTCTAGTAGAGGAGAAAATTATGGTAGGATGTGTGACAGGAAGTGGAACAACTTTGTCCACTGAGGTATAAATGTAATAGGCAGGGTTAGTAAGGATCAGCCAAAGCACACACATGTGTGTAGGAGATACTCTGGTATACAATGTGTGATAAGAACTTGGAGACAGGTGCTGTAATCCGTTCCAACACAACTGCGTAGCACAATTTGTTCCAAGGAGCATGAAGAAATATGTCAGGTAATAATGAAAGATTCCATGAGGAAAAAAAGAAGAAATACTAAAATAGTAGCGTGGTGTCGTGGGTTGACCCTGAGTCTGATGGACAGATCTCTTGACCAGTCACGCTTCTCGAAATTTCCATATTTAAGCCAGTGGAGACAACAGGAAGTGTCCCTTTTTCTTCTGCTTGAACCTGCCGGTGGGGAGTGGTGG
>VZRV01009038.1:191131-237014 GCA_013398115.1 Falcunculus frontatus
GGGGGGGGGGGGGTTGGGGGAAAAAGGGGTTTTTGTCTTAATTTTTTTAAATCTTATTTTACTCTTAACTCTGTTAGTAATAAACTTTCTTTCATATTCTTTAAGTTTGAGCCTGCTTTGCCTTTCTTCAAACCTCTTATCTCACAGAAAGTAAGAAATGCGAACTAAACCACTACACGTGGTGAAGCTTCTACATCAGAAGAAGTATGTCTTTCTGTCAGCCCAGAAAAACAATACTAACAAGCAAGCAGTACAACTAAACCAGTCTGCTATAGTGACAATGTGGAAAATAAGAGGCGTTCCTTGGAGAAATGTTGTGGTAGTGTTATTGATCTCTTCAGGCTTTTTGAAGCACTCTAGCAGAGCTTAAATTAGATAATAATCTGCATTCAGAGATACAAGAGAGATGTAAGGCCTTCACCGGCTGCTCTTTCTGACATAAGGTATTTATGGAAATACAAGGAAACTTACACACTCTCTGAGATTCAGGGAAAATATTCTTAGTACCATGGTTCTTCTTGTGGATTTACTTGACTTTAAGCTGTCCTACAACACTGAAAAAAAATTATTACATTGTACGTCAAATTTTCAGACATTTTATTTTACTGAAGACATGACTTTCAGCTGCAATATAGAGGAAATATAAAGCAAAGCCACAGAAAGCAAGACTGTACCTTAAAGTGGTACATGAAATACCTGCTTATCTGTATCAACTGTGACCAACTTGATTGCCTTCTAGGATGAAAGAACTAACTGGATGGATGAGAGGAGAGTAGTGAATATTGACTACCTTGACTTCAGCAAGGCTTGTATCTCTGTCTCTCACAATATCCTCATAGGTAAAGTCAAGGAGTGTGGACTGGATGAGTGGAGAGTGAAGCTGATTGAGAACTGGCCGAACAGCAGATCCCAGAGGGTCATTATCAGTGGCACAGGGTTCAGTTGGAGGCCTGTCACTAGTGGTGTCCCCCAAAGTTCAATGCTGGGACCAGTATTGTTTGGCTTACCCATCAATGGCTTGGATGAAGGGACAGATGCCCCCTCAGTGAGTTCAAAGCTGGGAGGAGTGGCCGATACCCCAAAGTGCTGTGCAGCCCTTCAGAGGGATTTTGACAAGCTGGAGAGGGCAGAGAGGAACTGTCTGAAATTCAACAAAGGCAAATGCAGAGTCCTGCACCTGAGGAAGAATAACCCCATGCTCCAGCACAGGCTGGCTCCTGACCTGCTGGGGAGCAGCTCTGAAGAGGAGGACCTGGGGGTCCCAGTGGACAGCGAGCTGTCCATGAGTCAGCAGTGTGCCCTGGGGGCCAACAAGGCTGAAGGTATCCTGGGGTGCATTAGGAAAATCATTGCCAGCAGGTCAAGGGAGGTGATCCTGCCCCTCTACTCAGCCCTGGTGAGGTGACACTTCGGAGAACTATCTCTTCTGGGCTCCTCAGTACAGGACAGACATGGAGCTCCTGGAGCAGGTCCAACAGAGGGCAAAAAAAATGATTAAGGGACTGGAGCATCGCTCTTATGAGGGAATGCTGGGGGAGCTGGGACAGTTTAATCTTAAGCAGAAATGACTGAGAGTGGACCTCATCAAGGTCTAAAAGTATCTGAAGGGAGGGTGTCAAGAGGATGGAGCCAGGCTCTGCTCAGTGGTGCAAAGCAATGGGACAAGAGGTAAGAGGCAGAAACTGATGCACAGGAAGTTCCACCTGAATATGAGAAAGAACTTCTTCACTCTGCGAGTGACTGAGCACTGAAGCAGATTTCCAAGAGAGGTTGTGGATTCTCTCTCACTGGAGATCTTCAAGAACCATGTGGATGCAATCCTGTGCTATGCGCTCTAGGATGACTCAGTTTTAGCAGGGAAGTTGGATGAGATGACCTTCAGTGGTCCCTTCCAACCTGATCCATTCCGTTATTGTGTAATAGTGATGGAAACAGGACTAGTTGACTCTGAGCTGATACATGTGGTGTTAACTTGCTAGTACAGAGAAAAAGATAAATTTGAGGGACTGAAATAGATTCTGAGGAGTTGTTAACATATCATGGGGACAGCTGCACTGGAAATCTAAATACAGCCTTCCAAGGTACAGGGCAAGTACATGAACCATGCACACAGTGATATCATTGGATCTGATAAAATAATTAATCTATTAATAGAAGTCATAGATGTGTCAAGTAAAATGGCAAAATCTAAACGAAGTGGCCAGTTTTGGCATGTTTTCATTTTCACCTGGTCTCATCCTTGATGAGAAAAAGATGTTTTGGCTTAAAGTGAGCATCTATGTCTCGCAAATACCTCTTGTCAAGAGACAGTATGTGAAAAAGAAGTCTAATCAGTATTTGTCCTTTACGTGAGGAGGAAAGAGGCATTTGTTCTTCCCTGTTATTTTTTCAGGCATCCAGTAGGGATGTCCTATTCCAGACAAGCTGTGTGGTATTTACCTCAAATAAACAGCTGAACCCTTCATCTCAGGCGCTTAGGAAAAAATAAAATTAGCAATTGTATAAAATAAATACAATGCAACTGATCTCTTTTAGGCAGCTACTTTATGATTATGGGAATGGTGTCTACAGCAGCCTATTTCTCTGCAATGAGACTAACTCAGATGTAGGGTTCTACAATTTAGATCTGTCATTAGCTAAATATAAATAAACTTTGAGATATATAGTCAAATACATAGAGTATGTATTTATCATAGTATATTTCAAGGCAAAATATTCACTTTTTTGTTTTGTTCTGCATGAAAAAAAGAGACAGTTCAAGTCCCCACTTCTTTCATTTTCTGTAATCAGATCATTTTGGAACAAATTCTGTCACTTGGGTTAATGAAATACAGAGATCTAATGTCCTAAGTATTCTGAAAGACTTTATAAATACTGCAAGTAGGAAATGGCATTGTATAAGTGTTTTAGTCAGAAATCGTGTACACTGAAGAAAAACTTAGGTTCTAAAAATTAATTTTTCTGCAAATCTGCTGGAAAAAATGTAGCTCCTGATAAACCAGCAGAGGATTAGCCTGCCGTCACAGAAATTGGAAATAGCAAGTGCTGCAAAGTTACTGTACTTAAATCATTTGCAGATTGAAATGATTTTGAAACTTTGTAGTCAAAGTTGGCTCTGGGCACCCTGCTGCTTTAGGCAATTTTCAGCATTCCACATTTTTATCTGTCTCATTTAATTTTATATAAATTGACTATATTTCTGGGTTTTATTTCCCCAACCAATTAAAACTAGTGTGTTTTCTATGAAGTTGTTTCTTTTTTTCGCTTTTCTTTTGTCTGCTTGTCTGATAATAGGTTCTTCTGTAAAATCCTTGTAAGCTGTCTTTGAAAAGTACCATTTTTTCACCATCTTTTTTTATCTTTGTCTCACTCTTTCTGTTTAGTAACATTACATTTGCATTTAGCATTTTGGTATCCAACAATTTGTTGGCTTCAATAATTTCGTGTTACATGATGTGCTTCTTTGATCTCAACACTCCCTCTCAGTTATTCTTTCGCTTCTCCACTGGTCCTTCCACATAACGTTCACAGCTTCCTGAACTATCCTCTTCCTTTTTCTCAGTGTTTGCATAAACTGATATGATGATTCAAACATCTCACTCTGTAGTCCATAAACACTAAACTCCTCCCCTGCAAAGGCTTGAACACAGACATACCTCAAACAGATATCACACAGACACAGATTTCCTCTGTAGGCACAAAGTGGTGTTTGTTGCTAGTTTTTGTGTATTTGTTTGTTTTGTTTTTCTGAGTTTCTTTCTTCTCTTTTTCTAACTTGCTGTCCTGGTTTCAGCTAGAGTTAATTTCTTCTCTGTGGCTCTTACAGTGCTGTGTTTTGGATTCGGAATGAGAATGGTGTTGATAATACACTGATGTTTTGGTTTTTGCTAAGTGGTGTTTATCCTAAGTCAAAGGCTTTTTTCTTGTCTCCTGCTCTGCCAGTGAGGAGGAATGCAAAACAAACTGGGAGGAAGCACAGCTGGGACAGGTGACTTGAACCGACCACAGGGATATTCCACACCACGGAATGTCATGCCCATGTATGAACTGGGGGGAGTTACTCCAAGGGCAGCCGATCAGGGTTTGGGATGCGGGATCTGACATCAGTCAGGGTTTTTTTCCCTTTTCCTTATCATTATTATTATTGCTTACCAATTTACCATTAATATTGAATTTTAATTTATTTTCAATTATTAAACTGTTCTTATCTCAACATACAAGTTTTACTTCAATTCTCCTCCCCACTTCACCAAGTTGGGCAGGGGAAGAAAGGGGAGTTGAGAAAGTGGCTCAATGGTGCTTAATTTCCAGTTGGGTTTAAACCACAACGCATGACAAGACAGGCAGGAGTTTTCTTTTGTTTAAAAACAGAACCCTGAGTTTTCTTTCAAAGATGGGTAAAATGCTCCAAGAATTTTCTCAGATTAGGTTTGTCAAAGACTTTAGGTATTTTATTCTGCAAAAATAAATAAAGCCTTGAGTTACACTGCTTTGTCTTGTTGGTATCCCAGTATCTTGTCTTCATATTGCATATCTCACCAATTCACATCTCAGAAGTTTCATTTTATGTACATTGATTCACTCACCTGCTTACCAAATAAAAGAGTAATTTCATCAGCAAACACCAGGACACAGAAGACATCAGAACATCCGTCTGACCTGCTGTAAACAAATGTTGAAATTCTCCACAGGTTTTGCTTGGGCATACTACGTGACAAGCTGGAGCTAAATTCCAAGTCAGATGCTTGAGATTCTGCAGCACTTCACTGCACACATTGAATATGCTCTGGTAGTTTCAACAATATTTCTAAACAAAGTTTCTCACTGAATGAACAGGAATTAGTAGTACAACCTGCATATCTATACTTTTCTATTTATTTATATGTTAATTCTTCCTATGTTCAGTGTCATGTTTGCAGTTTTCTATGTTCCTATTATCTTCTTAGTAAAAAAAACCAAACCAAACAACCTAATTACTTAACATATATTTACCTAATTACTGAACGTGATTAAATGGAGAATTAGAAAACTAATAGGAAGAGTTGATCTTCCATCAGATAAGAAAAGAAACACAAACACCCCACTCACAAACACACACTTTTTCCTTTTCTGCAATTATCTCTTATTTTTAGTTTTGGTAAATAACCACTATTTTGTGGTCACTTAGCTTAGGCTTATAGGTCCAAACAACTAGGAGTTGTTTTTTTAATAAAGAGCAACAATTGAAATCTAGTGGGACCTTCAACCTCAATTTTGACATCAGCGCTAAAAAGAGTTGCAGTATTGTACACGTGCTTCTAATCACTATCATCTCAGTTATCAGCTCTGTTATCATCTCAGTTAACAGCTCTGGTTTTTCCAGTATTAAAGTTATGATGTAGGATTTTTTCTTTTTACTTAGCATTTTAAAGAACAATGAAGGGTATTTTTAAGTTTATTGATTTTGTACTTTTTTGTTTATGCCATGGTTGTAATTTGGAAGAGCTTTTATTGATTCTTTTAATATAATTGCATGCCTATCACCTAAATTTCCACTACCTTGCACTATTTACTGCCAATTATCCCTGTGTTAAGTGGTTATAAAATGATTCCAATTTATGTTAGTAGCTTATACTCATGCTCTATTGGTATAAATGACTATCAAATAGTGAAAAACTGGTAAGAAATTGACCTTTAATATTCAAAATATATTTATTAATTGTTAATGACATTCATAAAATTGCCAACAAGTTTCAAAAGACATCATTACAAAAAGTAAGAAAGAAAGACTCTATTCCATCAGACTTACAAGTTACAAAATAAGAAATGTGTTACAGAAGCACTCTGGAGTCTTAAAAAGTTGGACTTTATATTATCTCTGGAAAATTAAAGAATATGCATGAAGAACTTGGGATAGATTATCCAGTCATGAGGTAATTAATGGACAGAATGGACTGCAAACACTGACGTAGAACTTTCAACCATGAGCACACACAGAGAGCCTTTGAGTATCTGCAAGAGGAAGAAATTACGGGGTACAAATATTCGACAGACTTAGATGAGCCACCAGGTATTCTTTCATGCTGCAGTATTATTTTATGGAGCTCCAACCCCAAACCATAACCATTCCATATTTTTATGACTTTCAAGTGCAAGAAGTCTTTGAGTACACTATTTCTTTCCACACAGAGGGCAACAAAACCAAATCCAAGAACCTTCCTTCTGCCTATGCTACTGATTAAAATTTAGTCTGGAAAAGCAGTAGTCATATCCTAAATCTAACAGCTGAATATTATTCAAGGAACCTGTCACTGGAGGGAACAACCAAGGGGTAACAAGAAGAGTTAACAAATATGTTAGCTGAGGCTTGTATAACAGATATTTTCTAGGTAGAGGCTACTTTTACAAGTAAGTGAATGACACTGACTTACTTGCTGTGGAAATAAATGCGAACATGAGGGAGAGATGAGGGATACCAAGAAAGCAGTTATGATATGTGAAAAATAAATGTCTGACTAAAACCAGGGCCAAAGTATCCCATTTCCTAATGCAATCACCTGCTTATTTTACCTTTGGATGAGAAGATTAGACTGCTTAGACTGAACCTCCTTCTTTCCTCGCATTCTATTTGCACAAGCCATTGCTCTTTCTGCTGAAGGAGGAGGAAAGGATTTTGTGTTTATGTATGTTTTCCACTTCTCCTTACCCATGTCATTTTCAACACTGAAAAAAGCAGAGCAGAAAACCCTGAAACCTCTTAGCCACTCTTTCTTGCTTTCCTTTTTCTTTCTGTGCAGTAGAACTAGAAGCAGCCTGAATCCCTCCTTCGTGGTACTCACAAAAATAAACAGGGGTTGTTTCAGGCACTGAAAAAAATCTGCAAAGGAGAATAGAGAGGACGATGAAGAGAGAAAGAAATCTCTGCAGAAGGGGTAGCAAAGAAAAGAAATTGTCATAATCACCGATATCCTTCATTACCATATATATCCAAAACCATGCATTAGAACCCAGTCGTATTAGAAGAATTTTGAAATGCCAGTATTCTTTCAAAGACATTTTTCCTACTCCAAATTTGATCCTCACCTTTCCATCATGATCATTCCCACTCATCTGTCCCATCTGTAAAATCTAACCTAGTTATAAATACTGAGAAGCACTGAGCCACTCTGAAAGAATTAAAATGGGTAGAAAAGGTCTTCTATATACGAGCAGTACTTGTGGCTATATCCACCCAATAAGGAAAGGTTAGAGAGAGAATTTTTAGGTACCAAGTCAACTACAGATGTGTGTTTACTGCATGGCAGGCACAAATACCCTTCTATTATATATTCACCTCTCCCTTAGAAATCTTTTGCATTCTTTAAGATCTGAGAATAGAAGCAGGCATCTTCTGATCTACTGGGGACTTATTATGAGGTTTTTAGAATATACCTGTTAGTCTTATTTGAATAGATTTAGACTTATATAATTTTGAAATAATAACCATAGTTTCTTATTATTTTCTTTATGTTTTTGCTTCTACTTCCTGAAGTTCTACCAGTGTGAATGGCTACTTAATCTGAATTCAAAATATGCTAATTATCCACATAAATTCAGATTTGTTTGTTTGCTAATTGAATCCCTGAATAACAATAACGCTGGAAATGTCACAAGAAAAGACTTCAGTTTTTTGGCAGAAAGTACTTAGAAATAAAAAGTCAATTTGCTGGGTTTTTGGCATAATATTCTGTTATTTTTAATCTAATTAATCTTATTGCTTTAGAATCAGCAGAATCAATTGTTCCAGGTTGTTTAGAAAGTTAATTGGAAAGTTCACATGTGTCATGTGAAACTTCAGCGTCTATTTCATGTCAGTGTCTTTCTTAGTTCCAGATTTTGGCATAGTCCTTAGCTTTTGTTTTTCTGCTCTTAATATTTCTAAAACATAAAGAGTAAAGAGTTAATTACAACTTATAAAATATTCTCCAACTTTGATTTCTTTCGCACTTTAATGTAGTAATATTTCATATTGTACCAAGGTGCAAATGCTCACTCTCGAACTCTCAATTGCACTATGTCGGTAAGCACATTTCTGGTAACCATCTGCTTAGACTGTACTTTCTCCTGATTGGCCCCTTTAAAATTAAAATAATGATAAAAGCTAAGAAGTTAAGATGAGAACTGTCAGGCAGTTGAAGCTATAATTCTACTGTAGTTTGTGTGGCTTGCTGCTGCGTTTGCTGGTGCTGCAAGGAGATATTATACAATGATTGGGAACTAATGCAGAGTATGTGACATAACCCCTACGTCAGTAGGGATATATCTAGTTATCATTGGTATATTTCCTTATAACAATTAGATATAAATGCTTTAAAAATACTATTTGTATACTTTATTCCAAAATGATTAAGTTGTTCTCGTTGTTCCACTACTAACACACTTGGATGCACATTTTATACACTCATATAGTTTTCATCTCACAAATGATTTATTCAAATCATGTTAGACGTTACAAGGATTTTCATTGTGTATCCTTCAGCTGTTCTTTCACCTATTTTTTTTTTTTTTTAAATTCAAGCATTTTCTGAACAGTTTTACAACATAAAAATATTTATTGGTAGGAATAATATAATGAGTGCAAGTAAATACATCCAGAAATTAGAGTGTTTCAACCTTTTAGAGGGTAATAATTCTGCACAACTTGTGGCCCATGTCTGCACAGTGTGTTCTCACTCATCCAACTCCTTGAACTTCAGCCAGTCGCAGGTGACCAGTCTGCATATTCACTCTATATTTAATTCACTATGGGAGTACATCACATGTGATTAAAATCCAATGTTATGATGACAACAGGAAAAACTGTCATTGTTATAAACACATGACAAAATACACAAAAAGTTGTGTAATCAAGCATAATGTAATGCAGAAGTGACTCTCTTTAAAAGTTCCTGCTGTTTAGAAAGATTGAGCTGGATCATGAAGATGAGTTGCCTGGAATAAAAAGTAGGGTATCAGTAAGGCAGGCTCACCGTTCCAGGAGAAAAAAATTCAAATTAACTCAATGCATGAAGAAAAAAGTATTTCTGGTAATTCTCCACTTGTGCCATATGTTCTGTCTGTCCTCTGCAAAAAAAATCAGATTTGATCAGTTTTATCTTGTCCTTTTCTCTCATTTTCAATTCAATGATTAACTCACCTAATGATTTTCATGAGTCTTCACATGAGAGTCTTTGTCAGGTTCTCAGTGGAATACCTTTGAGACGCTAACACACCTTTAAAACATCTTCATCAACGGCTTGTTCTTGCCTGTTGTTCCTTCATGAAACTGCTTGGTGTTCCATAACTGCATAGAAAAAAAGTGTTATAAGGAAAGACAGCACTACATTTTTTACTGTGGACAGCGAAGACTACTAGAGTGTGAAGTAGAGAAGCTACTGTGCTAAAAACCTCCCTTAGGAGAAAAGTTTGAGTAGGGATAGTGTTGGTAACATACAGCTTCTTGGTGCAAGCTGGTTCTAACCTGCACATGACCTGAAACTACAGCAAGGAGTCCGGACCAACAAGCACAGCACTGGCACTACTGGTCTAGCAGTCATTCAGACCTAGCTTCAGCTGCAGCTCCCAGGAGCTCGTAGGTGACCGTGACAGGCTTCCATGCCCCAAGGCTGCTCTACAGGGAGCTCCCACTCTCTAAACCACCACTGTCACATTATTGCCCCCTTCTTCTTTGAGAGGCGTGATGCTATGTGGCATCCAGATCAAGACTTTCCTTAATGTGCTCACCCATTGTGCCACTTAGGTTTTGCTGGTTTTGTTTGTGCACAATCACAGAGCAAGTTCTTTTTTGAGAAAGCCTCTTGCCCTGTGCAGTATTACTTCCTGGTTTGTGCTGGTCTCTTTCTGAAGCTCAAAAGTTCAAAGCTCATTAGTAGATAATTTCTCTGAAACTAGGATAGAAGTAAATTTAATTAACATTAGGCATAAAATGTGGATAGTGGTGGAATGTGACATATTCTAGTTTGTATAACATGTACTTAATAAGACATACTTTATATCTCCCTGAAATACAGAATGTAACATGAGCCTGTGTTATTATTAGTAAATTAAACTGGTGTCAGGAAATGTAACTCAAATCTGACCACTCATAGCTATTAAATTGGAAGAATCCTGGTCTGGTTTTGTCCTAGACTGGTCAGCTGTCCCAGATAATGCCCTGACACACTTTGGCACTTACGATAGAACATCTTTCCTAATACATAGTTAGGATATGGTTACCTAGTTACAGAAAAGAAGAGAATTTAACATGGATTTGGACTGTTCTGTAACTGTTCATGATTTTACTGATAGAAGGTCATAAGTCTGATTAGTTTACTAGTTTAGGTACACCCTGAGTCTATTCCAGCAGGTTTCCACTAGGTTAATGACTCCTTTTTTTGCTTGTCTGCATTTCAGTATTGTACAAAACTTGGAAGAATTTGAATAATAAATATTGAGAAAGTCCTAATTCTTAATATCTTTCAACCCAGAGAGCATCTGGGACACATAAGAGCTTGTAGTTATTCAGGCAAAAAAAGTAGGAGTTCAAATCAATCTTTCATATCCCAGAACATCATCTGACCCTCTCTTTCTTTTCTATATGACAGGTACTCTAGATGTAACGCGTGGAATATTTCTGTCCAAACACGGTTGTCTTTATCTGAGCTGACATCCTTACACTCCCTTTATAGCCACTGGAAGAGAATGAATGTCTCTGGAACACAGTGCAGTCCTTGACTCTCCTTGTTAGCAGACTCTCTCAGGCTAACACTCTAAGCTAGGGATGGGAAACACACATGGCCAAGGGAGATCCTGTTTAGGGTTTCTCAAATTGCAGCGATGACTTCTTTCAGGAAGTGACTTGCCCTTAACTGTCAGTAAAATCTAGATTGTTATCCAGCTGAGTAGATATTTACTTCAAGAGATAAGAAATAGTCTGCAAGACTCATGGCTATATTGGCTAGATCTCCATTAAATTTAGAAATTCACACATTTAACTCATCCATTAAGTTATAGATTAATTTTACTTCATCAACTTACTCATTTCCATGGTATCTTTTTTTAAGAGACTTTCTTCATGCACTGGAAAGCAGTGGTGAAGATTTTAAAATCAAAAGACAGTAGAGAAAATATGCATCCTGTAAAACTAGAAGCCATTCTAGTACTCCATGCCACTCAGTTCTGTTTTATGATCAATTAACATGCAGTATCCTCCAATTTCTGGTTTATTTCCCTCAGAAGAAAGACATCTGCTACCTCGAAGTGATCCATGCATGTCATTTCCCAATGTTTGAAGCACAGGTACTAATAGGAAATAGTATAGTGATCACCTACACTATATCCAGCTTCAGTTGCTTTAGGTTTTCTCTCTTTTAGGTCAGCCAGATCATTTTGAGAGAAATTAGCCACAGTGCCACCGTCATAAGATTATGCATTCAAACAAGGTTGGAAATCAGTAAAATCTTTTGTAGACACCTAAGCAATTAATCTTGTTTCCATGCAATTATTGCATGCAATTATTTCTAGTCGTAAACGTCTAGTACAAGAGAAATACTGACTATCACTGCAATGCAAATGATTTAGAATGTAAATTTAAAAATCTAAATTTTCTTGAGATTATACCTCTTTTTCTTTTTATGACTACTATTTCACTACAACAGAAAAAGCAAAGCTAAAGCACAGGAGTAAGCCTGTGAGAATCTACTTCAGTGAAAAAAGCTGAAAGTCAGGTTTTACAAGCTGGCCATGGAAATTTATTACACGTCAGTGGAAGATAATAAAATGATTACACTAGATGACCCACATCTTAGTATAAGAACTAAAGACAAATGTGGAATCATTTCCAATTCATAATCAATTGAAATTAAATGGTCTGTCTACTGATTTTCAGCCCTTCAGGCTGCTGTTATTCTACGTTATTAATCCATGGAAAAGCAACTGTGATTGCAACTTTCTATATTCTGATAATGCACTCTTCCAGAGCAACATAAAAAACTCACAGAAATCAAAACCAGACAGGTATTCATGTTTTGTACTTTGCTGCGATGTTTTGTGCATCATGCTGTTATATTTCTGCAACTTAGCAAGAAAACGCATCCCTTTCTTTGAGACAAAAATAAAAATCTATAGTGTTCAAGCACCATAGACACAAAAGAGACCTTTGCTTTAATCAATATGGTACTCTGAAGAGCAAGAATAAGACCAAGAAAGATAGAAAGGGCTAACACTCTGTTTCAATAACTTCTTGGTGTCAAGGCCCCAAGAGCACCAATAGACTGACTGGACTTCTGGCTTCACCTCAGACCTGAATGACCATTCTCAATTGGAGGATCACCAAACTGTCGATGAAGCCCCCGCCTGCTCATCTTGTTCATCTATCATAGGACAGTGCTGTGGCAGCTGAGGGCACTACCCCACCCATGCTGTCACCAACCTTGGCTGCTGGCTGACCTTTCCTTGTATACCTGCACTTGATGCTCCTGGATCTTCTTGAGGCCTGAGTGATTTCGGCCATCATGCTGTCCTGGTCGCAGCATCTCTGAAATGACCACCACAGGCTGGTCCCCAAAACCCAAAATCCTGTAGGAAGCTGCGAGCAAGCTAAAGAGGCATCTTGCAAGCCCATGTGTTCTGTAGCACACCCTGCACTTACAGTGATTCCTTCTATCACAACAAAGTGAGGATGTAAGGGTTTCTAAGTCAGATGTGATTATTCATCACCACCTACCCAAAGGCTGAACAAGCAGTTGCTGGCTACTCAGCAGGAGCACTTTCATGGCTCTCTTTTGGGTGATCCCTGACACTGATGTCAGTGACTCTGTGCTATGGATCCCGAACAACTTCTACAGTAACCTTATTGTAAGCCAGCACATATGTGTTTCCTTGCAAGCAAGGCAAGAAATATCCGAATATGTAGTCAAATATAGTTTATGTCTTCGCTGAAAATAATTTTTTTTCTCATCTTAAATTTCATGGTAAAAGCTGGTATTTAAGAGGAAGACTTTGGGGTATTAGGGTTATTTTTAGTTTTTAACTTTGGCCTCACGTATGAAGTCACAAATATTGCCATTTTAAACTAGATTTATTTTAAAAAAATACTTTGATGTGAAAAAAATAAACTATTAGCTGTAGTACTTGTTTGTATCTCTACTGACAATATTTCATCTGGATTGGATAATAACAGGCTTTTGTTATTTCTTTAAAGACACAGATTTCACAGAAATGACAGCTAAAGAGACTACAAGAGCTCTTAGTCAGACTAATTATATATTGAAGATAGCTGATTAGTCTCCAGAATGCTAAACAAATAGAAAACAAAGGAAGCTGGAGTGTCACCAAACCTTGTAGACCTGCACTGACAGAATCGATTAGATGACATATGTTATACAACCTATGTAAATTAAACATACATTTACTATTCAAGATGTGAAGCACAGCCACATGCCACAGGGAAGTGCTGTCTTGCAGAAACTTCCCTGACCTTACTGAGGAATGACTCCTTCCTGGCTCTGTATTTTGTAATCCTTGAACTCTTAGAGAAAGCCATCAGGCAACAAGGCAGCGCTGACTCATCCTGAATCATCTGCAGCTGTGGCCATTTGTCCTTTCAGAAAAAGGTAAAAACTAATTGCACCCCCACTCCCACCCTACCTCTTTAGTTAAATAACCTGAAAGAGTATTTCCTGTTTATTTCAGTTAAATAGCTTGAATCATTGACAGGAAATTTTCTCAGAAGAACCAATTTGTTCTATTTCGAAAGGTAATTTTGTCAAAAATGCAGTTTGGCATACATAAGAGTCAAGAGATTGTGCTGCAAGGAAGAACCCCTTTTTCTGTAAATACACATAAATGAGTTGAAATACTGCTCCAAATGAGAGCAGGGAGCACCTTGTTATGTACATCATTCAATTTGACTTGAAATCTCTACCAAGAGCGAGTCAATCACACACCCTATATGGCCACTCCAAAACTTAATTGGCTTCTGTCACAAAATCATCATCTTGGTTTCCTAATTGCAGCTTCTAGGCCCTCAAGGTAAAAAACTCTTCTAGAATGATTTTTTTTCACAGTTTAAGTATCCATTCAGAGTTTCCTCACAATTTTGTCAGTCATTCTAATATGGTTTCTGCTTAAACTTTTATAATAAGTGTATTTTCAGTATTATATTTCTTCTATCCATGAAATAACAACATTAAAATAAGACACAATTTGTGTCTTGCTATGACTCAAAAAAGCATTTTTTCCTCCATTTTTTTCCATCAAATATCACATTACGTAGGCTGTTTTCAAGCAGGCTGGTTGGGGGCTTCCTGCAGCTGTGGGTTGTCTGTCCAACAGCTTCAGTTTTCTCAAAGTCAGTTGTTATTATTTATTCAAGGAAATATTTTCCTTCTGCCAGGCCCTAAAATGAATCCCACGCCGTAGGGAGAAGTCTATATGTGGGGTACTTCTGTTTTACTGCTGGCAACATACAGAAGTTAATAAACTACACCAATTTATTTCGATTTTCTGGTGACATTTACCAGGGTCAGCTTTAAATGGGTAATTAAAAGGATGCAAGTTTTGGAACACATACAGCTGTTACAAAGTACATTCCCTTGTCTCCAGAAATCCAGGTTTTATTCCACTTTCCTTGTGCAACTTAGGCATTTACGTTGTTTTATGATTATGCATACTTTTTGTGATGTGTTGGTTTGTTTGTTTATATGAGGTTTTTTTTGGGGGGGGGGGTCTGATGGCGGGTTTTTTTCCCTTTTCTCTATTTAATATTAGATTATTTTACTGAAGGCTAAGCAAATTAAACACAAAAAAGTATTCTATGTGAGAATCAGATAAAAAATGACAGATGAAGGAATCCTAGAACCCTAATCTGTGAAAACAGTGTATTGATTTGACTGCTCCCAAGATTATCACAAAGCCATTAGGATGATTCAATGAAATAAATTCTTTCCATAATGTTATACAAACTAAAGGGATACAAAAGTAACCATAGGGTGGAGGAGGAACTGAAATTTGGAACACAGTAGACAGCACTGTGGGACTGTGTGGGACCTATTATGGCATTTTGGGGGGAAATGGAGGGGTGAAGGTGACTTACAGAAAAGAAGAGAGTAAAAGGCATAGATAAATACTGGTCACAGTTGAGCAAATGATAGTTCAAGTGCTTGTCTGACTGAGCCCTGCTTGATCATTGTAGTTTATCCTATATTCATACTAATTTCTAGCTATCTTATCTGAACTCTAGATCATAAGACTTCATGTGTGAATGTTATGGAAGTTCACCTTAGGTTAATTTGCAACCATGATATTTCTGAGTGCCAGCTGCTGGGGGGATTAACTACAGATCTGAAGGAGGAGATCAGGGTCCGGAAATGAAACACTGGGTAAACTGAAGGCTTTAAATCTGCTGCTGGAGAGACTGGAGTGTTTTTCCAAGGAGATGTTTATACCCCACTATGGAACTTCCATCCTGGTCATTCAGTGAGGATGAAAAGAGCTAAGCTGGGCTGTTTGTGTTCTTGTGGGTACGAAGACAGGCACTGCTCTCTGTGCTGGGGTGTGTGCCCAGCATTGCTTGTACCATGCACGTGCCTGTGGGAAAACATCTCCAACCTACAGAGTGGCTGGACATGGGGACAGGCAACCACAGCAGTCTGACTTCGATCCAGCTGGGATGGGAGGACTGCCTTGGTGCTGAGGATCTGCACAGACCCTGCTGCAGTGGGCCAGGAAGGAGATCCACCCCAGGCTCCAGGAATCCTGTCATGTCTCTCACCTCTAATGCACAAAATTCTTAAGACATGCTATTTTATAATGCTGAATATTATTAAATCAAAAGGTACACACTCTTAAATGTTTGAGAAGTCAAAATGCACAATGGCTACACAGCTGTCTTGATCAGTCAGAAACATCCTAATCAATTAAAAAGACAACAGGACTTTCAGGCTTTTGAAAAACACTTTTATTCTTGATCCCATGTGAAGTAACATTCATTATGGCTTTATCCTCTAATTCTTTGTTGATATAATCCTCACCAATAATTCCTCAGGCAGCTACATCAATCTGTAGTTCTTGGTGTATTTAGAATATTAGAGAAGTAATTTTTGTCTCTATTTTTCCAGAGCTTGGTGAGTATTAAAGAAGGGACTGGAAAGTTTATGAGTTTAATTTTAGCAGACACTTTCTTACTTACCCCTGTTAGAGATGTTAAATTTTGTGTTGCAACATATAATTAAGGGATAAACACAGCCTACTGTTTGTTAAAAAAAAAAAAAACAAACAAAAACCTAAAAAGAAATGTAGATAATTTCAACTTAATTAATGTTATTATGTGCAAATTTATTAATAGCATCTAGCAATGAACTCAGAACTTTTCAGAAAATTAACATGTTCTTTTAAAGACTCCTTGGGTTTTTTGGGTTATGCTTTTACTGATAATTTAACTTTCCTCAGCAATAGCCTCTCCTTAGCAAGACCCTCATACAGCTCCTTTGCATACCAGTACAGGAAAAGGATCCTTAGTCAGACCTAAGTAATTGACATTATAAAAATAGCGATTAATTATGGGATAAAATGATATTTTAAGATATTCCTAAGGCCATTGATATCAATTGCAGAACTCTCTTCTTGCCCCAAAACAGTTGATCCAGCCAAAGCATATAATTAGTGTATGACTAAAAATCTGAAATATTTAGTATTTTAACAAATCAGCACAAAATTAATGGCTGGCAAATTCTATGCATGTCACTTTGTTCTCTGAAGACCTGGAATCCAAAACTGAAAGTTCTATGCCTGCAACTCTGTGATTGAAGGTAACATGGCATGGGAGCGCTGGTCTGGAACCAGACAAGTTTACTGCTGCTTCTAACAGGGATTTAGTTTCAGTGTGTAGTTGGGGATTTGGGAACAGCTGATATTTCAGAAATATTGCAAAGATTCTTCCTGAAGATACTGGATTTCAGAGTGTTCGGTATACGAGCTCTTTGGATAATCTCAATCTTGCTCCAACCCAGTTAGTATATAAAATGAATACAGTAAGATATTAAAATGAAGTACAACTCATATCCTACAGAAGTCCTTAGGTGAAAATCTGATCTTACAGAATATTCAAATAATTTAAATAACAAATTTGTAAGCCTTTTAGTGTAGTCATGGACAATAACTTCCTCTTGAATTGGCATAATTTTTCCAAATGCATTTTAAGCTATTAATTGTGCACCTCCTCAACTGAACTGCAGCTGTAAGCAGTAATAAATGAAAAGGCATTACTCTAGTCCATGAAAAAGGTTAAATTTGGTGGCTAAATTTATCTCTTGTGCATTTAAAGAGCCAAACTCTTTAGGCAATCAAGATAATTTTCCAAATATTTTGAGAATCAGTCTTGTATGTCTCAGCTTTTCAACAATGTAAGAATAACACACAGAAATAGACACACTCCAGCCAATCAGAACTCAGAGAAACTGAACAGCTATTGATGTGTACCTGTATGGGTTTTTCCTAAGCTATGCGTTTCTCTGCACACTCATTGGTTGAGCTTATCTGATTTGCATAATCACTATACAGTTATTTCTCAATAGTTCAGGCTGGTCAAGCTGTTTACCAGCAACAAAGATGCAGTCTCAGCTTCTCTTTCTCTCCAAATGATGTAGAAAAACTCTAAAATTTACGTGAAAGTATAGAATAAAATATTCCAAAAATCAAATAAAATGGAGCTGTCAAGCACTTCAAAGGAAAACTGTATGAAAGACTTGATTCACTGGATTATGCCTATTTCCATAAGTACCCCCCTCCCCATCCTAATCTTTATCTTGTGCAAGCAGGTCAACAAGGTTCTTGTTCTCACAAGAATTGTAAGATTTCTATCTACTTCTTCCTAGCCTCACTGGGAGAATCCCACTCTATCCCTTCTGTTTAGTAACATATGCAGTTATTTCTGAGGAAAGAAGAACTTGGCAGATGAATGGAAAATGTAAGAAAAAGGGGAATTAAAATGGAAAGAAATAGAAATAGGAATGTAGGCAGAATTTAGTAAAGCGAAGGCTTGGACAAACATAGGAGAAGATATACAGCAAGGATTGGAAAGACGCCTCTGTATTTTAAAAGAAAGTTTAGAGTTGGTCCATTCCCATCATTTATCTTTGAATACACCTTTGCCCATATTTCACTCAGGAATTGTTCACTGTCACTAGCTTCACATCCATGTTCAAGTAGTCTTATGTCAGTCTTCTTACTGAAATTTACACAGAGATTAAACTCTGTTAATTTAATGAAATTTAAGTCTAGAATGGATTAGTGGTTTCCTATTATAATTTCCTTTCCGTAAAATGACTACAGTAAAGGAAATCTGCATTTTTAAAAGCTTTTTGTTATTAGTGAAGATTTTTAGTCTGTAAGAGACTAAACTATGACTTCCTTTAGATGATTACATTTTTGTTTTGTTCTCCAAAAATTGCCTTTAAATACAAATATTTATTGGTCTTACAGTACCAAGAATAGGGAGAGAAAATAAGGGTGGGTAAAGCTGATGCTTTCCCTATTGCAAACACAGAGAAGAACCGTCTAAAATGATGTCAGTGTTCCTTGATCCAATGCAATTGACAGATGAGAAGACACTTCAGGGTGAAAAATGAAATCAGAGTGTGAAGTTGTGATGACACTTATTTATATCACTTATCACAAATGCTTGCGGCTCACCACAGAAGGGAATGCAAATAAGTTCTTCCTATTTAGCTTCTTGTAGGCATTACAGAAAACTTAAATTAAATTGCTTAATCACTGCTGCTCTAAGCCCTCAACTCTCAAGGACATATATTTGCCTCCTAAATTCAATGGGGTTCAGATACTGATTATCTGGGCTTCTGGTCTATAGCTCTTCATTTCTTCTTACAGTATTTATGGCAGAGAAGACTATATAAACATCTAGAGGTAGCTGAATATACTACTTCCACTACACCTTCTGCAACTAGATATTATCTCTTGAAATTCAGGCATATATTTTGGTGATAGTTGCTATTATGAGATTTTGGAAAAGATTGCTTACTTACAAATATGATTCAGGCTTTTCCAGCTAGACAGTTTCACTCCATCTTAATTCTTTAACATTCTTCACAAATATACAAGTACATTTCTTTAGAGAATACTTCCCTGGAACATTCAGACCTATGATTTAATCCATAAAGGTGATTGTCCACCTTGCCCAGAAGCAGCATTTAATTTTTGAAAATGTTATTCATGCTTTTTCCCTCACCAAAAAAAAAAAGTTACTGATTCTTTTACTTAGGAAAAATAAAACACAAACAAAACATTAAAAAAAACCACAAAAAACCAAACCACAAACCCAAAACCTGCCAAGTTTGTAAGTCTGTAAAATTAGTGTCTTAATTTTCAGAGGTCAAAATTCTTCATATCAGAGTGCAATATTGCATCTTTTCTTCCCATCCCACTGTGACAAGTACTTACCATCCGGCTGATCAGCTGATAGCAATGGATTTCCCACTTATTTATTCCTCAGTTTTTCCACAGTATATTCTGAATATTGTATTTATGAAACAATTTATTATTTTGATCTATAGAATAATAGTTTGTGGGTTAGTCTGGAGGAACATTTCAAAAATGTTTTCAGGTGCAATGGGGAATAACTCATACTTCTCTCATTATTCTTAGCTTTCTCAGTTACTCAGTTAACAGCTCTGTCCTGCAATATAGTCTTAACCACTTTCATCTTCTGTATATTCAAGAAACTAAGGATAATAGATGACGTACCTAAAACGTCCAGAGAATTCCTCCATCAGTGACAAAATCTTGCATGAAAAATTATTACATATTGTAGTTCAAGATCAGCCTCTTGCATATACCCTGCACAATCAGTATTTAATATTATGAGGTAACAATTGGCATAAGTAAGATAAAAGTAAGATAAAACCATCTAGCTCATGTGCAGGAAGAATTAAATACCCAAGCAAATCACTAAATTTCCTTATTCTTATTTTATTCTTGGAGTTCGTGCTTTACTTTACTGTATACTACCTCTTTAACAACCAATGGTCCATGTATTATTATTTAATATTTCTACTGTAAGAACTCATAAAACTGTTCATCAGCGTTATCTCCTATTACTCACTGTAGCCCAGATTAATTTCTCTTAATGTCTCATATGAGGCTTGTTCAGTTTTCAAAGCAAAAGAGAGTGGCTGCACTCACAAAGTTTTAGCTGCTAATCCTGAGACAAAAAACATCTCTCCCTTGCCTCCCTCAGGCGCTTTGCAAAGGGTGCTAACTCTAGTCTGTATCATGGAGATAGGGATCAGCTTATTCTGATGCAGACACTTACGTCTGGTTAGTTGTCTATCTCTTCAGTTTCCACCGATTTTACTGGCTTGTGGCATGGCTCATTTGCTGACACAAGTATGTCTAGTGGCACTGAGATGTACTAGACTACCCTGAGTAGCTTCGGTTACTGTTACAGAGGGAGATAATTAGTGCCTCTGTGTCATATGTAACAACCCTGCACAGATGTCTTCAATAGCTTCTGACATGTCAAATTCTATTACCAATTATGTTTAGACAAATTAATTCCTGGATCTCCACTAACCAGAATAGTAATTTAGATGAATTTAGCTATTTTTGTGTATGTACATTCAATTCAGCTCCTCAATTAAGTTGAGTACAGATGGTATTCTGTGGCATTTGAGATTTCTTAGTAGATTTCACCTGGCTTCCAGTATTGTTTCAGAAGGGCAGAGATGTTCTCTGGAGCCTGTTATAGACCCTATGAATAAGCATTAGAAGCTCAAGGGTAGACCTTTATATTTAGGAAAAAAAAATTGAAATCCCACACTAAGTGCCTAAAACATGGAGCTGAATTGCACCATCACTATTTCCTGGAACAAAGAAATAATGACTTTTCATTTCGAAATCATCAAGAAGATTAGTTTATTTCAAAATATATTTGAATTGGAAAATCTGTTGAAACTGACAGCCACAAAAGAAACATTTTGATACTGGAGTCTCATGAAAGAATTAATGACAAGCTATTTGTTCTCTCATTAAGTAATTTGTCTAATCCTCTATGACGCTTGTATTTCCTCCTCTAAGATAAACTTAAATTATTTTACCTCAAATTGTCTCTTTCTTCTTTGTTATATTTTTGTTCCAATTAATGTGAGTCTATTTTAATTTGCCAGAGTCATTGAAAATACTCCACGAAACATAGACATGTTCATAAATACGTTTTGACTTCATTTAGCAAGCTTTTATGAATTAAAAAATTGGCCTTTTTAAATATTATTGTTTAGGAAGAATTAATTTTTACACCATTTCAGTAGTTTATTTATTGGGCTCTTCTGTAATTAATTCTCTAACTCTCATAAAGTTTTTTTTCTTATACTTCCTAATTATAAAAACATTGGATTGTATTCTGTATTGTTTTTGTTTTGGTTTAATCTGTTGCGGATTTCTATCAGAAGCATTTCTTTCTTCATCAGCTGAGGTTTTTGGGTGAGGAATGACAATAAGGATTTTTGTTTTCTACTTTTTTATTAAATCGAGTTAAATGAACTGATGTTTCTTTTCTACTTCATTTCTTCACACAAGTTTTCTTGTCAGACTTTGTTTCAGTAGGAAAAGGTTACATCTAAGCTGTAGGACAGACAAATTCTCCGGCATGTTTCGTGTGTTCATTGATACCACTCAGATCAGCTGATCTTTTGGCAAAGGCTGCTGCCTGCTCCCATCCTGAGAGCAGGTGAGCACTCTCTTCCTTCCTTCCCAGAATGTCATCCATGAAGTGGAAGGAGGAAGGCAGTGTGCAGCTGCTCTCATGCTGCTGTGCAGTCAGGGCACAGTCAGAAGAGGTGCTCCAGTCAAGATGAAAAGCGTTCCTAGAGCCTTTCCCTTCAGACACTGCTAATTACCTTTTCTTCTATTGTCTTTAGAAGAAACACCTACCCAGCTATGTCCTGTGTCCTATGTGATTTTCCTTCATTCTCTAAGAGATAATAGCTACAACAGTAACGTCCACCTAAAGTCCACTTCAGGTAGTAACCAGTCACATAATCTAAAAAACTCCCATGTTTTGATATGGGTTATATGCTCTTTATTAAGTGACAAAATTGATTTTACTTGGAATCTAACAGCTGCAGGAACAGTCATCACAGAAAGCTATGGTTCAAACTCCTGGAAATTTTCAACTCCCACAGAGTAATTTCAGAGGGTTGACATTGTCACTCGATTACATCATCTCATTATCTGAGACTTGTGACTGAGATATCTATACTTACAGGCTGAACCTAGTGAACCATATATCACTTTACGCCTCATTCTAAGGCGACATCCACATAAAACATCAGAAGTCTCCGTGGAAGGGGAAGGTAATTTTGATTTTCATGTATATCTTTGTCCTGGTGGAAGAGACGGGGGGAGTAACTTAGCAGTGTGTGTATGTGGCCAGGTTGTTATTCTATACAACGTACATCATCACTGGGGGACATGGTTCTGGGAAGAAAAGTTGGGTGCCAGAGCTGCAGCGTTTTGCCTCCCTTCTCTCCAGCAGGAAGGGGGTAGCATCAGCCCCTGCAGACCCATCCCCAGCCACCACCCCAGGTCCTCCTCCCATTTTCTCTGGAATGCAGCTACAGGACGTAGTGCTGAAAGTACAGTAGCAAAAATGTGAATCAACAGTAGTGCTGAACTAACAGCACCGGCATGGAGGCTGCTGTGGGGAAAGCATCGGCGGGGGTGGATCCTAGTCCATGCAAGGTGACAAGAGACCAGGTGACAGGAGCCAAGCCGAGCCTCGCCCGGCCAAGCTGAGCTGAAAGAAGCACAGCAGAATGGTTGGAAAAGTGACAGTGGCTTGCAGGACCCATCTGGCAGTGTAGGCACCTGCACAGAAATGAGCCCCAGTGGACAAGCAGCATGACCCAATCCAGATGATGCAGCTTTTGGAGAGGCTCTTTGTCACTGTTTGTCATTGTTTTGGGCTTGGGGTGGGGGTGTGGGAAACATTAGTTGAAGAGCTCCCCCACCATCTTGCCTTTGTTCCCAGTGGTCATTTGGTGTTGTGTGTGAGAACGGTCGCCATATTGCCTTTGGGGAATGGTCGCCATATTTCCCCCTTCTGGGGAAGTCACATGGATATGACCTACGGGGAGTGTCCACCATCTTCTTTTTGTTCCTCATCAGTGGTAAATACCTTTTTGTGGGTAAACCACCTTCTCTTTGCTATTAATATTGCTGTTATTGTGCATATCTTATTCCTTATATTGCTTTGTGCCTTCAGAAAATGATTTTCTCAACCCATACTCTCTGCTTCTGTCACTCCCTTACCAGAATGGGTGGGAGGAAGGGGAGGGGCTTATTTGGAGCTTAATTTCTGTCTGATGTTAAAACCAGCGCAATCTTCCACTCAGAAGAAAAAGTTAAAAAGATCTGTTTCCCAATAAGCCAGACTTTCAGATGTGGAAGCCATAAAGCGACTAAACAGACTAGTTTTCAGTTTCCTTGCAGCCTTTGATCTCCACATTTTATAAAACATATTAATAGCTATAAAGAAAATTCTCCCACCCCCCTCACCAAGCCCAAAAGTTTGATTAGGTAGAGCAAGTCGAGCAATATTTGACCTTGAAAAAAAAAAGAAAAAATCCCCTAAACTTTCCAAAGTTAAAACCAAAAATATTATTGAATTAGCATAATCAAATAGAGAAAGGAGGCAGGGGAAAAAAAGGAAAATACTTATACACTTCTTCCCCTGTTAGAGTTTTTCACTATGCTATTCTGGACTCCCAAGAAAGACCATGGTAAAATGAGCCTAAGATGCAGGAACCATAAACCAAAGAGATATCCCTCTTAAAAAGCCAGTGAGATCAAAACATCCACATTCCCACATGAAATATTATTCTTTACACTGTTCAGGGTTTGCAAGCATATTGTTACAAAACTGGGTCACTTTCCTTAAAATGTATAAAAATATTGCAACTAAGAAAAATGTCAAAAAATTATACCCAGAAAGTACATCAGTTAAGATGAAAGAAAGTAGGACAATTATACTTAATTTATACTTCTCACAAAAATGCTTATAAACAATACTAGACAGAAATGACTTATTAGCTGTCATATGACTCTTCAGGACTTATCTGTATTTCAGACAGCTATAGAATTTTGACTTTCAATGTGTCTAAAAATTAATATTTATTATACAGAAAGTAAAAAGCCTTTTTTACCACAGAATCTCAGTGCCCACTTTGCATATTGAAGTACTTATTTTCTAATCTGTCAGAAATAATACTGAAATATTTTATCTTTGGAAGAAATTATCAAGCAACTTTCCAATCAACATAATTTTGGAGGGGTTTTTTTGGTTTTTTGCTTTGGGTTTTTTTTTTTTTTTTGATGGCTGTCTTTTGGACCATCTTGGGGACTGTTCTTAAGAATTTAACTCTGCCTGGCAAATGATGTTGTCATCATCGTTTAAGCGAGACTCAATTTCATATTATCTAATCAGACAAAAGGATACATTATTGTAATAGTACTACAAAAGACATGCTGAATTCTCTTATTTGTTTTTTACTGCTAATATTGTTTCTAATTGAATTCATAATATTTGGTTATGGAGAACAGGCAATAGGGTAACATTCAAGTATTATGTGTCAAACAAGAGACAGAAGTACAACTTACTAAGTAAAATTCCTAAAGACAGTATAAAATAAGATTTTGCTGTAATTCTGTTTAAATCAGTTTGTTACATTCTTTGTCCTGTGGTAATAATGTAAATGAAATTTTATTCTATAAACTATTTCAGTAAATTACAATTTTTCAAAGGAATAACAGTAAAGTTGCAGTTATGTGGATTACTTTTTATTCTTGTATTGACAAGTATTATTCCATATCTGAGATTTTTCTTTATGTTACTAAATAAAAGAAGGTGATGGGATGAATTTTTGCACCATTGACTACTCCTTACCCAGCCCCTTGCTTTCTTTTGGATACTCGAGCTATCTCTTTCCAAGACAGTCGTGTTCTAGCAAAGACTTGCCCTAACAAACATCTGGCTCAGCTGCAGACTGGGTTATTTCACTTTCTGTCCTTTTTTTGCTTAACAGCTTAGACATACCCTGAGCATCTTCTCTCAGTAATTATCTTGTCATTTCTGTTCTCAGAGGACTGGAAAGTATAAAAACTCATTCATTAAAAATAGAATGTTACCTGATAAAAACAGGGAATGAAAAGAAGACTGACAGGGATTAAAAAAATGACACCAGGAATTCATTATTGCAATATAGGCTACACTGAAATATTAGCAATACATAATGTTTTCTTTTAAGAAAAAGGAAGGGCTTTTCCCAAAGTTAACAAATATAGAACGAATGTCTGAAAATTCCTTTTAAATTTATAAATCAGCTACATTAACACCTAGGTATCTAATTCTGTAGTACTTCAGTTATGTGACTGAATTTTCATTTAACATGGGTATTTGCTAAGTCACACTTTCTCTACTACCAGCCTAAAATGGCATAGCTTCACTGCACACTTCCCTTTATATTTTTTAAACACAAAGCATAATTAAATAACCCAGTCTGTGTTTTGATGTTGTGTCTTTCCCTGTACATTGACTTACACCTCCTGTGATTTATGATAACAACTGAACATAAGCATTATCCACTTAAAATATGATAGAAGAGGCTGTTGGAAGAAGAGTGTGTTTTAAAACCTTCTAGCCAATCCTCAATCAAAAAAGTCAAAAAGTAAGCAAACATCTGCGTCTGAATTTACCTGTAAAAGACCTTAAAACCGCAATTTAACTGTTAGAATGTGATTAGAAGTGTGATATTAGGCAATGCTATGAAATTTCTTAGAGTGGTGATTCAATTATGTATTCCAAAAACATAGCTTCTTTTGGACATGTAGTAACATTAATAAAAATAATTTATATATTTTTAGAGTAGATTATGATAAAGAGAAACATGCACAGAAGTCCTAACTTCAGATACTGGAACGATGGGAGTAAATTAAGTGCTGAGACAGATGCCCTGGCTAATATTATATTATTAAAGCACAATTTTGTATTTGTCACACAGGCCTTTTTCAATATGTCATTTTCTGTTTACTAAATTAGATAGTGCTTTACAGAGAGAGAACAAATACCACACCCTTGGGAAAAAAAATAAGAAGTCAAAATGCTGAATTGTCTGATGAGCTTCTTCTAAAGAAAAGTTCAGGAAGACTTGGAAGATATGTATGTGGTAATTCTCTGTGACTCTAAGAGTAATACTTAAAAATATATCTGATGTAACCTAGAAATTCCCTAATGTTTGCATATCTCCTCCATCCTTACCTGAATCTTGTATGCCTACTGCAATATGCAAAGGTCTTGCTTTGCTAGTGGAATAAGGACAATTAAGGTCTGAGATGGCACATCATTATTTTTGGCATTATGCTTAAAATGCAAAATTTTGCAAAACTAAGAGATTAGTTACTTGTTTAAAAATGTCTGGAAAGCCATCCAGCTCTGCTCAGTCTCTGCTCACAGAACTTCTGATTGGCTGATTGTCAATTGTTTGAATAGCAGGTCATGTGGGAGGAGGTTTATTTTCATTCTTATGAAATATTAATATAGACTTATAAACTTAGAAAGTACCACTTCTATGTTGGTAAAGTGAAATATTTTACATCAAGAATCTCAATACAATTATTCTGATTCCCACAAATATAACTCCTTTTAGGCAAATAGAACAAGTAAATTATAATTTATTTATATATCAATGAAAATTGCAGATTTCCCCACTGCATGGGTGACTAAAAAACCCAAATGTATTTTTATTCACAGTAAATAAAATAATTGCTTGGTCATGAGATTTAGCTAAGGGCATTTAATGGAGATTAAATTTTGTTAAGAGAGAAAATTTCTTGTGTCTTTCTCCTCATCTTTTTCAACCCACATGTGAGAAGTAATCAGGAGGATTCTATGCTTGGTAGATGTGAAGCACTCAAATTGCTGTAATAAACTGTACAACCATTAGTGAAGTGTGAAAGGAAAAGAAGTAGTAGTTCTTTGTCATACAATTTTCCTCATTCGGACATGAAAACTTTTAGATAACTCAGGGAAGAGTGAAAGAAGTTGACTTCCACAGTAACATAGTCTATTCCACCTTTGTGAAAACATGTTTGGTAATATGCAAACAAATATTTTAAAGCCTGGGTTCCGAAATCCTCATCCAAGAAAATGTGAGTGATAATTGTTTAGCACACAAGTCCATCCAAAGCCAGTGAAAACGGAAAGAATTCCCTGGACAATTTTTATGACAGTTGATTATGTATCATGCATTTATTAGAAGTGCAGCTCATCCTGCCAAACTTCAGTGAACTAACATGTATAATGTCTCAGATCTCTTTACAGGAGTTTTCCATGGATAAATCATCATTCATGTTCCCCGAGATAACATAGTTCGTTTCCCTCGTCGTGTTTACAACTAACAGTATCTGTACCAAAAAATCTCAAAAGGAAGACAAAATAAGTTCTAGGATATAATGTGAAAATCTGAAAGAAATGTGAATAACTGTTTCCTATTTTATGTAATTATGTATCAGTATTTTGTATATTTTTACATGTATATTTTACATACATGTATCATGAAAGAGGAAAATAGAAGTTGAAGATATAGGAAATATGGTATCAAAGATCTGAAAGAAATGTGCTTTAGAACCCATTGAGCCAAAACCACTGCATTCTTAGTGAGTAAATTAAAATGGAGTCTTTAGCCTACAGTATCACGGTGACTTAGGAAAGCATCCTGCTCAGTAAAGAGAATTTATATTATCTTAACTTGAAGAACACTAGATTTCCATAGTTTCTTATATTTAAATAGGTGACAATGTGTTTGGAGAGATCACAAAAATTACAAACGAAATATCTCAATCTAGAAGTTATCTTCAGGTATTTCAGTCACGGCTTCAGCCCAAAGTCTTCCTCATCCTCATCTGATCTTCCATTCTGAGAGAAGTAAGAGATAAGAAAGTCCTGTAGAAAGTTGAACTAAGTACATTATTTGGAATATTTTAATTTTGTCAGATATTTTTATTTTCATAATTTAAATTGGTATATTCTAGTGCAAGTTTTTCTATGCACTCACAGCAAAACACCAGAATATAATTTCTGTTGACAAATAAAAATAAAAGTATGAATAACCTTAATTAATGTTTGACAGAGTGACAACAACTCTGCTTGAAAACCCCCACTCAAGCATTACACTGGAAACTTTTGGAAGAATGAGGAATCAATTGCTTCATTTAGTGCTTTAACCACAAAATTATTATCAAAGGGCTGTTGTGAGGTTTTTTTTTCTTTTCGATAACAGAGATACATTATTTATTGATTAATTTTGAGTGATTTAGAGCATGATGGACTCATTGTGGTTTCTGTCTGACTCATTCACAGTTCATTCCTGCAACCACTATTCACTTAAAGAAATCTTGATTTATGGGTGACTTTGGTTTTAATGTGTAGATTTTGGGCTGCTTTATGCTTGTAACAAGCATAACCTTGGACAGTTTGAAAAGACACTATCTCTTGCATGAAAACTATCTTCTTGCCTTTGTACTTTGATTCTAAAATTACAGGCACTGTAAAGTATTTGATTTCTTTCTTCTTTCCCCATGAATAGAAAATTACTGCATCTATTTTCCATTCCTTAATTATTTATGAAAAAATAAAAGTCAACAGCTGAAAATAAGCCTCTAAAATGGCAATAAACAGGTTCTTTAAAGTAGACATATAGTTAAATTCTGGTTTTCCAATGCAGAATCAGAAGTTCATAGACTTACGGTGGATATTAAACCAAGAGGGATCTATGAAATAACTTTTTCCTCAGATGTATGGAAATCAATTCTTGTCCTCTATTAGTCTGAGCTTTACAACATCTGAATTTAAATCATGGATAGACCTGTGAAGGCATAAAGACACAGATTCAGTCAGCACATTTCATGCATTTAGTCTGGAATTAATTTGTTTTATCTTTAAATATTTACAAAAGGGACATGTATATTTGTCTTCCTGGATTCTCTTTATGGTGAAGGGAGAAAAATAGGCCCTTGAACGGAACAATTAATCTGAAAATGTTAATCTGCTTTATGATGGAGTGAATCATTCCCCTAGATGAGCCTGTTTCTCTCCACTGATTATAAAGACAATCTAAACATCTAAATCAGATGGAGAGATCTGTACCACAGATGCCTGTGTTTGATCAGATGATCTAAGTTTCCAGGTGCTTCTGTCACAAAGTCTGTTCTCTACAGTCCTGATAAATTGTAAACTCTCAGAATAGTTCCTGTCTTAGTTTGAACCTTGGCCAGCATTTTCTTAGTACAGGTGGCTTGTAAGTACAAGTCAAGGGTCATTTCTACCAAGCAATTTGATATGGACTACTAACATTTCCAGAGAGTAAAACGGTTTAACACAGTGCATGTGCGACGTTCTGCACTGACTCCAGTATCAGAGAGTAGTTATGAGCATGTTTAGCTTACAGGATGTAGTCCATGTGGCTGTGATTTCCACACTTGCTACAAGCAACAATTCTGAACAAGTTATACACACGGAAATCATATCTTACTCTCCATATTGATCTCGGTCCAAATATTTTCATTCCACTAGCTACAATCGGTGCTAGGAGGCCTGATATTTTGGGACACATATCCTGTGGTCATCATTAAGAATGTAAAAATGGTATTCCAGAGCTCCATTTAAACCTCTGTTTAGATCACTATCCATTCACATCCAGTAATGGTCATTTAATGGGAAAATATGAAATGTAGCAACAGTTTTCATCTAGTACAGCTTTCCTTGCTCCTTCTCTGGTCATTTTAGTAATTACAGCATTCTCAAAGCTTTCATTCAAATCTCTTGCATACTCACAAGGACAGCTGGGAAGTTTCCATAACAACTTTAATCCAGTCAAGATCTCATTTACTTTGGGGATATTATATTGTTGATTTATAGATTCCTTCTGCAGAATCATATGATTAGAGAACGTTTTGGGTTGAAAGGGACCTTAAAGGTCATCTAGTTTCAGCTTCCCTGCCATGGGCAGGGACACCTGCCACGGGCAGGGACACCTGCCACTACATCAGGCTGTAAAGCATCAACAGATCTTTGTTTTAATAAAAATACAGTAAGTGTACTAACACTATTCAAGACTGATACATGGGACAAGACAAATTATTCCAACCAAGCACACTTGAAAAACGGTGACTAGAAGTGCTGGACACTGAAACAGCCTCCATGCTTTAGTGGATAAAAAATAATGTGTGTGACACTTAGAAAAAATGCAGGACACGGAAATATCACAGGATAAAGCATCTTCTGCATGACCCAGACTGCATGCAAGGCACTATTTTCTATTTCTAGGTATCCTGAATTTCAATCATATTATCAGCTACCTGCTGAGTCTGGCAACATATCTAATTTCATGTTGAGCCACCTGACTGCTTTTTCTCTAAAAAACATTTTCCAGTCTTATTGTCAGTGACCTAGCAAAGGTTAGCCATAAATCTTTTTCTCAGCAAGGGTGCTGATAGTTTAAGAGCTTCCCTAATAAGCAATGCTATATTTCTGAGCTTGTAACCCGAACAGTATGAACTATCATGTCTTTCTTTTATTTAGATAGGGCTGTGTAAATCCAACAGGTTAGTGAAAAATTTGGAGGGTTTTTTGGAGGATTTTTTGTGTATCTGTGTCCGATAGACTATTTGTTTTATTTGTGTTTATTCAATCATGTTTTGCTGTTGCTGATGAATAGTCATTCATATTGCCTAGTCATACTGTCTGCTTCACTGGCTTTTCTGTAAGTAAACTGGCACTGAAGGTGTCTTATATACAGGCTCCTCTTATTTAAAATACTGAAAATCAAACTTTTCAGCCATAAATGTGATACGATTTGTTTCATTTATTAAAGAATATGCAAGATATTATTTGGGATATAAAGCAATTCTTTGAACCAAAACCCCCCCTAGGATTCATTTTCCTACACTTAGATTAGCTTTAATCTGCTTCACCATGTCACTGAAACTGACTGGTTTAGACATTAGGACAATGTGTCCACTTTGTTCCCATTTAAAATAATTGTGGTTGTTAGGAATTTCTGCTTACTTAAATCCACCAAATTATTTACAGACCAAGAGTGATTTTTTTGTCTGTCAGGAAACTACTCTTACCATACTTAAATGGTGATCTTGATGAAGATTCTGATGATAAAATAACAGTGAAATTTTGAACCATCAAAGAAATGTCTGTGCTAATGTATTTCTTAAAATGCTGTGGAGTTTTGAACACTTGTAGACTCATGTGGGAGGAAAAGGATTGGAAGTCCATTATATTTAGATATATGTCCTTTCCTGGTCATCAAACACCTCAGACTTTAGTTGCAAACAAATATCTTTTATGGTTTCCCGTTTCCCAAAAGACAGAATAGAATCCCTCCAAGTTCATAATCAAAAGTAAACAAACTTAAATATTAGTCTATAGCTTTTTCAGAGCAGAACATGTTCACATAATATTTCAAAGACATAAGATATAAATATGACATAAAAAAGAATGAAAAATATGACAACAAGTATAGAAATCTATTGATTTCAGCTACGTAAAAGTAAATTTGGAGTCCACTGAGCTTTCCATTTTTCTTATATAAGATAGCCTAAAGCTGATATAATTGTAAATGAGACAAGGACCTGATCTGATTTTGATTTTATTTCTGTCACAAAACTCAGAGTAATATATTAATTTAGAACACAAGCCATTGTAAAGGCTGTTTTCAAAAGCACTGCTCCTGGAGAAAGTTAAGTGGAAAGATACAAAGCTTGACCCTACCAAGCCTGTTACGGATGAATGAAAACACATGATTTCAACATTATATTGGCATAAGTTCATTAAATTCACAACCAGGTATGTAGACTAAGTTAAAGTACTCAATATATTGAGTACTTAATATCCTCATGAGGATATTAATTAATGCTGGAGAGTATGGCATGATGTGTAAAATCCATGTAAGGTAAACATACCATATCATTTAAAAAGTGTAAATGAAAAATTATGAGCAAACATGAAAGAACACATCCTCTATGAGATGTAGATCTAAAATTTAGGCTACTACTGTAGTACAAAGATAAAATTTCTACTTAGGACTGCTAAAATAGTGTAATACACCACAATAGTGGCCTTCTTGGCCATCAACTGTCATTATTCACCTTATCCACTCAGAGAGAATGAACAAATCGTAATAATTATATGGATCCAAACAGTTTCCAATAAAAAAACAATGCAGGGATCAAATGGTGTGTCTTTTTTTTCTATTATTATTTTTTTCCAATAATTTTAAAACCAAAATATTTGAATGCACTATAGAAGGCAGATTCACACGCACTTACTTTCTGTGCTAGTCACATACAGAATGCATCAAAAAGAGGAGACAGTGTTCCAGTGAATTTATGAATGTTCAAAAGATCATTTAATCTCCTCACTATGGCAACTGTGCTAAAACACAAAATAGCAAGAGGTCTGAAACTTTAAGAAATTTTTGGATTTTATCTTTAAGAAAGCCTGGGGAGCCAAGTCTTCCCCCATGAATTTGAATCACAAAATTTCAGAAGTTTGGCTGTCTTGCTGCTTGTTACTACTCATATTCCCATTTTCATGGAAACTGCTGTTGTACTGACTGAAAAATGGGATAAGGTGCTTTAACATAATTGCTACTTTACACCACCCTGTTTTGCTTTTATGTTCAAAATGGAGATTATTTCAAAGTACCATTTTCCATATTCATCTTGCTGACATGAGTTTCTATGGAAACAGGAAAAAAGTAATAGCTGAGTCCTAGGAACTCCTTTTCAACTCAGTGACTAAACCTAAAAGAATTCTACTCTGAGCAGAAAGAGAAAACCAATTTGAATTCTATTCTGTAATGACTAAAAAGTTTTTTCTCATGAATTATTTGAAGAGAATGAAGACATTTTTTTCACTGTGGTGCTCTCGAGAGTTTATTATCTATTAATTTTAACTTAGTACTATATAAAATACATTATTCTGGGGCATGTTTCTGTTTAGAATTAAAAAAAACCAAAACACCCAAAAAACCCAAACCAATAAAAAGTGTCTACGTTGACCTTGTAGAGAAACTTCTCATTTTCTTTCTTCAGGAAATCCATTTGTTGCACAAGACTTAGTGACCGAAACCTAGCTTGGTATGCTAAAAATTAGGTAGTAACATTTTTCATTTCCAGCGTTCACAAGAGAAAATAAAAAAATGGTTTCAATTAAATCTATAAAGATACGTGTAAGAGAAATAGGTTGACTTTTGCTTTTTTTTATCAATAGTAAAATTTGTTTGTTTGAAGAGTTAGTTTAATTTTGTAAGTTTATTTGTAGTACAACACATTGAGTGAGTTAAAGATGTTTGAAACAAAACATGGCTGTAGTTTTGGTATAGTTAAATATTACATTCAAGTATTACTCCATTTCTGATCTCAACTTCACTGAAATGAGTTGAAAATCTCTCAGGGACAAACTTTAGAAACTCACTCCAATGCTGAACCAGAACAATCCACAAGTTTCACTGCTGTCCACTTTTAGTTATGATTTAATGCAATACTCTCAGGGATTCATAGAATAGTTTGGGTTGGAAGGCACTTTGAAGATCATCTAGTTCCAAGCCCCTTGCTATGGGCAGAGATGCCACCCACTGGATCAGGTTGCTCAGAGTTGCATCCAACCTGGCTTTGAACACTTCCAGGGGATGCGGCACCCACCGCTTCTCTGTGCAACCTGTTCCAGTGCTTCACCACCCTCACAGTAAAGCATTTTTCCCTAATATCTAATCTAAACCTACTCTCTGTAAGTTTAAAGCCATTTCCCCTTGTCCTATCACTACCTGCCCTTGAAAAAAATTCCTCTCCATCTTTCTTATAGTCTTCTTTCAATTACTGGAAGCCCACAATTAGGTCACCCCAAAGCCTCTCTTCTCCACACTGAAAAATCCCAATTCTTTTAACGTTTCCTGACAGGAGAGGTGCTCCAGATCTCTGATCAACTTGGTGTCCTTCCTCGATTTGTTCCAACTGGTTCATGTCCTTCCTGAGGTGGAGCCTCAGAGCTGGATGCAGCACTGCCGGTGGGGTCTCACCAGAGCAGAGCAGAGGGGCAGAATCCCCTCCCTGGCCCTGCTGCCCACACTGCTTTTGACGCAGTCCAGGATACAATTGGCGTTCTGGGCTGCAAGTTCACATTTCCATTCCATGTCCAGCCTCTCACCCACTGGCAATCTTTTCATCAATTTCAACATGTTCACTTATTTTTTTTAAAAATCATGCATAAAGAGTGGCTTTAAAATGCACGCCATTAAAATATTCAAAATACTTTTTTGTTTTTCCAATCAAATTGTCATTCATTCTTAGGAAAACCTGTAATTTTCAATCTTTGATTTTATACAGAAGCCTGTTCTATTTGTCAGCTGTCTCTGTAGTGATATAGAGCAAACACAAATATATGTAGCTATGTTATATATAAAGCTGTTCAAGGCATACTGATTTGCAGACAAAATCAAAAGTAGATATGAGTGACTGAGAGCCCATCTGTGTATCCCTGTGAATGGGTTAGACAAGGGTGCAATTTTTCTCCTTGTTTTTTTGCAATTGGCTAATATTTTAATAGAAGAAAGAATTAATATTTGTCTAAGTTAAGTAAATTAAATTTATAGCTGTCATTTGTGTAAATTGCCATAAACACAGCGAAGGAAATGTTATATACAGTGGTATAAAGATTAATAAAAATGCGAGGTGAAATTGTGGCTAATAATTTCACTGAAAGAACTTACCTTAGTTTCTCTAGGGATAGTATTTTACTCAAGGAATATAAAGAAATGTTCTTATTCCAGAAATGTCTGTTACTATTTATAACAAAACTGCAGCTCCATACCCTCTTTCTGAGAAACTAAGCCTACTCCATAGATTGGTGTTCTAGTATATATTATATAAATAAGATTAATGAATAATTCAAGAGAGTTACTAATGCTTCCTGTGATATTGTGTGTTTTAAAAGTGATTATAAGTTTTTCTTTTTCTATCTAAGCGAGTAGATGTGTAAAACCTGCACCAGAAGGACAGTGTTTACAAAAAAGGGGATAGTACCAACTCATTTGAGCTAAGATTTTCCTTTTGGGCTTAATCTCGCTGCATTGTCTGGAAGACATTTTGCCATAATGACATGCAAGTGAAAGGTAGCTGGCAGTCCTCATCATCTTTCACAAGCATTCTTTAATTAGCTGATTTGTTGTTACACAAGTGGTCTTATTATACCTATTTTATGAATGGGGCCCGTAAATCAATGGTATGGGAAGCTAATATGACTGTGCTAGCATCAAATTAAAAATATCCCCTTTCAAAAATAAGTAAGTAAGCAAGTAAGTGAATAAATAAATAAATCCCAGAATACATTAAAACTGCTCTTGGGGCAGACATTTGCTCTGTCACATTGTAAGGAAATGCTGACAGTCTCAACACAGCTGAAGAAATATTTCTTTCTGACAGACCACACTAAGGATGAAATAATGCATGGGCTTGGTTTCAATATCTCAGTAAGTCAATGACTTCCCTGATTTCAATTTATTTCTGCATTTGCAATTTAGGGCTGAGATCCAGAAAGATCAAATAATTTTTAAAATACGTGTGACTACTTTTCCAATGGCCTTTCTGACCTACAACAAGAGCAAATGGAAGTTTAAAAATTGTATTCCCAAGTTTAAGGGTAGCATGTCGTCAGAACACACTAAATGGAGCAACAGCACATTGAAAATACAGTGCAGAATTCAGTCTGAATTGCTAAGTTTCTGGTACCCCATACTTAAACTTTCATTTTTGCCAGGTCTTGGGACTGTCACATTCCAGCTTGTTCATACTGTCTGGGCATACTGGGAATATTGGTCATATGCACTGGTTTCTGCAGTCACAAAACCATTCTGGTTTCTGCACTCACAAAATAAGCTGCAATTTTACATTCTTAAGCATGAATCATAACTAGAAACATTGTCTATCATTCTCCCAGATGGAAGCAGGTAGAATATGTCTGATTTACAGATGTTTACTGTATACATCTATTTGTATGGACCCTTGTGTATACAGTTAATTGGCATAGAAATGGCTTATAGTCAGTGGAAAGAAAGACTGTATGAGACTTAGTAGCATGGGTGGATTATGTCAAAAAAATATGTGGATAGGATTTGCAGCTGACAGGGCTTGCTTCTTGCCTTAGCAAGGTGAGTTCTGTTTTTGAACTCTTGCCATTGTATAAAAGAGACCAGAAAAGACTAAAAGCAGAAAAAAGAAAAGCAGTGTCATGGACAGTTATAGATTCAACCAGTGTTGAATACATCCATAAAATAATTATATCCAAGATCAGACTTTTTGGAAGCACCCAATTTTCTAATTGTACTCTGAGCCTTCAATAAGGCTTTGTTCAGTTTTAGAAGTTTTTCCCATTTTTTTTTCTTGAGAATAGGAGCTTTGTTTTAGTAAATATATGTTCCTGCTTGTGAACTTTCCACAGCTGAACAAGAAACTCATTCCTATTTTGTGTTTTCTCTGCATCAAGTATAAAGATTAAATTTTACCAGTAAATGTCACCCTATGACTGAGTGCAAATTTAGAGATAGTGTGATTGATCAGTGACTTTGACCTTAAGAAAAGATTCACAAATAGGTTTAAAAGACAGAGTGGACATAACTTGCACTTCTGACCTTGCAGAAGTGAATTTTTTTAGGTTTGTAGCACTCAGACTGCAGTAAATTCTGTCTCTAGCGTGCTGCTTCTGTGTCAGATTCTCCAAGCTTACCAAGCGTGGTTCTTATAAAGAAAATACATTCTTACTACATGTAAATAATGTTTCTTTCTGTTATATGCAAACTAGAAAGATTTCTGCTGCTATCAACTACTTCTCTGATGTTAAATTTCTGCCTCCTTGTCCACCAAGGTGTTTCTGTACCTTTTTTTCTCCCTATGTCTGCTTTGGGTTAGGAAGACTGTATCATACAATCATTCGAGTAAAATCAAACCAAAATCTATTTATCTCTGAAATTATGTTCTAAAAAATAGGCATGCTGTTCCTACTAATTGAATCGGATGCTGTACTTTTACTATCTTTTGATTTTCTAAAATACAAAAATACCCGTAACACTGTATTTCCCTTGAGAATAGCATTTATGTGTGATTTCTGTTTGTTTTGGGAGCAACACCTACTGAAAACTTCATATCATAGCTCACACCCTTTTATTTTAGTTCCACTTCTTAAAAAGAATGGCCAATAAAAAATAGTAATTTAAAAAAATACATGTAGAATTAAAATTCGTAATACTTCTAGAAACTTAGAAATCTTAGGGACATAAGCTGCTTTAGCCTTTAAAAGCAGGAGGCTTAAACTCCAAATCAGTTTGAATTCTCTGAGCCAATCTTTGTCTGTGGGAAAAAAAAAAATGAACAGAGGCACAAACTAGATAACAGCCTTTTATGGGGTACAGAAATTAAAGTAACAGAATTACCTTTCAAAGAGATCTCCAGGGCTTTAATGTAAAAATAGCTATTATTTTATTAGACAAGGCTCTAATCCACAGTCTGTTCAGCTGTACTCCAGACTTCTATAAGATAATCAATGCCTCCACTGGAGAGTAGCGTGATTAAAAAAAAAAAAAAAAATATATATATCTTTGGAGAAGCTGGGGAGCCATCTTGTGGTGATTTCATTTAACCCTCAAAAGAAAGGAGTCTAGTTTGCATTAAATTGTTTCATTTTCAGTTCAATTAAAGGTTCTCATTGCCGATACAGAAGCTTTTGGCTGGAAATGTATTTTTTCTTTTTCTGTACTTTTTCTCTGTTTAGACATCGACATCAAAGTATATCTAGGAAAAAGGTGAAGGGAAAGAACAAAGAATAAAACAGGCTGTGCTTCCACAAAATTTGTTTTAGAAAATTAATATAACCCATTGTGCTTCCTATAACTGAATGATTTTTACCAGATGCCTTTTCTTCACAAATATACTATCATTAAGTAAGAGAATGTCATAAAGGAGAAAAAAAGAAGTTCTTTGGATTAAGAAATTTATACTTCATGTTTTTCTATCACACACTTCAGCGAATTTTTAAATTCTTTTCTTGTCATGCAAACACAGTAACTTTTCTGCATGGCCAGATCTCAATAAGAAGTTGAATGTGTGTTTTACACATTTATGTTAAATTCCTGAAGACTACACAAAGACTTGGAGTTAGCACACTTAGATTCTTCTATGGAATGGCCTTTGCAAGTATACAGAGAATCTGCTTTAGAAATTCTAAAAGCAACCGGGTAAAGATGAAAAAGGTACATAGCTACTGCATTTGAGGAACCAGCTCTGCCTCAGCTGAAATGAAATAATTCACTATTAGTTCTTTGGAATATGTTTGACTTGCTCCCTACTTCAGAAGACTAATTTAGTAGTGTCTAGGTTTGCATTTACTAGCCTAGATAAGCAGCAATAAACTTCATGAATCACCACGAATGTCACCACTTTCAATGCAAGTAATTGCACTGACAATTTTTATTATATTTGTAAGTTATATAAGGGTAATAGTTTTTCCTAGGTATTATTTCCTTGTATCTTAAAACCGAGAAAAACATCTTGAACAATATTACAGAAGAGATAAAGGCTGCTTTTCAGCAACCACATTCCTAACAATAAGTTCTTGAGTATGTGGCCATCAAAATGCGCTTTGCATCCAAGGATAACCATAGTCCTTGCTCGTGTTGGTTTTCTGCTGTACCCGCGCCCTGTTTGTGCTTACTGTTGTTCTTCTTTGTCCTTCCTTTTCTTCTGCTTCTTACATTTACCCGCAGTCATCGCCAAGTAAAGGCAGTATCACTGCAAGTAGTAAGGGGTCAAATCAGACTGAAATGGTCTCAGAGAGTTTATCCAGGAACCTGGATGATTAATATTGGCATTTTTATTCCCTTCCATTTTCTCCCCTCAGCACAATTTGTAGCTTTTTCTGATTTCATGTATGTTCAACTTTTGTCCTAGTTAGAAGAACCATTCCAAAATTTCTGCCTACATAGTGGAGTGGGCTTATTGTTTAAATCAATATTCAAATCTGCTAAGCCATCCCAACATTTCCATAAGTATACATTCTGCTCACCTTTTCTGCGTGAATTTCATCTGCACAGTTTAAATCTGAATCATTCTAAACCTCACCTCACTGTCAGAATTGGTTTTGCATGAAGGCATCTACACAGATATTCTAGGGTTTTTTCCTAACATACTAAGACAGTCATAACTACTGTTCCTTTGGTTAATACATACTGAGATGCATAAAGTAAACTGCAAATAAGGGCAAGGTAATATTTCTTTCCCCATTGCAACAAATTTGCTTGCCTAATTTATTTATTTAATCCAAACCTCTTGCAGAGACATTCTACCTATTCTCACACAGGTCTTTACAAATTATATGCCAGATCTAGATTATATTCCATTTTCTCCGTTGCCCTGTCTGAATAACACATTGGAGGTGGTGAAGATGTAAAAGTTTGAATAAGTGAAGTACATATGATGGGAATCCAAAGTGCTTTCCAGTTTCTAGATCCAGATAGCCTTCCTCTCAGATGAGCTACAGTAACCGAAGATGCTTCGGACACCTAATGTAAAGAATCAGAACCTCCAGCTATTCTGTGGTGCACTTTGAGGAGGTGGTATACACACATTTTATCCTTTATAGTCAGAAGACTCTGCTGAAAGTCTGTGGGAAGTATGTCTGGTTTGCCTGAATGACCATTAGTCATTAGATTCATAGAACTTTTGAACACGGAATCCTCATGTATAACTCAGCTATCAGATTTGATTTCATTATCATTTTAATGTTCAAGTATCACTGCCCCTGAAATACAAATGACTTAATAGGATTACAGCAGTTCATCCCCTTTCTTACCTCTCAAATGAATAGTATTTACAGTACGAATATTGCTTCCTGGGCTGGTAAAGCTGAAATAGATCAGCAAATACTTTAGCAAACCATATCTTTTTATCCTTAATATCAAGATGTTTCTGTGTAGCTTCCATGCAGAAAAAATAAACAAATGCAATCTAGAATGAAAAAGAACATCACGTTCTGAAGGCGTTTGTAGTAATAGCAATAATTGAGAGAAGAAGGAAAGGATAGATGTTGGAAAGACCTGATTAGAAGATGGCAGAAATAGAAAAAAAGAAATATCTGTATATGTAGAGAGACAGACATGGACTGATAGCACATCAGCAGTTAAACTGAAGAAAAATAAAGACAAAGAGGCTTATAGTTTAACTCTGAGAATAAGGAAGAAGCTTAAAGCTATGGAAAGGGAAAAGATACAGAAGAGAGGAAAAGAAATATAAAAGCAACAAGCAAATTACATGAGAAAAGATGGAGATAACCTTTCTTAATGGACATCAAAAAACAGTCCGTAAAGAAAGTTTGTAAAAGCAAACACTAGAGAAGTACATACAAACTCGGGCACTCAGGTGAACAGCTAAAATACTGAGCATGATGCCCAAGCTTTTTATGTATTTTTCATATATTTGTAGCTTTGTAGATTGATAATGAATGTCCATAGCTCCAGTAGTTTTCCTACCCCTTTTCCCCTAAATTTTAGACCAATAAACTGACCTTCTAAACACATTCCTGAAATACTTAGTTTTATTCCAAGTAGGGGACCTAGAATAAGACATAATTAGAAGTGGGGCAGAGAACCCCTTGGACTAACTCCAAGGGGCTGACCCAGGGCTGGGTTACTGAAGCAGCTGAATCTCCTATTGGATGTACCTGTTAGATATCCTAATTGTTTAACCTTATAAAATTGTAGAAATCTGGTGCCGGGTGTGCCCATCACCACTGGGACACCTGGAAGCTTCCAATAAAGTCTGCTTTTTACTTTACTATTCTAACACTGTTGCAAGGTTTTTTTCTTATACACAACAACAAAATATCATTAACACAGCTTTTGTAAGACAGCAAAACTGTGTTTGATTCCAAATAAATATTATGTGACATTACCTAAACTACTGTTCTCTTCAGGTACACTGAGATGAGGATATCAGTCTTTAAAATATTTTATATTTTTGAAGTGCTGCTTTCTCTCAGGTGCCTGTTAAAATCTTTTTTTCAAAGCTTGAGTTTCTGATTAATTTGTCTTATTTCTACTTTACACTCATAATTATACAGTCCCGTGGGAAAAAGTGTCCATATTATGTATCAAAAACACAATCTGTCACAATTTGGCAGTTTTCAGTCTTCGCTTAAGGGAAGGTCAGGAATGGAATATCAGGGGGTTTGCAGGTCAAGACAGAGATGAATTGACAGAGGACTGTGGGGGCGCTTGTTCATTGTTTCTCACAGTATACCTAATTCTGACTAATACTAGCACAGTGTATCACTTGAGGCTGTGATCCTGCAACAATTATTCATTTTATGAGCACTGAAATTATCCCCAAATGCAGTTTAGTATTGACTTAACTAGTGAAGCTGCAAAGACGCTATTGTGTGCTTTGATTCTGATCATGACAGGGTGGCTTCCCACATAGGAGCGCACACCTTCAAATTAAACATATGTCACATAAAGGTTAGCTATTTATAAAATTCTGCAGATGCTGCTGGATGTGATAAGGTAACCACTACTTAGATAAATACAATGTTGTTATATATAAATATCTTCCATAACCTGAGTGTATACATGTATAAATCAAACCCCTTTATTTTGCTTTTGAAAAGACTGGAACCAAAAACCTTTCTGAGACTGAGCATACAATGCTTCAAATTATCTACATCATGATTGGCCAAGAAGACCAAGGGCATCCTAGCTTGTATCAGAGATAGAGGGTCCGGCAGGATTGGGGTAATGGTTGTCTCTCTGTACTCAGCACTGGCGTGGCTGCACCTCGAATCTTGTGTTCTGTTTGGGGCCCCTCACTACAAGGCATTGAGGTGCTGGAGTGTGTCCAGAGAAGGATGAAGCTGGTGAAGAGTCTTGTATCGGGTCTGGCTGAAATGGAGCTCATTTCCCCACAGCAGCCCTCAGAGTGCTGTACTTTGTACAGGGAGCTGGAAAGGTGCTGATAACACCCCAGTGCTTTGGCAGTGCTGGCACGTTCTGCACCCCACCAGCAGGTTTGGGGTGGGCAAAATCTTGTGAGGGGACATAACCAAATTGACCAAAAGGATATTTCACACTATATAACTTCTCCTCAGCTATAAAAGCTAAGAAAAAGGAAAAGGAAGTGGGGACATTTGTCATTTATAATGTTTTGCTTCCAGAGCAACCACTATGCATGCTGAAGCCCTGCTTCCCAGAAGTGGATGGACATTACCCGCTGATAGAAAGTACAGAACAAAATATTTGGCATCTCTCATCTTTGCTTGCATGTGTGACCTTTCACTTTTGCTTATCTCGGTCTGTGTTACTTATAAGTCGTATTTTCTACAGCCATCTTGCTGAGGAGAGGAGTGACAGAGTGGCTTGGTGGGCACCTGGCGACCAGTCGAGGTCAACCCACCACAAGTCTAGAGCACATGTCTCATGAAGAATGACTTAGGGAGCTGAAGGGTCTTTTCCGGCTGAAATGATTCAATGATTTATCTCAGAAAATCCAGATATTCATAATAACTGTACCATTCCAAATATAGAACTTAGCACTTATTTTGTCATATAAGATCTTCCATTAATCAAGATTGAAACAAAAATTAGAGATATGATTAGTTCAATACATTTTTTCCTAAGATTATTATTCATATTGAGTTAATTATTCATATTATTCATTTTTAAGGAGTTTTTTCCATTAAAAGTATTTTCCATTTTTCTTATTTACTTAATATCTGATATAAAACATTTCAAGTGACTTGTAGATGTGGTTGAAAAATCAGTAATTTATCCTATGAATCATAATGATTATAATGAAAACTTTCAAAATTAAGGTATTTTGAGTATTCTGTAGTTGAAGAAACATGGAGACTATCAATAAAATTTTTCAAAAATAAATGCTTACATTCACAAATTCCAAAAGAAGTATGAGTTTTCAACAAAATCTATAAAACTTAATTTTTAAATTTTTGATTGGCTACAATATTTTCTGTGACTCTTACTAACTGCTGTTCAGCAACTGCCATGACAACACAGCCATGATCATAAACATGTTGAGGCAAAGCAATTATGACATAGCACTAAACTGAATAATACAATTATGATATTATTAGGAATATGCATGCTTTGCTACTTTAGAAATACAAAATATCCAGCAGGGAAGTGGTAGGATCTAAGTACATTCAAAAGGAAGTTGAAGCTTTTCCATGTTTAACAGAAAAAGCAAAGGAGAGGAAAAAACCCAACCAACCTCTGGCTAGTATGAAATTTAAGGTTGCGACAAAGTACATGGCACTGAGAAAGGAATTTATAAAGACAGATCAGCATTAAATTTCATTGTTATGATTTCTCCTGAGAAGCATGTATCATTTATACATATGAAAACAGGATTTTTTTTTTGCTATTCAACATTGCATTTTAAAAAGAGGTATCTCCTAAACTACTCTCACGTTCTTGCTTGTTATGACCATTCTCCATTTTTGAGTAATAATTACTATACCAAAACCAGAAGAAAAGATAACTGTACCAAAAAGAGAAGATTAAAAGTTATTATTTCTGCGATATGAGGATCAAAATGGAATTATTTTTACTTTATATTCCTTTTTTATGTAATAAGGCAGGTTTCAAAGAATTTCAGCAGGGATGAAACATAAGAGCTGTGATTCAACTCTGAATTCAGGATGTCTCTCAATTCGGTTTGAAAATGACAGGCTAAATAAATACATCAGCTTCATTGGCACTGAGAATGAATGCATTGTTTTATTTGAATTAATTACTTCTGTGAGAATATGAGAATTATATAGAATAAAAGTTCAATTATATAGAATAAAAGTATGTATCCATTTATTAATAGTCAGTTTTTAAAATTAGTAGAAAAACTGAATTATGATAAACTATGGATGTAGAGAGTTCACTGTTCAAGTGTTTTATATTTGAACTAATTGATTTTCTTCTAAAATACAGTAACTTTTGTGCCTGTATAGAGGCCTGCCAGTTTCTGCATGTAGCTTTTTACTACTTCATATATGTTAAACAAAATCACAATGTAATATTTGATCTTAGAAAAAGAGAAAACCTATTAAAAAAAGATCCAGAACTGAATATTTTTTTTCCAGATGTTGGTCTTTGCTGAAAACAGCAAAAAGAAGCACCATACAAGTGACTGCTTTTGCAGCAGGTTTTTATTAAGATTTTCTATAGGGGAAAATTCTCCAGAAATAGATGAATCCATTTATTTTTATACCTGTGAAATTACAAGTTATGTCAATAGTACTTACACAGCTTTCAGCAGGACAGTAGAAATGGAAATTCAGACTCTTGGTTTTATGATCTCCATACTTTGTTTCTGGTTTCTGTGTGGTCATCATCAGCACATTCTTATTGGGATTTTGCAAAACAGGAAGTACAGTGGGTCATGAGCAAGACCTGTGTGAACACCAGTCCCTTCAGAAGCATTCACTAATTTTGTAAATATTGCTTTTGTGATCTCAAATCAAAACCAACTTACAGAATGGACTGAAAACTCTAGAGTGTTTACACAAATTAATTCATATTACTTCAAAGTTCAGGAAGCATACTTACAAAGTTCGGAAGATTTTACATATATTCTCTGTAAGAAAACAGTGGTTTAAGGTGTGGGTTTGGTGACTGGTATTTTTGTTTGTTTGTTCATTTTGTTTATTTTTGCCATTTTACAAGGGAGAATGCCTATGCTATTCAGCTAATGTCCAATAATCATCACAATTCTCCTTGACTCCATGTTCAGGGTGTTAATGATCAAGCATGAAAATTATCCAAACTAAAATTTAGCCTGAGGCTTCTGAGAACGTCAGGTTATGTCTCTGTAGGATTATGATAAATGAGCTGTTAAAAGACTAATCAAAGGACTGTCCAGTGACTCAGCAACATTTTCAATTGCCATTTGCATGTAAAGGCAGAATTTGCTAGAGACTTTTGGCTGCAATCCTTGATGTATCACTGCTCTCACTGTCTTTGGCAACAATCTGAAGCAAAAATCTTTCAACTTCTCATTCACATCTTATCTCTAAGAAACAAATTATTATTGCTAGAAGCCTGGAGAAAAGAAGGCCGAGAGGAGACATTCTTGGCCTCTATAACTCCTGAAAGGATGTTGTAGTGAGGTGGGTATCAGTCTTTTCTCCCAGGTCACAAGTGGCATGATGAGAGGAAAGGGCCTCAAGTTGCATCAGAAGATGTTTGCTTTAGATTTTAGGAAAAATTTCTTCAAGGAAAGGGTTATAAAGCCTTGGAGCAGAATGTTCAGGGAAGTGGCAGAGCCATCATCCCTGGAAACATTCCCAAAATGTGGATATGGCACTTGACATTACTTCTGTGACATTACTTCTCTGAGATCCCTAACACCCGAACCTCAAAAAGCTCTTGAAAAAGTCACTGAAGCTCTTCAACAAAGACAAGCTAATCAATGTGTAGAATCCCTACCTTTCTTTCTCACAGTGCTAGAAGAGAAGATTCATCTGTGTGGTCTCATATTCCAGTGTCACATGGTTTAGTGATGAACATGGTGATGGTGCAATGTTGATGGTTGAATGAGATGATCTTATAGGTCTTTTCAACCTTAATGATTCTAGGATTCTATGAAGCATGGAATAAAACCCCAAGAGAATATGATGGTAGCTTCTCTTCTCTCTCTTCTCTTCTCTTCTCTTCTCTTCTCTTCTCTTCTCTTCTCTTCTCTTCTCTTCTCTTCTCTT
>VZRV01009038.1:237531-303899 GCA_013398115.1 Falcunculus frontatus
CCTCCCCTCCCCTCATCTCTTCTATTCTCTTCTCTTTTCTCTTCGTATTGCTCACAGAATACAATGCCAAAGATCTAACTGAGAAAAGACATAAAAAAACCTCAAACAGTGATAGAGCAAAACTTTCATTAAATTTCTAGACTTGAGAATAGTATAATAGTAAAAATCACTTTCTTGCCCTATGTGCTTGTCTGCTAATAATGTATATACAACCATCTCTTTTTGTGCTCTTTACATTCTATATTGTTTGATCAACTGGCAGGTTCTGCTGTTAGGAGCCCTAACACCAGGCTTTTCTTTTTTGTTCAAATTGTTGTATTGGTAGTAGCCCCAAAGAGGATTCAGAATTTCTCAGCCACTATTGAAGAGCTGCTCTTCATGCCAACCAAAACTGTTCATTTGCTACCTTTCAAAATAGGCACTTTCATGAGCTCTCTCAATATTAATTCTTCATAGGGCATATGATGTTATCTGAAAACACAACAAAGAATACAATATCCTCCTCCTATCTCTCCTTCGCAAAAATCTATGTCAAAATTATTGGTAGTTTTATTAACTTCCCTTGTAAGCATTCTGATGGTCTTTAAATATGGCAGCCACTTCATTTTGTGAAATGCCATATTGAAAGTTTCCATGGGAAGTGCTCAGTTTGTTAAACCGGTGGGTGCTTATCTATCAAAAAAAGATTGGACTGAAGAAAGAATATTTCTTATTTTCATGCAATTGGGCAAATAAGGCAAAAACTCACAAGTCCAAATCTTGTATTTCTATCAAACACTGTAAATTTTTAACATGGAATATCTAAATCGAAATACTCTTATAATCAGGATTTATTCAAAGTGGCTTTTTGCTCAGTAAAAGAGCGATCAAAGAATTAAGGACCCCAGAGTATTTTTTAACCAAAATGAAATTACATATCTAAGGGCTTGCTGTGAGGAGAACAACAGTGAGAGGTAATACATGAGGAAATAGAAGTGAGACGTATATTAATGTGGCAATTAAGTGTTGAGCAGATGAAATAGCTGGTAAGAATGAAAGTGAGACTGAATGGATCATGGCTAGGCAAAGCAAGTTCAAGGGCTCTGGCTAACTTAAATCATGATTTAGTGTGAGACTTTGGTCAGTATAAGCTCAAAAAGTGTTTGACCTGCTAAGCATACCAGGTTATGCAGAGATGACAAAGCAAAGTAGCAAATACCTATGAAAAGAAACCGCTTACTGAGACGAAATAAGTATTTCCAGGCTATGTCTTAGTAGTAAAAAAAAAACCAAACCAAAACAAACAAAAAAGAAGAGTAAGAAAACCCCCTGGTCTTTACAAATGTGCTTAAAATTATTGCAACCACCAATGAATACCAGTTAATATTTGATGATATATACCATCATTTTCAGCTTTGTTTCTTTAGTCAGCCAGTATATCCACAGACAATTCAAAATACAATTGTTGTAATACCCTAACATAGTGTGCAAGACACTGGAAGTTGGCATGAGAATCATAGGCAGGTCTTGCATGTTAGCCTTTTCTCAAGCACATATATTACTGGTAATTTCAAATGAGACAAACATTCATATGGATTTAAACAAACAAACATGCAAACACTTATGTTTCACAATATTAACAATAAAAATACACATACAATTTTTTCTTAATCATTTAATTAAAATTTTTCTCAGGGGCTGGTGCACCTTCACAAACACAACATTTTCAAACACTTACTTAACAAGTGCTCATATACTTGCTATGTTAGGCACCTAACAGAGATCTTAGCAGAAGTTACTAGCAGCATATTTTACATACCTGTGTATCATCATTGGTTACACAGGAGTTTAGGATACTTACTTACTGAGAGTCCTAACTCCTTCAGCTACTTGCCTTAAGACGGGCAGAGTGAACCGGAGCCCCAGGGCAGTATTAACACTCTTCAGCCACTTACATATTTACCAAATCTCCTGCTGTGCTCTTGCACAATTGGAGCGTAGGTAGAAATTTCCCAGGGGCTGTTTCTAGCTAAGTAGGACAGTTGCATGTGTATGTACTTTAACTACATTTGTCTTGGGTTGCAGAGTCTGGGTTTTGCTGAGCTGGAGGTTGTAATGAAAGCAGCTGCCTTTTTTCCTGCTAAGAAAGACAGTTTGCTGTTAGCCAGCTTTTATGTTTTCTTTTCTTCTTGTAGAATGTAAAAAAAGACAGACTGGAATACAAGAATTGTCTTCACTTAGCTATTTTGTGTGCATTGTCATATCCTTTGTTATTCATCTGTCCTTTAAACAACTTTAAATATCAGCCTTTTCAGTTTTGTTTATCACAAACAAAATTTTATATTTCCAGTCGCTTTTCTTCATCCACCTTGAAACCCATGTGTTGTCCCACATTTTTCTAAAATATGCTAAGCAGAAGTTAATGCACTAGTCCTTGTGACTGCATAAAATTGAGTTTTATAATCCTTAGTTGTGTTTTCTACTGTTTTCCTTTCTGTCTATCTGCTTTTTGATAACCAGTGTATGTTAGGCAAACACTTGTTTTGGGGGTGTGCAAGATGTTTTTTAAATAGTGTGATTTTATGTACCTTATTTAGGTCTGGAATAAGGGAAAAGGAGTTTGTTTGTTTGTTATTAAATGCATAATTTTTGTATGATTTGGATGGTTTTTTCATTCTAAGCCACATTCTCTGGACTTTGGCATCCTTACAGAAGTCAATAAGCACAAGCGGATAGAATAGTCACCAAATATTCACATCCATACTATATCCATCTACATCTGAGCTAGACTGTCATATTATCAGTGGAGAGCTCATGTCATCACAAAACAGAAGCGTGAAAATATACTGTGAATTATTTTGAGTAAAGGAAAATTGCCCTCTATATTTGTACAAACAGCACTACTAAAGCTACCAAAAATTGCTCAAGCTACCAAACAAGGCTCAGAGCACTCATTGACTCCTTCTGAATTATCTTTTATAGCCTTGCATAAACTACAGGTGCGATGATCTGAAGAAGGAACAGATTTAGAAACATTTACTTATACATACAGACCCACTGACTTCAACTCCTTTACTTTTTAACTTCAGCCATAGCTTAAAATGTTCCCTTAGGTTGGGTCTTCATCATGGAATTAACACCACCTGAACACAGAAAACATAATTTGTCACTAAACTTCACAGAGCAATAGTAGTTCTGTCCTAATGGTTGTGGAAAGATTATGTTCCCTGTTTAAAAGCCTTGCTATGCAGGTTTTCTACCTACCAGGGTTTGTTTGATCAGGCAGCCTGATAGATTAGCAAGATAATAATATGTACAGTTTGGAAGCAGGATTGATTACTGCTGACTCTTGTTTTCTGTTCTGTGTTCCACATACCCGTAAAAAAAAAATCTTATTTTGACTAACGAGCAACCTTCTAAAAATTATGGTATTATTGGAATATAATTTATTTGTCAGTGTAAATAATGAAGACTCAGACTCTAAGAGATTCATATCATATCAAGCCATCACCTTCATCTGCCCTGGACCATTATTGTCTTCTGAACAAAATATAGAATAAAACTACAATGATCAGAGGTACATAACCATACGTAAGGTATAGCTTTGATTTTGTGTTTTAGTCACTGAAGGACTGATCCCTCAAGGATTCCTTAATTGAATGCAGACTATATTGGGTTTTGGGTAGTTGTTCATTTGTTTTAAAATACTTTTTTTTTGCTTACCACTAAAAAATTTTCTATCGGGAGAATCCAGGTGGTAATCAAGCTGGTATGAAATTGTTTTCATGGAATAATTTCAATGGATGTTTTATGATAATTGCCACTCTAATATTAGCATTAACAGCAGAGATAATTGACAGAAGTCACTGGCCCTAGTCCAAGATGACCCTATTTCCTACCTGAATAAGCAGAATGGTAATTCTTTTTTTTTTTTTTCTCCCTCAACATTAATGTACATTTGTAGCAGTGAGCACTGAAAAACAAAAGTAACCCTGTTTTTAAGATAAAGTCAGAACAAGTGTGAATGGTTTCAGGAGGTAACTTTCTGCTTACAGAAAAACAGTGTTAGCAGAAGATTATTTCATAAGTTTCATACAGTAGTTTATCTATCTTTGGAGAGCCAAATTAACACATTTCAGTGAAAATATTTTTCTGGACCTCAGCCTATATCTCAGAAAAGAAATAAAACATAAGACACTTTTGCACTACAATAGTCCTGATGCAGAACTAACACTGATCTTCTTTACACATAGTATTTTTAATTTTTTTTGCAAACTTCAGTGACCTTTCTGGTGTACATCAGCTGTGAGTTGCAAACACACAACTACATTTCCTTTCCCTGGTCACATACCTGACTCTCATAAGGGAATTGCTATAGAAAATATTTAGATATTTAGAGCACTGTGTAGCCTCAATATATTTGGCCTTGTTTGTCAGGTTTCAACATATAAGAAATTTTCATAAAGCATAAGGATATATTTATATTGCTAGGGTTTTATGGATGTTCTTTAAAATCAAAGACTACTTATATGAGGTTTGTGATGATATCTGAGAAGTGCAGAAGATATGCATTAGATGGTTATGCTTTTTTGAATTAAGATTAATTAGAAGAAAACTTGTGGTTGGTAAAGACAAAAAGCTTGATATTTTATGGGTTTTTTGAAAACTCAAAAGAAGAATTCATTTTTAATCTCTTTCATTTCAGAGAATGTGAATTGGAAAAGTGATTTTGTTTATAGATGCATCTCCTTTACAAATTATTTCAGCTGAAACACTGGAATCATCCTTACATACATGAGAACATATCTTCAAGATTTGATGTGATAGTCACTTTTCTCTGAAAATTAATGGATAGCTGAGGGACTGGGAAAGCTGGAGAATTTACAGGATACAGATTAGATTTACCTTCTTGCTGAGTCATCTGTTGGAAATGTGGTGCACAGTCACCACTGTAGGCTTTTTCCTGTGAACCAGCACCCACCTTTGCATCCCTTTTGCTTTATCAGTGCACTGACTGCCATGTTAACCACGCATTTCAGGCTTATACATGAAATCTGCATCAGTCCCGGCCACTGGTATCCTCTGGTGCCAGATAAGTAGGAAGGCAGCTGTAAGTTTGCTTTGCAAGACTCTCTGCTTGGCAGGAAATGTCTCACACTGTCTGCTAGCTCCTGGCCTTGTTTCACTTCTCTTGTAATCACTGGTACTGCCACACACTGCTTCCCCCCATGCTGCTAGTCTGAAAACTTCTGATACTACACGAGAGAAATAAAAATTTCAAAAAAAAATCCATAGAAAAGGCACATTACCACTTACGATCTGTCCAGTGTAAGTGTTTTAGCTTTGTTCTGGCAGCGTAGGTTTTCTGTGTACGGTCTTTGCTATTAGATGTAACACAGTCTGTGTTAAAATTTTGTCAGCATACCTACATCAGTGGTGTCCATGAAAAAAGTCCTACATGTTCACTGATAAACATAATTAATACTGCTTTGTTGGAGAAATTATTTTTTGAGGCACTTAAATTGTATGTTTTGACCTTTTCCTAAGAAACATTTATCCTGTGCCAACTATCATTCTATCACTGTCCTGAACAATTCTCAGAAACACTCTGGTATTTAAAATGTAGGGATCATCTCCGATAGGGCTTCACAGAGAGACGTTGTGGTGTGGAAGCAGACAAAGTGTACTACGTTAGATATTGACCGTTCTCTGCCAACCGGCCTCTGCCCAGGTGCATTCCCAAGCATGTTTAACAGAATATCTGTAGCAAAAAAAAAAAAAAGTGTACTCTTGATGATTTAACTTTCAGGTCTCTTTTTTTGGTTTGTTTTCTGTTGGCATAGATCATGCTATCATTTGGGTTCTGCCAAAATAGCCAAAATAGGTAATATTGCAGAAAACTCTTTTTAGAGCTACGAAAAATCCAAATAAGAAAGTCTTTACGTTATGACAGCAACATTTGCAGACATCCACTTTTATGTTTGAAGACATCATCCTTTCTTTGTGTGACAGCAGGGAAGTACTTTTTGAACTGACAGTTAAAAGCACCAGTAGCTATTGAGCAGGAATTGGAACAATAAATAAGTTTGTGTTAATTGACTTGTTTGTTTATAAGAGCATGCCTCAGGAGCACAATAAGCACCACACATCTGGCCTTTCTAGCAGATTTGGCAATACTTAAACCTTAAGAGTGCTTAGACAAAACAATTTTTTACTAATAGTATTGTATTTCTATCTTGTACCTATTTATGTTTCAAGTCAGACAGACCGATTATTAATTCATTCCTTTGTTCCCTTTGGAAGTTTTCTTTCCTCACCTGCAAAATCTTTGTGAAGATGTGGAAAATAAGACATAACTAAGTGAAAAATTTACTTGTGATAAGGAGGCCAGGGTTTTACCCTCTGTATTTGGATGTCATAAACCTGATTTCTTTGTCAAAAATTTTTCAGCATCTGCTGAAATTACTGAAAATGGACAAAATAACTTTTTTCCTCTAAATCAGTGTCTACTGTGAGAGATGAGATTTTCTGGTTTTAATTTTAACCTTTGATTTTATGAAAATTAATTTTACAGTATGCAGTTGCATGCCAGAATTCCATTTTAACAATAAGTTGAAGTGATCTCAAATGATCATGTCACATGTCCATTGCATGCAAATGAAGAAACCAAAATAATCATTAATGGAGGATAATTTGACCCTAAATTCTATACTCAAACCTAAGAGGTTTCATAACTTTTTATAAGTGTGTGGAGGTCCTCTAGTTCTTTTAAAAATGTATCTTTATTCAAAGTATGATATAGAGATTCTGTATTTGCAGCTAAAAAAAAACCTAACTCCTTGCTACTTTCCTCCCTTCTGCATGTTCCACTCACAAAATTTTTGCTTCCTGCTGTGAAACAATCTATCAAACTACATACAAAGTCCTTGTTCCAGCTAACCTAAATTAAGCTTATTTATTCTGAACATGGCATAATTTAGAATGGGATATCTCCCTTATTCACAATAAATTTTAATACTACTTTCTTTCAGTCCAGTAGAGAGAAAAACATCTGTGATCAGAAGAAACCTTTTCTTTTCAGTCCTTGCTTCACTGAAAAGCTAATTGTGTGAGGAGAAAGAAAAGACTTTACAAGTGAAATAAAATATTACAACACAGGAAAACAGTAGAACATACGAAACAACACGTTAGGAACTGCAGTGAATATATCTTTGGAAATAAATCCAATGGAAGAAAATACATTATTGCAAGTACTGAGTGGTCCAGTCTAGACCGGGATCTTAGACAATAATGATATAGAAACAAAAGAAAGTTCCTCTTTCCTGAAGTGGTTATGGTTCCTAAGTATTGAAATCTTTATTTTAGTTGTAATGGTTTCTAATGAGTTTATAGATAAAAAAGTAAGACATTAAAGAAGTTGGTGTTAAATCTGAAGTTCAAATAACTGGATGTCATTACCAAGAAAAATATCAGACTCAATTATCTCACAAATACAAATACAACACCTCAAATACATACAGATGCACAAATATTTTACCCATTTCTTTTGGGGGAAAGAAGGCAGAGTTAGTTTGAGAGTAGCCACACAAATTTAGGCATTTTTTGTTATTTATGAGACAGAAGTTATTTTTTAAACAACCTTTTATCTCTTTATAAGCAATTATAACAACTCACCCCATAAGGCAAGATGGACTTCTTCCTGACTTGGACTTTTACACACTGACAAAAATAGACACATTTTCGCTGTCCATTCTCAGCATTTTATAGGCATTTCTCTGTACTCAAGTCTGTAAAGGAAAAAGGAAAACTATTTGCTGACTCAGTTCTAATCAAGTCTATTAGCTGACATCTTATCACTACAAAACGTTATCCAGAGTAATCATTTACTTTGCTGAATTTTCAAATAAAATTTTACTCAGTCTACAGAACTACTTTTCTCTTCTTTGGGAGGAAGAAATATAGAACATGCTGACATTTTAAGAAAAAATTAAAATCCTTTAACCCTTTTATCCCAGAACTTTACAGCCATAGGCTGCAGTGAGGGAAGAAGCAGTGAGAGTTTACTTTTGCAAAGTTGCATTCTCTTCTTTGCCATGGAGTGAGAACTAAAAACTAGATTTATCTAAGTTTCTTGTGACCTCTTCAGTTTTTTGGCTGGGGTTCTCTTCCTTGCATAAAGAAAATTGTGTACCTCAGCATTCACACGTTCACGGTAACTGCTTTCAGGCAAACACCTTTGACTCTTCTGGCCAACCAGTAACAAAGCCCCTACAGAAGTCATACTGCCAAAATACTGACTGTGCAATGTCTACACAAACCTTACAGACCTTGGGAAGTCATGAAGTTTATAAATTACTAAATTAACAGTAATTTAAAAAGTTACGTGTGTGTGTGATTCAGAAGAACACCCAGTGTGGTAAGCAACAACGAAAAGATGGAGTAGATGATCCTGAATGCATCTCAAAATTTTTTTTTATCTTTTTCAATCTTTATGTGCCTTTTTTTTCCCTCTGGTACTTTTAACCCATGTGACAAATTATTTTGAGGCTTTATTTTGAAATTGTCGAGTTTATAAACTTTTATTTACAAATTTAAATATACAAGCTAAAAACTCTGCTCTTAAGACTTCCTGCACAAACACAACTCTCTTCTCTCTTATATAAACAATGATCAGTAATATGTGGCAAGTTTTTCTTACCCTGCAGACAGCTGATGGACAGCTGAAGAAAGCTGGAAGAATCTTGAACAGTCAAGCGAGACAATTTCTACTTAAAGACAGAAAAAAATGTCAGCGTCTGTGTCATATCATTTATACACATTACCTCATAAGCATTGGAAGACTGAGCAGAATGCCTGGCATCCTTATACAGCTATAATAGCTAAATATTCAACAGGGGGCCCACAAAATCTAATATTCTGGGTAACAAGTACTAAAAATTAGCCCAACAGCAATTATTTTGAAGAAAAATATACCTTGAGATCCACTTCTCCCAGTCATCTTACTCTATATTGGATATGGATTTCCAGAGAATCAAATCCTTGATACTTATTGTGTAGTTTTACATGTAGGTCAACTGTCTCTTCATGTCCCATATGGAGACAGGTGAGTAATAGAGATCTCTGTAGCTTCTTTTTATTTTAGGACTTACTGGTGAGATCTTGTGTTCATTTATTTCAAAGATTATTGCACAATGAAAGGGGCTGAATTGGTCACCTCCTAAAGTCTTCGAGGACCAGCTGCAAACAGAGTGACACAGGAACAGACCACTAGGCTAACAGTGTTGGGGAAAACCATTGTCTTTAGACATTTGTGTTCTGAGGATAAACAGTAGATTTGATGGTCTGAGTTTTAGCATGGATTGGCAAGAGTTGGCAGGACATCTATTTAAAACTCTCTGTACGCGTGAGTCTGAAGTAAGTGACAGTACTCACTCACCTATACCCATCCCTCTTTTACCATGTATTGGAAAAAAAAAAAAAAGGCATCATGTAGCTTTTTACACCATTTCTAGAGATTGCTTGAGATGGCCACCTAAAAAACAGAAACTAGACAGGAATAAGGGAATAAAGGTACGTATTTATTTAAACGGCCTTCAAAGCTACACCCTGGGCAGGCCAAAGGCGACAGCCAAGATGGAGCCTGAGTCACGAGTTCTTCACACTTTTATAAGTTTGGTTCATTTGCATACCAGGATTAATTCTCCAATTACAACCCTAGTTAATGATGTAACTACCCCAGGTTTGCCCTTCTCTTCAGAGGCTTTAGTTTACATATTTTGGGGCCTGGGACAATCTAGGTGTCATTGGAGAACAAACATAGAATGGCTTATGTCTAACCAGCATGACAGAACAGCAGCTAACAGGCCACAAGAAACTTCAGAGTTACACACTAGGCAGTACAGGATTTGAAAAATATAAAAGTTAAAACCTAAGGCATCATTCCCGCACTCATAATTCCCTCCAGCTCATAATTTTCCACATATACTGGTATTTCTGACTGCTGCATAAAAACCTGAATCAGGAAACTTATAGGAAAAGTATTTTAGTAGTTATGGCTGTTAGAAAGCAAGGGTTGAATAAAGTGCACGTGTTGTATCACAACAGATTTCAATTGATACTTAATCCTAGACAAATTGCATTGCTGTTTAGCTGAATGCCAATTTAATGTTTTGCTTCCATTTATTTAAATTGAGTTGATATGCTATATCATTTTGTTTACTAAAAAGGAATCTCAGATTTAGTACAGAGTCACAAGGAAATACTGCTGTCATATTAATATAGTTAGTTCACTGTAGCATCAGAATTACCATTTTAAGACATTGGGGGAAAAAATCCTTCCATTCTATAAATTGCCGACATTAATATTTAAGAAACATAGACATCAACTCATCAGAATCATAAAATCCTTGATTAAGAGGTCAGACCATCAAGTCAAACCACTCATAAGAGAGGTTAAATATAACTGAATGTTCCTACTAGACCGTATTGAATCTGTCGTTTAAAATAATCCAGGAAATAAATTCTTCTTAATAATATTTTTATATCTATTAATAGGAGTAAGTTGAGCAGAAATTAAAAACCTTTAATAGTCACTGGATTCCACACCACATGGAGAACCCTGATTAACCCAGAGAGTCTGATCTGTGCAGTTTTGTGTTATTAGCATATTCTGTCAGAAAAGACATTAAAAGTTCTAATTTTCTGTATTTCATCAAAGGAGGCTTGCAGAAAAAAAAAGAGGAATATTTACATTTATTTCTAAGTCTCTAATACTCTTAGTGCTCTATGATAAAGTCACATTAGATAGGATTAATATGAGCAGCTGTAGATTTATCCTAAAACTGATGTCTAACATAGGTCAGATGAATCATATCACTAAGTGATTAACTGTCTGAAGTAAAAAGGAAGCTTAGGATAACTACCTCATATGTAGAAAGCTACATTGTAAATGTTGAAAGTTAAGTGAAAGTAATCCTGTCTTGTGGCTTCAAAATACAGGACTCGAGCACTCGATTACTGGTTTCACAACTAGATTAAAATGATAAATGTTGTGCAGGCAGTGCAAGTATGAACATGGGCAAAAATTACTGAGCTCATATGTAAGTAGAGGTTACTGGCATCACTTTTTTTGGATTTTTTCAGTGACCACTGAGGACTCCTGTCAGTGCTGGCAGCCTTTTCAGCAATCAGTGAATTGGTAATTCCCATGAGGAGACATAACTATGAGTAAGCTAATTTTCAGTGTGCAGAGATTACATATGGGTTGATTTTTTTCTGCCTGAGTAGCCATTTGACAGGTTGTGAAATGGGAGCTGAGTATTGTTGAAGCTGAGAATAGTTGTCCCTGAGAAAATGTGTAAGTGGCAGTAGGAATATGAGAAAATTGAAAATAAACATATTGTCATTGGGAAGCAAAAATACTCCAAATAAACTACTAAATACTCAAAACTATTGCTGAAAATACCATCTCTTTTGTATTTGCCTGATTTTTAACAGCAGATGTATAATCTACTGAGTATCAGACACCGTTCAACATCTATATCTGAGCTAGGAATCTGTTGAGTTTTATGTCATTGAGTAGGATATGGCTGTTTATTTGTCTTTGTGAAGGTACAAATAGAAGTCTTTCCAATAATCAAAACAACAAAACCCACCAGACATCTGTGTGGGGCATCAGGAGAACAAAATGCACAAAGTAAGCGCTGTGTTCTGTGGTTCAATGAAAATATGCCTTCAATGTATCCAACTGAACAAATTAGAGAGGCACAGATTGAAAATTTTCATCACTGATATTTTCTTTGGATTTAAAAATGGGAGGCACCGAGGCCTTAACTATCTTCAGTCATCATTCTCACACATGTTTACTCCCAAGTAAGAGTACTTCAATAAAAGTAGATTTTTCCCCTGGAGAGCTTTTGAAGAGGAAGAAACTTTGCACAAAATATTGTTTATCAAAGACTGGTGACACTTTCTCTTTTGGTTATATGTGCACTGCAGCTCGGAGTAAAATGAAAGTGAATAACCATACAACTTGCTGCATATTAGCAGGAGAATGACCTGCTAAACTTGTTTACTCTTGGTGAATAGACAAAAACATCTTAATTTAACACGCTCTTGATGAGTTGCAAACTATAGCTCTCCACCTTATTTCAGTTGACGTTTTTTGCGTTCAACTTGTACGAACAGACAGGCAGGTGATACATCTTTACTTCTGTCACGGTAACATTCCATATCCTCAGTCCACATTAGAATTACACTGAAAAGAGCCCTTAAAGAATTTTTATGAACACTCTATGCACATTTAATGTAGCTGTCAAAAGAGAAAAGTGTCTAGTTGAAGCATTATTCCAGATCTTGACAACAGTAAGTCTGCTGACACCTCTACTGTTATACATGCATAAAAGAGATGATGCAGTTTTCGATTAATCTACTTCAAACATTTAGAAAACTAGCCTGGAATAAATTTACACTTTCAGACATGATTTCTGCATTTTGTGTATGATCATCCCCCACTGTGCACACCATTTAAAATAGAAAGATTTAGTAGTTTAGTTTTGGCCTTGACATTTAGCCTGGCAAAAAAAGTCTAGTTTGAGATTATTCTGATTATGATTATTTAATGATTGGAACTGGTTTCAGTATAGACTGGGAAATAACAAGTATTTCTTTCATAAGAAGACAGAAAATAATCTCTTGGTAACTTCAGAATATATTTTATTGGCTGTTCAGCATTGATGACCACGAATAATAGCCTTCAACTGCTCATCTACATTTCTGATTATTAAATTTTAAACAGTCTGACAGTATGAGACATAAAGAATTAATATAACTCTCTATCACTGCTGCAAAAAAACTGCGTTTTTTCTTCCTCTGTTGTATTCATCCAAATTAGAAACACAAAGTTTTTTTTCTGGTGTGGAATGATGCAACCCACTCTTAGATTTTGCATTATGTGATATCAAGTACCTCTGAAGGTGAATGAATGCTGCTCCCTTTTGCCATCACACTAGTTTTCAAAAACAGCATGTTTACAAGCCATGTACATAAAAGCAGTTATTAATTTGTGCCATTATCTTTAGAGATTATTGAAGTTATTATTATCTTATTATTAAAAGAGGTAGTTCATGCTTCCCACGCCCTTTCAAACATAACCTCACAGCATAATCTGCCCCAAGAAGTCTATATTTGGAAACTATTATTTGGCAGATAAGTCTGGCAGGTTACCAAAACCAATCAAGCTCCTCCTTTTCAGATAAGGTCTTTGAAAAGAAGGTGCAGGAGGAAACAGCTATAACACAACACTACTGTATAAATTATGGAATTTTTTGATTGAATGTGGAATGTCAAATTGTGATGTGTAGATGAGAAAGACTATATTCATGCGCATCTTCCACATTAATAAGGAACCTGTGAACAGTAATCAATCATACATATTTAAGATTGCTAATTCGCCTCACAGATTTTGCACTGTCGCTTGCTCTTCAACCCATTCACACACTTCATCTATAAGGAACAGTATTTGAGCATACTGTATGTTAAATTATGTCAATACATCAATCCAACACCATGTTCTATTAGTGATAAATAATTACATATCCAAACAGAAGACTGGCTAACGTCTATACAAAACAAGGGCAGAAGTCAGCTACTTTTTATATAGATGTAGAGGTGACATGATTTTGGACAAGCAGAAAGCTTTGAGAACACTCCCTTTCTTAGAAGAAACTTGAGGAATTGCTTTGATATTTTTCTAATTGAATCTGCAAAAAGGGACTGTAAAATGAAGATAAAATACCATTACATTGGATTGATATTTCACACACATGCAGTGACTCGCAGTTCATTCATGCCCACGTGAAAGAGTAGTAGGGGATAGTAGTGCCTGCCCTTGACTGTTTGTGACACCCTCTCACCAACATCTCGGACCTTAGTTCCTGGATGAGAGCATAACTCGTGACTCCCTGTCAGGCTGGCAGGTGGGTTCTACAGCATGTCTTAATAGATGTCTATCCACTGTGAGAACTCATCGTTTCTTGTTATGGTATCCACTGTGTGCTGTTGTTACAGTTTCTCCTTGTAGACCTTGCTTGTGGGTGTCTACAGCTGTGTACAGCAGTCTCCTTCCTGACCAGTTCTGTCTGCGTGGAAGCATCAGGCATCTTACGGGCTTTCTCCATAGAAACACCAGTTTTAACTCTGAGGCAAGTATCCACCATTATGGAAGAGACCTGGAGCACTTCCCTGGGATGTGGACCTCCAAGCAAGGTGCAAGGCCCTCCACACACACCCTCCTTTGCAAACTGCCATGCCATTCCCTGGATGGTGCACCATACTCTGTTTCCCCACTCTGCTGGCAGTGCTCCTGGGTCTGGAACTCCCTGGGGCCATTTAAACATGCTGCACTTGCTCACGAAGAGTTACTGGCTCCTCGTGGGGTCTCTGCCCTTGGTCATGTTTCCCTGGCTTCAGAAACCCTCAATCTTGCACTGAGCCACAGAACTTACCACTGCCACCACTGCATGCCTCGCTGGGAGAGACTGGAAGGATTGCTGGTTACATACATTTTGTCCGTGTGTGTGGTACAAGGGACAGGTCAGGCCCTGCTCTGGTGAGGCGATGCCCAGCTCTGCACACCCCACCCCCCCAGCCTGGATCCCAGCCCCGCAGTCGCTGCCAATCCCTGGCACAGCTAAGGCAGTGGTCCACAGCTGCCTCTGGAGCTCCTAACCCAGCTCCTGAGTGGCCACCAGACAGGAAGTCCCACCTGAGGGAAGGGCCCAGGAAGCCCCAGAGGATATTTCAAGCAGAACAGGAGGCAAGCACTTCTTGTCTTGAGCCTACTTCCTCTTGGGATTTCTATCAGCTGAGCACTGGACCCTACCTCCTCTTGGAATCTCTATCAGCTGAACACTGCTTGAACCAGGAGTGGTAGTTATGTTTTTTCTTTTCTATATGTTTTCTTTCTCCTTCTTATTCCCTCTTCTTGGAATTTTTGAGAAACTTAAAATCAAATGGGCTTAGAGTTTGCTAAGTTGAATGGGCTAAGTTAGTGCTTTGGGAAGCATTTATGTTGACTGAATGCTGCTCTAAACCTTTCACCAAGATTCTTTAATTTTCCAAATTTGTCAGTAAAGTTCTTTTTGTTGTCTTGATCTCTTGAGAATATCTTGTTGGTATGTCTCCCATGAATCCAGCTCAGAGTATATGAACAACCATAAGCCCTTAAAAGTCTCATTGAATAAGTTGTTTGGGGCCTTACACCTCACAATTGAAGGATGTAATACAAATGGTACCATGGTACAAATGACTGCATGCAATTATGATCAAGTTTTCTTGAGGAACAGTCGTAAAAGAGCAATTTCAGCATGGTTTAGTGGCCTGCTATGTTGCTATGTATAAATATGTCGTTTCCCCACATGAAGATTTGATAATTTATTCATAAATGGCTTTGGGTGAGCTGGTTCCTGAGCACACTGCCTATCCTAATTTTACCTATCAGCTATGTAACGTATCCAATAGATTGAGGGGATGATAGAAGCTCCTGGAAAACTAAGCTAAGAAGATGTGGCTCACATAATCGTTGTCCAGTAAACTGCCTCCGTAATTGTCTATCCTCTTGAAGTGTCTTTTTTTCTTTTTTTTTTTTTTTTTCTTTTCTTGCTAATATGGGGTCTGACTCCCCTGATGTTTTAGATTATTAGGGTTTAGAGAAGCAGCTGCAGAAGGATCATACCATTAAACTTTTTGTAATAAATTACAGCTAGAACTTACCTCCATTGTTAGGCCCAACAGACTGTTAGTAACCACACGACACAGTGCTCACATGAAGCAGAAGGAAAGTTCTAGCAGTCAGGAAACTAATGTCTTATATTGACTTCCAAAGTCAAGCCACATAAGTCTGTATTTTCAAGACAGTTAGTTTCAGAGGGCCATTGGTTAAGTTTTGCAATCTGAAACAATTTAAGGAGGTGTCCATATCATGTGTCTTACAATATTCAATTATCCAGCTTTGGTTATGGTAAGTTTAGAAGATTGTTTGCGGTGAACGGGAACAGTCGGTAAGAAAGCCAGATACCTGACCTTAGAAAACCCTTCTAGATTCCCCCTGTCTAAAGGCACTGTGTTGGACTGATTATTAAATTAATATTTCCAGAGAAGTTTAAGACATGTAAATACTCAGGTCAATAAGGATAAAATGTACTAAGCCAAGCATCAAAATATCAGGGTAAAAAAATTTTGAGACCTGCTTCTTGAAATCTAGGTTGTAATACCCTGTGATTATCCAATTGGTATAAGCTAGATTGAACATTTTTGCCTTTGTCAAAATTCCGATGTTAATAGCATTATTTAAGTGCAAAGTGTAATTGCAGCAATAAGTGGAAGAGAGAGAAATAGAAAAAGTAGCTAAAGGTTAACCAGTAATAGTGAGAAATATGTATACATTTCATTAAAAGGTGATTACATTTAAAGGAGAGAACTTTAGGATATTTAATTAGTTCTGCAATAGAAACAATTATAATGAAAAAACGTGTAGGAACAACAAAAATGAATCTTTTCCCAAATGTATTTAATGAAACACAAAACAAATGGATTACAGAATATAATTAATACAAATGAGATAAAGCTGACTGCTTTTTTTTTTTTTCATAATTATTCACATTTGGAAAAGGTTGGCCATAATAATGGGAGTGGAAGTGTTACTGCAATCTGAACAGGACCATAGCTGAGAAGCTCTCTAAGACTATGTATGAGTATTAAGAGATATTTGAAGTTATCCTTCACATTTTAAAACACAAATGTAAATTCCTAAAGTGGACTGGCATAGTGATAAATGCATGTGGTTGAATAGAAATTTCTGGCTTTATGATTTTCAGAGCTTTGTGATCTTCATCTATTCTGTCTAGTACAGAAAGGAGAATAAGGATTGCAAAGCATCAAAAGACTCCTCTTCCCTTTCCAAGAAGTACCCCTGAACAGTATTTTTAACTCCTCTGTGTTTTATACAGTTGCCTATCCAAGTAATTTGTGTATTTCTGTTGGCATGGAATTCAAGTTATAAGAGTGGTATAAGGATGAAATTCAAGGTTACCCTACAGCTATAACTGTTGTTTGGCGGGGTATGAAGGGTATTGTATGCACTCACAGCGCTCTTAGAAACTCTCTGGCTAGTCTCTGTATAGATGAGACAATGAACTGATTTGAAACAGCAGGCTGACTTGGAACAAGAGGATTGAACAAACTCCTAGCCCCTCTCAAACAAAGCATTTGATTAACTGCTGCAGAAAGTAGGAGTTTTGGGCAGTCACAGACATTTCCCATGCTATGCACAGACCAGTTGGTAGATGCTATTTATGCACTTAATTGTGTTGGTCCTCCTGGGTGGGAAATCTGGCAGTATCAGAGACCTGATGTAGAACTGACCAATGTTCCTGTTTGAGACAAATTAAGGGAAATGCTCTGGAAGGAACGTCTCCTCCGAAGAAGGCAGGTTACAGCCACCCCTCCCCCACAGGTTTGGGAAAAAATTACTTGGAGGAAAGTGAAAAAAAAGTTATTTATTTAACAAGCAGAGTGTTCACAGGCACTGAAAAAAAATGATGATAAATAATAAAACCTCTTGCTGTGGAGAGAACCTGGGTAGATTTCAGAGTCCTTTGTGGGTGTGGCTTTCTCCTCTCAGGAGCTGGAGTTCGGCCTGGGCCCCTCCAGGTGACAATGTAGGGCCTCCCAGTGATGTTCTGGTTGCTGAACAGTCCTGAAGAGAAGAAGAAACCAAAGTCCCAGGGAAAAAAACTTTCTTGCCTCAGCTAGCAGACTGGCATAAAAGCAAAGGAGTTTTAACTCTCTGTCTCTCTCCTGAGAAAAGAAGCCAAGAGCTGGCTAAAAAGCAGGAAGGTTCTTTCTCCGCTCCCCAGCAGCAGGAAGGTAGGGGAGTGTGTATCTGTGTCCTTGGACACAAAACCACTCGGGTTTTTTTTCTCCCTTTCTCTCGGACCCAGTTTAAAGACACAGAAAGACACAGGATTCATGTCTGGCATAGACCAGATGATAGGGAATACAGTATCATAGAGTCACCCCAGGACAACCAAAAAATGTATAAATAATATAAAATAACTGCTTCTGCTTCTGCAGGTTTGGTCACATAGCACTATATTGCATATAGGAAAGACAGACAGCAGATGTTTTGTACACAGATTAAGATATTACAGCGAGAAGGATCATACATTTTCTGAAGTGGTCACGTATGGCCATCAAGCATCTTGATTATAAGAATTCATCAGAACAGTTTGAAAGTCTCGGCTGGTTCAGATGAAGAGACTGTTGAAAGGGCCCTTGCAACAGGCTCCAATCACCAACCAAATATCAACCAGCTACTCACTTCAGTGGATTTGACTCCTCACGAGAATTTTTCCCTATTCAAAGATGCCAAAAAATCAAAAAAAGTTTTTAAGAAAATCCTGTCTGTGAATAGCTTTGCAGAACCTTATATGGAATGTGCTGTTCTTGCTGAATGCTATTTCTAACATTGAGACAATGGAAGCAAAAAAAGCGTTTGTAAGTAACACTACAGCAAACAAAACACTCAGGGCAGCAAACTACATTTTCAACCCTGATAGCCTCAAGTTAAGAGTGGAAATCAGCACAAGTTCAAGGAAAAAATAATTTATGACATTCCTGAAAAGATCAAGTGCAATCAAGAAAGGTTTATTCAAACTGCAGGGTTCTGGTTACAAACTTCTTTAATTCCCCAAGTCCTCTCTTTCTACAAAACTTACAGAACAAGCTGAAGCATTGAGTTTAGTAGATTGATGATAGGTAGATAGACAGATGGATTAATTATTTATGTTGCTGAATGGAGGTCAGATCTCTACTTTCATCTTTTGGATCTGGCTGCATATTTAATGTTCTTATTAGAAAGATGGCTGGAATGCCTGATGTTAATGTTCCCAATTGTTGATAGATTATGGTCTCTAGAAGGCCCCCAATGTCTCTTCTACCTGAATTATTTATAGCTCACCAATTATTTAGACCCTGCTTATTTTAAAGCACAGGAATTATCTACACACTAATTAAAACTGTCAAAAAGTTTTAATACTATTTAAGGATACAAAACAATGTCAGTGGTGAGATTGAGTACACAGCAGGAATCTGTCTTTTCTTGGTACTAGAGTGTCCTAAGCTTCAAATACAAGTATTCTTTTGGAAATATGGGGTGGAATTCCTTTGTCCAAATGTAAATATCTATATGTCAGATAGTTTGACCTACTGATCTTGACACCTTTTGTACTAAATGGAGACAAATTAGTACTCATAGGACACGATTAATTCTGAATCAGAAGTCTAAAACTGACTAGAGAAAGGCACTGCCTAAACGTGCTAATTTCTTCCTTTATGACAAAGGAACATCAGATGGCAACTCACATGTGGCCATCTGCTCTCTGGATAGCTGAAGTTATGATGACTACTGTCTACAGGGTCCTGCAGGGTCTATTGTTGTACACACTCTGCAGGATCAGATCCTTTATTTTCCTTATTTGAAATCAGCTTCTTTATTTGTTATGGTTTTTTGTGATTTGGTTTGTTTTTGTTTGGTTTTTGTTTGGTTGGTTTTTTTTTTTTTTTGAAAGGAAATATCAGACTACCGGAGCTTCTTTATTTGAAATACTCTTTTTTGAAAGGAATCATACTACTGATAGTCCACGTGACTACATGAAATTCTGAATGCAATTTTGTATCATTATCTACTACTGCAGCATTATCAATATAATTTCATTAGAAAGTCTCTGCAAATAAGCTAAAAGCAGGGGTTTTGAAAGGTGTATTGTAGGTTTGAAAATGTTCCAACTGAAATTAATGGTGTTTTTCTCACTGAAGCTTGTAGGTACAAAACCAGGACAAATGCTGAGGGCCCTACAAATCTTCCATTGAGTTAGACGGGTTGTATGTACGAGATCAAATTTTGTCCTATAAAGATGAACATAGCAATGTTTATCTTTCAGACAGTTTGTATTTTAGAGGAATTTGTAATACCAACCAAAATGGTTGAAGTATGCACGTTTTCAAGAATGGTGTTCACCAGGACTAGGCACTGGGTGGAAGTCCTACTTGCTTCTCAAAGTCCTTCCTTCTTTTCAAAGAACAGGTGAGAATAGAAGACAGCTTTTCAGAAAGTTAGACAATCTAGATTGTGGAAGGATTTAGTTTCATCTGCTTGAAACTCACAAATGTAAATCATATTCTGAAATTTGGCACATAGGACTTGTGGTTTTATGGTTAAATAGGATTGAGTGGAGTTTTTTTTCAAATGCCGATGGTTAGGAAAGACAAAAAATAATGCTGAAAATACCGTATCTTTGGTATTTACCTGATTTTTACCAGCAGATGTATAATCTACTAAGTTTAAGAAATTATTCAACATCTATTTCTGAGCTAGGAATCTGTTGAGTTTTATGCCACTGAGTGGGATATAGCTGTTCTCTGCTTATTTGTCTTTATGAAAGTGCAAAGAGAAGTCTTTCCAATAATCAAAACAACAAAACCCACCCAACATCTGTGTGTGGCAGCAGGAAAACAAAAAGCACAAAGTAAGCACTGAGATGAACATATTATCAGTTGTAGCAGAATACAGGAATGCCAAGGACTCCCTGGCTATGCTGATAAATTCAACATCACTCAGGAGCTCAATCATCCCTACTGCAGAAGTGCTGGAAGGCTCCTTCACAGGCTTGTGGCTGCTATAACTATTCAGAGGAATGCTCAGAATCTGGAAGATCCGTGGCTTATGTGGCAGGCAGCCTGCCTGGAAACATGAGTTTCTGAGGCCTTGTCAACTAGCATGTGTAGGGGCTGTCCTACATTAGACTCATGCTCAAAATATTAATATTTGATTTTCTAGTACAGACAAATACTAATCAGAGCTTTCCCAACAATTATATTACAGCATATACTGCAATATAATGATAAGTATATAATGATATATAAATGGATATTTTTGCTTATAATCACTGTGCTGCCATTAAATATGTTCAGATAATACATCCTTCTCTTGCACTGACGTCATTCATGCTAACATTTAGTTGAAAGTGTTTACATTAAGGAAAAAGAAAAATGAAATAAGAAGGTACTTGGCAAAAAGGGGAGAAAAGGATAACTACGGAAACATACAATCTCCTGGAAAAAAAGTATAGGATATGGAGGCAGTACATTACAATTCCTCAACAATAGCAAAAACCATTCTGAATACCTTTATTTATATAACAAAAATTATTTTTAAAAAATTCTAATATTTTTGAGACATATTGAATCTACTTAGTCATAGATATCTCTAAAAAGGACAGTTGGTACACAATTTTTTTAAAAAGATCTTTCCAGTTCTTATTGCAGGACCCACATTGTCTCCTCTAGTATCTGTCTTAAAAATCTTTTATGAAATTGGCCTAAGCAGGACATAACTACCCAAATCTACCACTTTCCAAAGTTGAAGTAGAAGAAATAAGCACTGATTTATAGCACTAATATTAGCCTTAAGATATTTATTATCATATAGCCCAGACAGCCAGAGTTATAATCTGCTTTCTTAAAAGAAATTCAGCAGAATTATTCTAATGAGATACACTCTAACACTATACATCAGCACACGTTTCAAATTGGAAGAAGGACCAAAGTTTAGCCAGACAAAATATGCTAATATGTAATTAAGAACACACTGATCTTTCTCTGCCTAAGTTTCACAACCAGCTCAAACCTCCATGACCTCAATAATATGATGCCACATCCAAATTAACAAACCCTTCTGGGAATTAACATTCATTTATTTGGCATCTGTGTTATGGTGGGAAGGTCAGAGATCACAGATACGTTTTTAGAATATACTATGTAAACCTACCCTATGCAATAAACCACTGAAAGACAGTTTGGAAACGACAAATTTACACCAAAATTTGACTGAAGTTTTCCTATGTACAACAGCCAAAGTTACATTATTTACAAATATTCATCTTTTCTAACTGGTTCTCATACGTTAGTACAAATTATTTCTATGTACCATTTAGCTGTCATAATTAAAATGTGTTCCTTTGTTCTGTGCACATAAAACTGTACTTTTCCTCCCAGTAAGCTGTGCAAGGAAGGAAATACAAAACTAGCATGTACCAATATGCCAATGCAATATTAAAAGCAGCTTTTTTAAAAATTGAATGTTACATAGGGCATCATTCTATCACTATTTTGTCAGCAAGATGGCTGCTGCAAGCAGAAATCTCAGATATCCCAATTAGAAAGTAAAATTTTATTTTCAAATACATTTTATTCACACTGAGGAGCACTTTCTGAGTTTCAAACTGCTGGCTGAGCAAAACAGATACAAGTTTCTTTTAACTATTTATTTGTAAATCTCCTCTGAGTATTAAACATGCTCATAAAGATATGTCCATAAAGAGAATGAGTACAAATTTTATCCTGACATATGATTTAAGCTGTGTTGAAAAACTTACTTGACAAGATACAGTTTTTGCCCTGAGCATTGAAATAGAGTAGATTGGCACAAAGATTTGTACTTAAAGAGAAGACCTGATTTTATAGCAAAATATGAATATGAATAACACTCTTAATCTCTGCAGATTTTCCTACCTTTCAGTAATATGCCACTAAGTAATGTCATTAGCAAAACAAAAGAATGACTACCATCCTTCCTTAAAAGGATACTATTAAGTTATTTTAGCTCAAAGTTTGACCTGTATTAGTATAAGCTCTTGTCAAATGTCCTCTGGGGGAATAAAAGAAACCATTAATCTGTTACTTGCTTAAATTACTACTCTGGCTGAGTGGAAAGAGCAAAATTAAAGTTATCATTCCAGGTGATATGATGGTTTTACAGAAAACAGAAGGAAAAATCTTCATAAAATAGAAAATTCTTATCTTAATTAGGAAACTGCAGGGTGTATACTGCTTTTGAGTCCTCATCTCTGGTCTGCAATAATTCAGAGGAAAAATCAGTATAGACCAGTATCATTATGATCCCAATCAAACATGGCGATAGTTTGGAAAGTTCTTTTTACAGCTGTTTTTTTGCTGTAGTGCACTCATGGATAACATTAGGTCAGTACAAAATGGAACAATTTACATATATTTTAATACAAAGTTTCAATAAATGTATAATTATCAGTTACTAAAATTATTAATGATATAACTATCAATTTAACAGTTTTTTACTGGTAAGTTTATTTTCTACAACTGACTTATTGGCAGGAAAGATACAGAAATTCTTCACAAGAGGAGGAAAAAAAAGGCATGCACATTTTCAGGCAGAAGTTAACATGACATGCTTGCTTAATGACAAATTAATAAGCTTTGTTCATCTTAGGCACTGCAGGTGTTTCGTGACATGTTACTGCAGTGAGCTGCAATTTTTCTGAGACTACCACAGCTTGTTTTGGGGATGAAGAGGAACTATGTGAATACTGTATAGAAAGAAAGTCTGATTGCTCAGATCTGTTTCTGACACTGAAACGACATCTTCATCAGAATACAGTCTGCATGAATATATGTGCATTTTTGCTTGACAAAACCTATGTTACAATTTATAGAATACAGTTGTATACTGTGTAGTGTTATTATTGCTGGTATATGGTGCTCTTGTTACTGAATAAAACTCACACCTACAAGGAAAGAACTCTTTTTTTAATAAATTCATGAAAAAGCCCCTCATCATCATTTTTTCAAAGGATTATCACTGGAAGTAATCCTAAAACTGTTTTGAAATAGATGAGGAAAGGAAAGAAAGGAAACGTGCATGCTATTTTAAAAGAGCAAGAGAGGAAAAAAAGCACCACATCTGTGCAGAAGGCTGTGATTTCATACTTGCCATGAATAGCAAAGAGCTCAACAGTTCAAAAGCAGTATGGGTAGGGCTAAGCTTCACATCAACTGAGTTTAACTACCAAGGTCATAACTGCTTTTAGGAACATCATAGCTTGTAGGCTGAATCACATGTTGGCAGTACACATTTCTCTCTCTGTAATTGTACTGAGAGCCTCAGGAGACAGAGCCTTTAAAAGGGAGGGATGAATCCTGACCAGTGTAGAGCAATGGACATCTCTTGTAGATCTTAAGAAATGGTTTACTGTTGACACATTAATTTCAGGGGAACAGTTTAACAGAGCAAAACAAACCCTTCCACAGCAGTTCAGTCAGAAATTGCTGTGCTAGTCTCTCCTGCTCAGCTGAAATTATTCATGCCAAACTGTCCAACCACAGCTAATCAGAGACAGATTATGATCTGAAAAAAAAAGTCTAATATAATTTCCACTCTACTTTTTTATTACTAATCTTGAGATGTTCAGAGATCAACTATAGTCTTTTTGGAATAAATAGAACAGGGTTGGATTGGGAACTTACTTTCAGAAAAATCACATCTGAAAGACCAAGTTTCTGCACTTGTGTTTCGACAGGTTCAAAGCTATGAACGGTATTTTTGACTTTTTTTCTTGGTGTGTAAATATGAAATATTGTTCTAATTATTACAATTTCAAGCCATTGCATTTGAAAGGGTCAGTGTTTGAAAAGTTGGTATTTGTAACAGCCCTGTGTGCTCACTTATGATTACTATTTCTGAAATGTTGAGCATACCTTTTTTCATAACAGCCTTTTATAAATGCATTTTATAGCCAAATAACTTTTAACTATTTTTTCTGTGGGCATACTTTCCTATCAGCATAGAATTTTTTTTCTTTCTGGTTGATCAATTACTCTCTTTATTCTCTTACTGAAAGAACTAGACCTTTCATGTAAAATTTGAAGGACGTTTGCTGGACTATGTTTCACAGCAGATGTACATTCCCTGTCCCAGGGAATTATATTGAGCACTTCAGTGACATTATTGTTATCAGCAGTTGATAATTAGGTTCTTTCATATGTTGAAAGTTCATTCCTGATACTCAATCTTCACCGCTAAGAAATATTTAAGAACGTAAATATGGCATTTGTTTCACTTAAAACCCAAACCTATTTGCTTTCATAATACTATATTTTGAAATCTTTAAGCTGGAGAATCTTCTCTTATTCATACTTATTCTTTCAAATTCACTAAGATTATTTAAATTACTAATTTCCAGATAAATACAAAGTAAATATAATATGACCAATTTCAAGAATAATTTATTTAATATTGTATGACATATTTAAATTTCCTTATCACAGTGATGTTCTGCTGTTCATGGTATCAATGAGGCAGCAACAGGTCAGAGTTTTTGGCTTATAGTATGTTCCTATAAAAGACCTTGCAAAAGCACATATCTTCTAAAGAACTTAGTAAAAAATGAGATTGTGTATTTCTATCAAGTATCTATCAGCTTGAAAGACATAGAAGGAATTATTTGATGGAATTGTGTGATGGTGAGTAGTAAATGATTTCTCCACAAAATCAGACTTCATTTTCTATTGGTGGAGGGGGAGGGGATGGAGATTACTATGAAGTCACCTGGTCTAGTAAAGATAAAATATATGTTGAGAAAACAAGGTAACTGGCCAGGCCAACAAATATATCTTCATCTGGAAAGGTAGGTCTGCTATGGCAACTACTGAGTCTACCCAACCACAGAATTTCATGGTTGAGATTGGAAGGGAGCTCCAGAATCATCTGGTGCAATTCCTGCTCATGCAGGAATACCTAGAGCCAGTTTCCCAGGACCATGTCTGCACTGCTTTTCAATATCTCCGAGGAGGAAGATTCCACAACCTCTCTAGGCAACCTGTGCTCAATCACCCTCAAAGTGAAAAACGTGTTTCCTGGTGCTCAGATAGAACCTCCTGAAGAACTTTTTTCCACCCACTTTGCACCATCTCTTCAGATATTTAGAGTCATTAATAAGTTCCCTCCTTGCCCATCCTCCACTTCTTCCCCCCCGCATCAACTTCATGGCCCTTCATTGTACTCTTCCCAGTATGTCCAGGAGTCCAGAACTAGACAGTCTTCCAGGTGTGACATCACCACTACTGAGTTGAAGGAGGGATTCACCTCCCTGGACCTGCTGGCAATGCTTCCCATAACACAGCCCACGATACTGTCAGACTTTGCTGCCAGAACGCTGCTGGCTCAGGTTCAGCTTGGACTACGGGTCATTTTCTGCTAAGCTGTTTTCCAGCTCTGTGGCCCTCAGAATATACTGATGCCAGGGATTGTTCCTTCCCATGTGGCAGGGCTTTGCACTTCTTGTTGTTGACCTTTGTGAAGTTCCTGCCAGTCTGTTTTTCCAGCCTGTGGAGGTCCCTCTGGACGGCAGTATCACGCTCTGGTATAATCAGCCACTACTCACAGGTTTATGTCATCTGCAAACTTGATGAGAGTACACTCTGTCCCGGTTTATTAGGACATATCTAGAAAAAGAACAGCAGAGCTGGGGAGAAGAGGTCTGAATCTAACCTACCTTTTTAAATTCTAATGATAAAGAGACTCAGCAAGTACAAAATAGCACAGAAGAAAGAAAATCCAGCTATCAGCAGAAAGCCAGCTGAACTGTTGGTGGTAAAGCATCACTTAATCAAATAAGTTATTTCAAAAAATTAAGCAGACCAGAACAGAAGCTTAAAAGCTAACACTGACAAAGTACCAATCAACGTTATCAGCAAACATTAAATTGCTTTCCAAAACAAAATCCACTTACAAGTTCACTTCACAGGAAAGGGCTACCTCACCATAACATAGCAAGACAGATGTATCCATCAGCAAAAATGCTGAACCCCAGGACAGTGATTTCAAGAGTAAGACATTTTATTTTGATAAAACTCTTGTCATCACTTTTGTGCTAAAGATTATATTCAAAGTTAAGCCATCTGGTACTAACAATGGTATTTTTTAATAATGTAAGGGCAGTCTTAAGGAAAAAAACTTTCCCCAATACATGAGATGTACAGATGCAGAAAATAACTAGTTTACTGTTTAACTTTCAGTGTGCTGTTCATTTAATAAGTATTTTGATTATTATTTTGTTAGGTAGAGTTTCCACAATTGGTTGCTCGGAAATACAGGGAAAATACAGAACTGAGTAGTTTAAGTCTCAGTCTGAAGCAGACTCAACTGTGTTTATGCCGTTCCTGATAGATTACTTTCTTACCTTTCTAACCTCCAAATTGGTTTCCCTAGACAAATCCTAATTTCATGTAAAGATTGCTAAACACAGGATTTGATGTAATAAACTTTATATCAAATTATAAACTTTTAATTATTTTATTATTTACATCTACTTACTGTAATTTTTGTTGCTTCTGATTTTCTTTTAGCTAGAACAGCACTGAAACTGGGAAAAGACTAGTTATATTTTCCTCAGATATTGAAAACTGAGGAAAGTTAGTCATCTGGGCAAGAGGAAAAAAAAATTCCTTTTGATTGCTATCTCAGCAAGTTGGAAGCTACCAAGGAGCTAGTAACATGGTGACATAGCATAGCTAACAGGGTGCCTCATCAAGCAACAGCTAGTTCAACAGTGACAGAATAAACTGTAGTGAGAAATAAAAAACATCTACAAGGATCGTATAAATCCTCCTTTCTTGTTCCATCACAGTGGCTTCATTTGCAGTTAGGGAGCTTGATTCCTATTTTAGGATTAGTTTTTTCTTTCAAGTAATTTAAACTCTCTGATTATGTTGCTCTGTTATGTGTGTGCATTAAATCAGCTATGAAAGAAACACCTGCAATGAGAGGTTTAGATCTTTGGTGAGGGTTTCCTTGCTTTTTTGGGGTTTCTTTTTGTGGTTTTTTTTTGGCTGGTTCATTGGGTTTTGTTTTTGGGGTTTTTTTTGTATCTTTTACGAGAGTCTGAGTGACAAAGACTATAATGGAATTTCCCAATTAAGAAATAAATTTTATACCTGCTTAATATATATTTTACTTTTATTCTGAGTAGCTTATATCAGATAAGGGGAGCCATTTTGATCTGATGCAAGTCACAACTAGGAGTGAGATTATGGCTTCATTTAGGTTACCTGGCTTTTGTGTACATAAAGCATTCAAGAGATCATACAGGTTGAACATGGCANAATCTGAAATTGTGGAGGAGAAATTCAGTACAAAACAGATTTTTGAAGCATATTATGTGTTATAAATGAACTTTACATAAGCTATACCAGGGATTGCTATTCACAGAGGATTGTAGACCCCAAAATCACCCTGTCAGAAAAAATAGCAAGAAAATGAGAAAAGCTGACCTTGTAACAGGAAAATATACTACTGCCATTTAACTCAACTCATAAAGTAGATTGAGGCAGTTTGAAGACATGTAGAAGGGAATGCAAAGCAAAGGTCAGCATTTTGTGGCAAATGTAATAAAGACTGGGACTGGATGGAAGAAATTCATTGCACACAACACTTAAAAGCCTATAAAGAGTGACTGATGGGTGTAGCAGAGGAAGGAGTGGCATGACAGAAAGAAGGTCCTGACCTGATAACACCAAGGAACAGCACAAAGATCTGAGAAACAAGAACTTTGACCTTATCAAATCTTATTTAACTGTATTTTTGCTTATTTTCATCTGTAGAGTAAATTTGGCATATTCTAAGAGGCAACATCCTTTACATGACTGGCTAATCTATTTTTTTGTGCCTACAAGTGTCAGAGTGCATTGGAATAAATACTTACCCTCACTGCACACACTGCCTTGCCTTATCCTTTTGGGACTCAGCTGGTGGACAGAAACTGGAAGTATTCCTTTTATCAGCCAGCCTGACTGGGAAGTGACAGCAGCCTTCAGCTGGTATGTAGCATCAGAAGTGGAAATCAAGCACATGCACACACATACGATGGAGACTGTGGAGATAAGGAGAAAAGGAGATTACATTTTACTGATTTGACGCTTAAGGATACTCTAAAGTATTTGAATGCTAAAAAGGCAACTGTAACTGATGCCTAATGAAACAGAGTGGAGTTCTGTCTGCTTAAATTGCATATAATCTTGACAAAACTGTAATTATGTATCTTTGAGGACAATCCAGCACACAGAAAAAATATATTACTGCATTTTCCTCAACACCCTCATCTTTCTTTTCTTTTTTTTTTTTTTTTTTTNTCTTTCTTTTTTTTTTTTTTTTTTTTTTTTCATTTTTAAGTAATGGAAAACTGTTGTGGGTCATTCAAACTCCTTACTTAACATGTCTGTTAAGACTACGGAAAATCAGTGGATGTGGTGAGTGCTTCCATTTACTTTCCTTACCTCTTTGCTGATAATATCGTTACAATAAAGTCAAATTATTTCAGAGCTACCCAGAAAAAAAGAAGTATCTGCACACTCTAAACTCTACTCGTAGGCAAACCTAATCTGTATTTTCTACATATCTGAAGGCTTCCCTGTTAGTGATAATAAATGGTCAGAGCAGGGGGATCACAAATCATACATGTCAGCATGGATTTGTAGCACTGCTTCTGAGATACAAAAGTATTTTTTTGTTAGAATATCACTATCATGTCCCTTTGACATGGATAAAAATAAAACCTAAACGCCAAATTGCTGGGCAGAACTAGGAAGAAGAAATAACCACCAAAGTCAAGATCTCTTGACAAGGTGCAGAGAGGTAGTTCATCAGAGAAGATCCTGATTGCCATCTAAACTGCAGCTTGGCTCTCATAGATAAGCATAGAGCGTATTCCAAGTTCTCTATAAGCTAGTGATTTTGGCTCTTGTGTCTGTTTGAGACAAGTTTAGGGGGAAATGCTCTGGAAGGAACGTATCCTCCCCAGAACACAGGTTTCAGCACTCCCTCCCCCACCAATACAAAAGGAATTTCTTGGATGAAAGTGAAAAAAACTATTTATTTAACAAGCAGAGTGCCAGCAAGGCACAGGAAACAATGCTAGATAATAAACCTCCTTGATACAGAGAATCCGGTGGATTCAGAGTTCTTTTCTGTAGCTGGCTCAGCCCCTCCCGAGGTCTGAGGCCGGGATGCGGCATCCCCGCAGCCTCCCCGCTGGTCTATGGGGTCCGATGATCTGGTTCTCGGATCACAGCTAGGCTGAACTGTTCCAGAAGAGGAAGAAGAAGTTACTGGAGGATTTCGGTACACCGGTATGGGAAAATTTCTTGCCTCAGCTAACAAGTTAGCTAAAAGCAGGAAGCTGCTCCCTGGGCTCTGCAGCAGTGAGAACGCGGGGGAGGGTGTGTGAGTCCTTGAACACAAACTGCGCTGAAGAATTCTCACGGTTTCTCTCCCCCCTCTTCTGGACCCAGCTTAAAGCTGTGGGACCCATTTCTGGGCATAAAGCAGATGATAAGGGAATACAATATTATAATAAAATCACCCCAGGACAGCACTAGAGGTACAACATTTAGGAATTCACTTCATCTTGAGCTAAATGAAACATAAGAGGGTTCCCAGCGTTCTCTCTTCCTGAATGACTGCTGTAGCTGTCAGGCTGTAATGTAAAAATGAAAACAGATTTATTTTTAATTTTAGTCTGTCACAGCTCACTTTAACAGGGACCTAGAATTGTGTCAGAATACGTACCTATCTATCCCAATACTCCACTTTTGTCCAAGTAAGGAGAAACACTGGCAACTGTTCCAACAGTTTCCAAGTTCACTAAGGTAATACCTTCTGAATTTAGAAAATCATGAATAGCCAATCCTGGAAACCGCATCTAGAAACTGAGAAAATTCAGTACCAAGGGAAGATGTGCTAACAGTCTCACAGTTCAAAACAAGTTATATAAGACAATAAACAATTTATTCAGTTTTTCTATTAGAATAATAAGAAGGAAAAAAGTCCACTTAATTTGCAGCAAGGAGGACATGTACAGTACTTGTTTAGAACAGCTGAGAAACTAAGCTAGGAACAGGAATTAGTGCTGCTGAAGGAATAGGTCAGGCATGAGGAACAGTGCTTTGTGCTGTGGTAAGCAAACTGGTCTTCCAACAACAGCATTAATAACTAACCTCAAAATCCCAACAGGAAGAAGAAAATCTGTTAGTCTGGACACAATTCAGATTCCTCTCATTTGGCTCAAAAATACTCCATCTTCTGTTTAGTTGCAGTAGCAGACAGCACCCAATCCCTTATCTTGATGATAGAAATATTCAGATTTGAGTTCTTAGCTGCAAGGCCCTGAATCAGATCTGCTGAACACATTAAGTTAAAAAACATACCAGAGATCTACTTACACGTGAAAGAAAACTTACAGTTTCAAAAGAAAGAAAATTTTATTTTAATTACTTATTTCTTTCTAAGATCAGAACTGTAGACACTCCTACCTCCAGGCCAGAAGAGAGAATTACATCTGTTCCTAATTCAATGTACAAGATGGAACAAAAGACACAATGAGAACGTTAGCTACTGCTAAACTACCTCCTCCTACCCCACATCCTGCCCAGCTGTAGTGGGCTTAAGGAGTCACAGGTGCAGTCAGCAGGAGAGGCCATAGGCAGTGCTGCTTTACTAATGAATGGCCCCTGCAGAAATCTTAGACTCACTCCAAGCAAGAGTGTTAAAGTGGTAGGAACAGAAATGAGAACTGATAGAAAGAGGTGTGAAATTTGTGGGCATAGTGCACATATACAGATGTTTAAAGGTACAGTTAGTTTCATGTTTAGGTTTTACCATCTTGCAGGTAACAACTATTTCTGTTTTTTCTTTGGTTTTGGTTGTTTTTTTTTGGGGGGGTGTTTTTTTGTTTTGACAGCTTGGTTGCTAGATGGATGGGAGGACAATAATGCCTGGGAGATAGGGCACTACAAAAGGATTTTGATTTTTTTTTAGAATAAATCAATGTTTTATTTATCTTAATGCATTTTCTTAAATCTCAGAGGTTTTTTGCTTTTTAAATTTTTTATTCACCAATTATTTTATATTTTTTTTTCAGTAGATAAAAATGATAATATATTCATTGTTTAAATGGTATTTTGATGTCTTAATTTTGTGTATGTACAGTATAGGTTTATTATACAAAAACTGCTGGGCTGTACAGCTTTTTTAAATCTGAATATTGAGTACAACTCATGGGAGGAACAGCTGCAAACAAAGGGGATTTTCTTCTTCCTTCAGTACTGATCAATATCTGAAATAGTACAGCTATTTCATTAAACTTTTGCAGTGGATCATTAATGTCTCACTGTTTGTGGCTGCTGTATGAGGAACAGTCCTATATCAGACAAGCCTCGTATGTTTTGAAGTTCTCTTGGAATGTGTGTTTCGTGGTTCTTACCTCTAGAAAGTCTGGCTCTGTGTAAACACTTACTTTAAGAGTTACGTTCAGCTTGTACTTTCGCTTTCTGTAGAACTAGAGGTAGCATAAAGAAGGTTCAGAGTGTGTGTGTTTATATAATTATATACATTGTATCTATATTGTATAGATTTTTTACATCTTCTTTCAAATGAGAAAAGTGATAGGTGTAAGGGACATTAATCTGGAGTAGCTGGGACTTTGAAGTCTTGATTATGCTTCTTAAAAACACAAAACCAAAGGATCTGATTTCATGGCTACTGGTCTCTGTTATAAAAACTTCCAAAATGAAATGCAAAAATGACCAATTTAAAATGAAATTCAGGAATGGGGATAGCTTTCTGATCCATAAGCACTGAAATACAGTTTCTTATGTGACACACTATTCTCACCAGAAGGGGGGAACATTCCAGGTTTGTCTCTCTTGTTCCTGGCTTGTCCAGACTGATGAGGACTCTAGATGCTTGTCATACCATTCTGCATTTAAAAGGAGGAAGAGGGGGGAGCAGGGGGGAGGGAATTCTGTTTACGTAGAAAATTAAATGTTATTGACAAAAAAACTTGTTGTTCCTGGTGTCATTATGACTGAATGCTAAGAACTGATACTTGAAAACACTCAATTTTTTATTGACAAAAGTCTTATTTTTGCAGAACTGTACATGATTCATGTACAAAATGTACAGTAAGACATGCTCCATCTCTGCTTCAAGCAAAACAATTACAAAACCCTTTTTGTCTTACATAGATGCCATAAATTTGGGACAAAACATAGGGATAAAAATTAAAAGTTGAATTTGCTCCTCTTGAATTCACAATGCTAAATTATTCTACAGAGTAGAACCACAGAAAATTAGGAGATATCCTGACTTTTAATTATTTCTATGGGTTTTTTTATTTGATTTGGTTTTGGTTGCTTGTTTGTTTGTGGAAGAAGTTAAAGAAAAAGGCTGAAAAAAGGCTTAATGGCTCAGACAACATTCATTGACATGAATTTTTCAATAGCAATCACTAGAGAAGGCATCATTGGCCCCTCAAACAATATGAAACTCTTGCAGTACAGTGGAATTCTGCTCAGTGGCTCAGGTAGATAGATAAATTATACAATTTTGATAAAATATTTCTATGACAATAAATTGTTTGGTTCTGCCTCCGCATGCTGGGACTTCAAAGCCATCCCTGCAATTACACTGTTATATATTAGCTGGTATTTTGCAAACTCTTTTTAGAGTGGAAGTTCTATTCATTTAAGTAAATATTTTGTATAATTACACATAGAATAGTACTATTTTGTATTAGTCAAAGAAAAGTTATGAGTAACTTCTTGTATGGTAAATTACAAGCAAGGACAAATTTAAAACAGTTGTCCTTGACTGTATTATATCTAGTGAGTGAAAAAAAAACTTTAGTGATTTATGATAAGAGAAATAATGACTTTTATTAAAGACTTGTTCAAGCTCGTTTTTCAAAATATATAGTACATGTGATTATTTATTACAGATTTTTTTTTAATGCTTCAGTTCTACCACGCAACACACATCATTTGCTTATCTCATTAAAATTTTCACTACAGAGAGAAAATATCAGGTCATCAACCTAATATTACAAATTCTTTAAGCTAGATTAGAAGAGTGAGATTGAAATAACAGTGCCTTTGATGAGAAGTACTGTTGAACTATAAAATATTTCTTTTTAGCGCTAAACTGTTTCAAAGGTCTTGTCAGTGCTGCCTTGTTTGTGATAGTTCTGGAATTTGTGTAATGATGAACAGTGAGTCAAGAGATGCAGCTTACTGAAAAATAATTTAAATCTTTTTCCCTAAATATTTTCACTAATATCTTTGTTTTCAGTACTACAAGGATATAGCTTAATATTAGGTAGACTCTGTGAAATTCTGATTTTACAAATAAGCTTGTATTGTCTTAATTTACTAATGTGAGAAGTCTCCATCATTTCAAGTAACTTGTCAATGTCTCTTATTTAAAATAAAAGACAGCTCTCTTAAAATAAATTTCTGTTCTCCTGTGATTGCAGTCTGCCACCCTTAGCACTTTTACTCTCTGTTGCGTCCTTGACTTCACCTTTCCCAGAACACTTTGCCCAATTCTTTGCAGTATTAATAGCATTCACCTACATAGAGTTAGGAATGCTTCAGGATGTATATACAGACTTTGGCTGTACCTGCAGAAATATATACTCTGTGCTCCTATGCAGCATCTCTGATGTCAGTGAAATTTATCAAGTCCAGCTGTTACTGCAAGATATGACTCTGGCTCATCCAGTATAATTCCAAAAAATTATTCATGACACGTCATTTAAGAGACTAAGCATCCTAGGCTTCCTCAAATAGTCCTGTGTTTTAGGTAATCTGTGTCTACCTCAAATCATATTTGTTTTTATGAATAGCATAAACAGTGAAGGGCACCCTGAAAGGTGTGCTTGAGGTTAGTAGGATGAATCCATAAGTCTGTTTTGCAGCGTGAATTATGCAGGTAGGTAAAATGAGTGAGAAAGTCAGGTGAAGTTCACCAGTAGCTGGTTCTATAGAGTTCATACATCTAATAATAGATAAAGTAAGCATCTTGCTATGAGTGTTTCTGGATGGTTCAAATATAAACAGTCTGGAGACAGTGGAGAAATTAGTGCTTTGCTAGAGGAAATGTCTTCTGATCTGTATAAACAAGATGCAAATGTATAGAACTCTAGATATAGTTTGCCATTATCATGTATTTCAACAGTAACCCTTTTATTTCTGACAAAGAAATATTTTGAATGCAGTTCAAAGTAAACCATGTTCCATTCCCCTTCCCTGTCGGAGTGTCAAAGATTAATGGATTCGGATGATGAATCTTGATTACAAAAAAAATTGCGAGAAAATATAAAAAATCCTTTCGATTTATTGTTGTGAAAATAAATTTATCACAGCCAATCTTGCTTGGGACTGTGTATTTACACACACACAGACATTGTTTATGTTTTATATATCTGAACATAGAAAAATGGGTTTACTACTCATGTCTAACTGAACAAAATGGCGCATGAAAAAATTCATTTTACAGAGATCTTTTGCATATATTTTCAGAATTTCCAGTCCCATAAAGTTCAGTTTTCAACCAATCTTCTTAGCTGTGTGTTGCTCTAGACCCGTCAAATAACCAGTTGAAAAACCTCCAAAAAGGGAAAAAGGCAAGTGGAGAAGTTTGCCAGACAGATAACTCTGTCTAGATGCTGCGATTTGACTGAAATTGCAGGAGTCAGAGCAGGAAAGTTGCTTTCCCTAAATGGTAAATAGTAACCATCTATAGAGAAAAAAAAATCCTGTGAAGCCTGATTATGTACTCTGTTCCAAGGTAATGAAGCATCAAGCCTTATGGAAATAATGTCTTCACAGTACTCAGCAAGCTCCTTGCCAAAGCTATTTCGATTCAATTTTCAAGCCTAGAAACACAGATACAATGCTCTTGGTATCACAGTAGTTATTCAGCTACCAATGAAAAGGATAATGTACAGTAGTTGTTTCTATTTATCCTGACAAATAGCATACTAGAGCCGCTGTAAGTAGTACATCTCATTAGTTTTGCATTAAAAAAGGACACATTTTAAAGTTCTACATGAATAGGTTAATCTGGAATACTTGAAAAATCCTGTTACACAAAGCCATGATTAAATCTTTTCCAATAAATTATTTAGGTTTTAAATAAAAGGTGAAAATTATTTTTTAGATGTGTATTTAACTGCACAGTTTCCTTCTGTAGAAATAGAACTAGAAAGGGAAATACTCGGGTATGATTAGCTTATTCAAGGAAATACAGATTTTTATTTTTATTTTTTTATTTTTTTTAGTAGTACCATAAGAAAGAAGACTTCTGGTATGTGTGACAATCCAGAAAGGAGATGAAGTGGAGCAACTGGGTCAGATATGCAGATATTCTATTCTGAGAGGTTTAAGAGAGGTGTTATATACTGGCACATTCAAAAAGTTTCAACTTTTCATCAGTCCCTGAAATGTCTTTTCCTTGTGTTAAGAGTTGGAGAAGTGAAAAAGAAATGGAATAGAAGGCATTCAGGGTGTTGCCTCATTGTCAAGTATCCTACAGAATGTTAAATAACTCTGAATGTGTATGTTTCTTGTATAAAATGAATCTAAATACATCACTGTTTTCCTTCTCTCAGATCTTTCCAATATGCATACTATCTGCTGTGATCATTGGTGGATGGAGAGCGTGTATTAAGATTGTCAAAGCAACTGTCCAAGACTTGGAAATGTTAAATCAAGCAGCTTTCTCTGTTTTGCTAAGTCCTCTCTTGACTCGGCTACCTGGCACGTGGTGTGTGCCTATGGTGTATAATTCTTATTTCTTTTGCGGTGTTAGATATATAAGTGGCACGTTAGATATGTTGTTGTGGGATATGTCAGATATGTTATTCTCTCTTTGCAGATGTTTGTGACCACAGTGGTTGTCATTTTAAAGTGCAAAATTCAATTTGCATAAATTCTGAAATAGAAGAAATATTGCTGAAAAAAAAAATAGTTTAAAGAGCAGATACGTGATGAATGTAAATAGGAAGTACAAGCTGAAGTTACAATGTAAGCATCTATTTCCCATTTCAAATGAAAATATTGAAACGGATACTAAGTACCTGAAGCCAACATGTACATCAAAGGTAGGTAAATATAATTTTTAAAACTTTTGAATTTTTTGTTGGGTTTTTTTTTAACTTTTTGGTCTTTGTAACTAATAGGTTTCAAGTGATTATAATCACAACATAACCATTATAAAAAGAATGGCCCACATGTTGTTATACTTGCTTACAACCTTCTTATGTTTTATTACTAGAATGGCTCCTTATCCATATCAGAACTGTATCTAGCTCTGTGGAATGTGGAATTTTTCAATACTGGATTTTAATTCGCCTTTCTTGATATGTTCTTGATAAACCTAGAGGTGTTTTTATAGGTGTTATCGTTCACTGATTGAAACTGGTACATCTCTGCAAAGGCTGACAAACACTGAATAAAGCTAATTCTTTTTCAGAGTAGGGTCGTATATATTGGACCTTTTTCCTCTTGATTGCTTTGAAATTGGATTGTTTTCATAGCTACATCTTGTGCTTATTTGTGTGTATATCACTTTCTAGAGGAAGCACATTTTCAATCTTCGGAGCCAGTGTTTATCCATTAGCAGAGACATTTCAAATGCTTTTAGACTTAGTGAATATTGTGTGTCAAGAAAGACTTCACAGTGTCTGGGCTTTCACAGTAATGTTCTGTAGCTGCAAATATACATTTGAAAAGAATCTGCAGTTCCCCACTTGGAACAGAATGCAGATGTGAACCCTGGAAGCACATAAAAGTGTATTAGATTTTCACAACATTCCCAGATTCACTAGTATTCATTTAACAATGAAATACATTTTGGTTGAACAAATACAAAGATAGCACCATGACAACCTGCTTTTGATTCCTGTTGATGGTATATGCTTTTTTACATTAGAATTGGGACTAAAAATATATAATTCTATTCCCTTAAACAATGTATGATAGGTTTTAGTCAGGCACTAGAAATAGAGAAATGAGTTAAAACCCCTACTCATTAAAAGTGGTTTGAAGCGAAGTGGTAAATTCAACTGAGAGAGAAGATACAAGATTTTCTTTCACACTATTGTTCCAGAAAGCTTCAAATTTTTTATTCCAAAAGTCTTGTCTTAAATAGCTGGCTTCCTACATTCTTTCAGTTGTAACCTCTTCTGCTAAGGCTGCCAATAACTAGGAAAATTAAGGACAGTTGTGATGATGTCTTCATAGTAAAAATGTCTGTGTTCTAGAAACAGATTCAAGATAACAAGTTCATTATACATTCTCTTTTTTCAAACATAATGCAGTTCCACAAATTGTGTGATACATGTGTCATAGCTACTAGGAAGATTACTGTTAGTTTTGCTTGAACAGGGGATGAAAAAGAAATTAAAAGAAAGGTTCAACAACAGTGTCATGGTTTAGACATTACTTACATTGTCGTATACAAGGTCATGGCCAGATGGCTACAGGAACCACCTCCACTCAGAACAAGATGAGTCTCCCAAATTTAGTGCAGTTATGTTTAGGTATTTTTGCTAATATAACTAGAAAGAATAGAGTGATGTCTAGAACAAGAAGAAAGTAGTACAGAGCTAACCACGGTAAAGAATCAAAACAAATCACTCTATGTAAAAGAATGATTTAGAAAATTTAACATCCATAGCTGTCTTCTGAGACAATTAGTTAAGTCATTAATCATGATTTTGGTTACTCTGGTTACTTTGATCAACATCATGGTACAAATGACAAATCAAGAAACTTTATTCTTGCTGCTCAGAAACAAGCAAAGCAAAGAGAAAGAACTAAAGAATGAGTTGTCAGGAAAGACTGGGCTAAGGTTTTCAAAACGACAGTTTTTTGGAGAAGGAGGTTTTGGGGGGTTTCATTTTGAGTTAAAATTTAACATATACATGTGTGAAGACTACCTCATGAAGACAGAACGGAGGTTTTTTTGGAGTGAATGATTTTAAGTTGTCGTTATTAAATACCCTCAGTAAATTAATTCAATGAAGATTCATCTTATTTAATGTGAACGGTGTTTGTGTCAGACATATCAACTCCATGAAAATTATCTTTAGTGTTTTCTGTTTTGCTCTTGAATCTTTCTCAAGGGGATAAATAAATGAAAATGTTTTAACATCCTAGCTATTACATCACACTCATTTATAAAAGAAGATTTACCTGGTAAATGCTCCCATACTAATTGGAGTTACTTGCAAGTAATTCCTCTGAAAGTCATAATTCATTTATGTTGTTATCGTTATGCAAGATGGTATCAGTTGCATCATTAAGAAGCAGAATATGTTAAATCTTAAGAACCTTATAAAATGTAATATTATAGCCCAAAGTAAAGAAAAAAAAGATATTAAATCTAACCCATACTTATAATTTTTCTGTAACTAGATGCTAACAGTTTGGTGAGAAATTACTGTACGTGCATTCAGTTTCTTTCTGTTTTCAAATACTTTTTGTATACTGAACCACCGACGCCTTTAGAATAAGAATGTATGAGTAAACAGTCACACGACTGTAGCATGTGTCCCCAGGAGTGCAAGATAATAGGAGCCTTGAAATTACAGCACCAAGGTAATAAGAGAGAACACAGATGTAGATTGACCAAAAAATGATTGCTGTTACAGTTGTGTAAAAAGCCTGATGAAGGTGCATTAACCAGCAGCGTAGTGGAGCTGTCTATAAAGCATGTGTAGCACAGTAGCTGCTGTTTCATATTCAGGTGTGCTGTACTGTTCTCTCTGATATTCTACACTGTACTGTCACATATCTTAGAGTTATTATCATTAAAGGGAATTGTTTCTTTGCATTTGATCTAAGGTTTCATAGGTTGTGCTTATCTGCCTTTGAGAAATGGTCATTAATTCTGAATGCAACTGTGGTGGCATCACTACACTCTCCATCACAAAAATGTCCCCTTATTCTCTTTAATGTGAGATGGATATTTGTGTCCTGTGAAGGAGAGAGAGGAGATGAGATAGCCCCTAATATGTCAATTATTACAGCCCGTCTTCAGATGGATCAACTCAGTTTCAGGAGAACTGCGCCTCAAGGCCCTGAGCTTTGAATGGTTTATATATTTCATTTAGTTCTAATGGGTTCTTGAAATCTTTTAAACACCTGGAAGTGACAGACAGGACTTCTATTTTTCAGGCAGTCAAACCTATAGCCTTTTTCTAAGGGACAGCTATCCTAAATGAGAAACTCTGCTGCTCTGTTTGGAAGATTTCTCCGTTCCTAAAAGAAGAGATTAGAAAAGATAACATGCACAGGGAAAAAAAAAAAGATTTTAGATCTCTATTGTATTCACTCCAGGTATGATGCTTTGGTAATAGAGAAATAGATATAGAAATTGGGATCAATATATTGTCAGATAGCTTATTCACAAAAAACTGCTCTGCATTTAGATTATGTTAGTTTGTACCAAGCCAAAGAAAACGCATGTGAGGTTTTACCTCTTAATGTTGTTTTCATGCAATTATTTCCTGGAAGACAATACTGAAAGAGCTTACCAAGTCTTTGAGCATGCATCAAGAACATGCTAATGTAAAAAGATTAAGAAATGGAAATTCTTATTTGAGCAGGAACCATCTGTATGGGAAAGGTGTATTTTAAAAAGGTAGTGCATTTGCAGTGTTGAATAGCTGCAGTTACACAGATAATGCAAGTGGCAGCTATTACTGTTATTCTGGAAGAGAGGGTGTGGTGGGTTGACCTTGGATGAAGGTCAGGTGCCCACCAAAGCTCCTCTATTAATTCTGTCCTCAGCAGGACAGGAGAAAGAATATATAACTAAAAGCTCATGGGTTGAGATAAGGACAGGCAGAAATCACTCAGTAATTACCATCACAGGCACTACAAACTTGGGGAAAATTAATTTTATTTATTAAAATCAAATCGGAGTAGGGCAATGAGAAAACCCCCAAATTTTAACCCCTTTTCTTCAACCCCTCCTTTCATCCTGGGCTCAGTTTCACTCCTGATTTTCTCTATACCCTCCCCCACAGCATTGCAGGGGGATGGGGAATAAGGGCTGCAGTCACTTCATCACTCATTATCTCTGCTGCTCCTTCCTTCTTGAGAGGATGACTCCTTGCACTCTTCCCCTGCTCCAGTGTGGGATCCCTCCCACGGGAAAAAATCCTCCATGAATTTCTAAAACGTGTCCTTCCAACAGGCTGCAGTTCTTCCGTAACTGCTTCACTGTGGGTCCCTTCCATGGCATGCAGTCCTTCAGGAACAGACTGCTCCAGAGTGGGTCCTCCACAGGGTCACAAGTCCTGCCAGCAAACCTGCTAAAATGTGAGCTCCTCTGTCCACAGGGCCAGGGATCCTGTCAAGAGCCTTCTTTGGGCATCCAGCTACTCCAGCATGGTCTTTACCATGGGCTGCAGGGGAATCTCTGCTCTGGCACCTGGAGCACCTTCTCCCCCTTCCCTCTTCACTGACCTTGATGTCTGTAGAGCTGTTTCTCTCATGTACTCTCAGTACTCTCTCTGTCTGCTGTCACAAAGCAGGTTTTTTTTCCCTCTTCTTAAGTATATTGGCTCAGAGGCACTACCATACTTGCTGATGGTTTCAGCCTTGGCCAGCAGCAGGTCCTCTTAGAGGCGTCTGGCACTGGCTGTGTTGGACACAGGGGAAACTTTCTAGTGGCTTGTCACAGAAGCCACCTCTGCAGTCCCCATACTACCAAAACCTTGCTGCTCTCACTCAATATGGGGAAATCAGGAAGGAAGAGCAACCGAGTCTTGATATTAGATATTAATTTCTTTAAGCTTTCTGAGAAGTCTAGATAGATGTTCCTTGAAATAAGAATATCTTTGGCCTATAAATTGATTATTATAATGAAAAAATGAAGACAAAAAACATATCCAGCAATGTAATTTTCCTAGCACAAAATATTTCTCTTCTTTTTACTCTTCTGAGATGCAGACACCAGGGGAAAAACTTTGAAGAAATACTATGAATGCTTCACTGTACCCTTTGTGTTAAAGGAGGGTTTCTGTTGCCTGTAAATGATGAAAATACATTAGTCTTATTCCTAGCATATTTTTCTTTGGTGAATTTCAGTAAACTGAGACATAATAATGCTGCCAACAGTCTGTAGAACCTTATCCTTAATTTAGAAAACGTTGCTTTCAGAGTTTTATCTTGGCAACTATGTAACCATATACCTGAACCAGATTAGTAATGATTGTAATGGTTCAGAAGAGAAATGGAAATAAAAATTATAAACTAAGAAGAGGGCTTTTACTTGGTTAGTTAAAATTCACCACCATGAAATACATAAATAAGAGTTTACTCAACGGACTGTTATGTCTCCTTAAGACTTGCTATATTCTAGTGGTTAAGTAAGACACAGGTTCAAAAATTAGAGATGTTTTTTCCCTTATGATCAGAAGAGATGTTAGTTATATGCATAACTACTATTAGTACTAATGGGAATTATACAACATAGTGCTGACAGTTATATGCTTTATAGACATCATATAAACATTTTTTAAACCATAAAGAATACCAACACTTAAAAAAACCCTTTTATCCTCTAAAATACTTGATACCTGTCCAGTCAAAACTTAATTTCCCTAAGCATTGTTTTTGGAGGGTTTTTTGTTATTTTAGTTTTGGGGGGTTTTTTTGTCTTTCAGTCTTTTGTCATTTTCCCTACTTTTGTTTGTACGTTTGGAAGAAAAACATGTTGAAAGCACATTTTTGAACTGGTACTGTATTTTCATCGTTTTTCACTGTCATAAATTCAAAACTTGAATGTTAAATATATATTTCTGTTATTTTAAAACTCAGTGTCTATCAAAATTTAATGTTTTTAAATAAATAACTTCTTCCATCATGACTCGGAAACTATTGTCCTAAGGTTTATGCTTATTGATAATAGAGACAGAAGAGTTTAACACATTGTGGGCTTATCTAGATGCTGCCTAGAAGAAAAGTATATTACATTCATAGCTTGCCAAATGTGAGAAAAAAGAGAAAGGAAATAAATAGAAAACAATGTGGACAGAAGTAAAAAAGTAATGAGTAGAGGAAAGACTTTTAGTGTCTCAGACAAGATCTGTCACCTGTCATGGATTATCACTGAACTGTAAGTTTTATTCTGACATAGAGTTAAGGTTGTCATCAGTTCAAAAAAGCCTCATCATGACACTTAAAGAACAGGAGACTTTTTTTTTTTCCAATATCTTCAGTCACCAACTCGTTCACTTAAAGCATCAATTGGCTCAAAGCTAATACCAGTTCAGTTATGGTTTCACTAAATCTTATAATAATTTTTGTTTAACTCTCCTTTTCCAGAACTTTCTGTGATTCTCTTATAGTCTTTCTTCACATTTTTTCCCTTTATAGTTACGACAAGCTACAAAACAGCAATTATGTCAGTGGGGACAGGTTACTGTTAGTAAATGATTAATACAGATATGACTTTAAATGGGAAGAGATTACTTGTCTGCCCTGATAATTTTCTCCTACTTTTTCCTATTCTACATTGAGATGTCACAGGGGGATAAGCCTGGAATGTTATATTTTTGGACATGGCAGTAAAAGAATTAGGAAGATACAAATGCTTAGTTGTGTGCTTGGGTTAAACAATGACACCATTCAGTATTTAAAGGAAGCTTATAAGAAAGATGGAGGAAGACTTGTTAACAAGGACTGTAGGGACAGGACAATGGGGAATGGTTTCAAACTGATAAAGATTAGATTTAAATTGGACATAAGGAATATATTTTTTTTTTTTTTGCAACAAGAATGATGAGACACTGGACTGGCCTGCCCAGAGAAGTTGTGGATGCCCCTTCACTGGAAGTATTCAAGGTCAGGTTGAATGTGGCTTTGAGAAATCTGATCTGTTACAATATTTCCCTTACCAAGGCTGAGGGGTTAGACTAGATGATCTTTAAAATTTCCTTCCAATCCAAACCATTCCATGCTTCCGTGCATCTATCACTCTTTGATTCTATGGTTTGTGATTCTATAACTATTGTTCCTGTTAACTCCTTGCGTTATATATATAAATACATATTGTTGACTTCAGTCACATTTCCTTGACCATTATTTTCACTTTGTACTAAATCTGGATTCAGTTCAAGTTTGGGAGTCCAGCCAAAACATTCTCATATATTTTTATTTGGGATTGTTTTTAATCAGTGAATTCTTTATCCAGAAATAGATTATCTTCTCCTTTTTTAAGACGTATTTTTGAAGCCACTGGGTTTTGTCAGAGAAAGAAACATAGAAATTTTATTTTTCATGAAAAACTGGAAGTTAATGGAAGACAAGTAGTATCAATTATTTTATTTCAATATATTGAATGAAATCACAGAGTGTGCAGGTTGAAGTCCTTTGTTTCTAAACCAAGGAGAAATGCAAATTTAATTCTGCACAGATTGAAATATGTTGATTATATAGAGTAGCAAGGGTAAGATGAACACTGTTTTTTAAAGCACCCCTTAACACTAAAGTATTTTTAGCTTGGCTTTTTTTTTTTTTTTTGGATTGCAGCGCAGTAACTAATTTAAGTAAAAGAAGTCCACCATTATTATTGTTCTTTTGGTTTCCATATAAAATCTGATCTGTTTCTGCATATTTGTAAAAGGGGAAGCAATTTGGCCTTGCAAAGAAAAAAAATATCTAAGTGCTCTGAGCCAAAGGTAAACACCAAAATGACAATTCTTCAGTATTGCTCAATGTAATTTATGCATTAGCAACAGCACCACATCAAATGTCAGAGAAATCACTGTCCAGTTTTAGTTCAGTAGTTGGAAGGAAATTATGCCTGTAATGCTCATATGCATATATAAACCATTCATAACAAGATTTATCACTGGAAATTTAAGTGTAGTACAGTTAGTGTTTCAGAGATAATTTTACAGAAATCAGGTTTATTTACTACACAAAAACTGAGCTACAATTCAAAACTTTTTCTTGAAATACTCTCAAGAATCATGGTGAATCCATTTAATACAGAGAAACATTTTATGTACTATAGTATCCAGAAACTGCGTAGTTTTCCACACCTATTCTTCCTTTTTTTCTTACTGAAAAACTCGTAAATGAGACACTGTCAAGTTGCTTCCTGTCATCTAAAGTATTTCCAGATGGATTCGGTTCAGCATGCACACAATTTAGACTTAAAATTTGTTTTAAATAGCAAGTCTAGCAAGTGCTAAGATCACTTAGAGAAAGAGGAAGAGTCTGTAAGATTTCGTTTTCACATTGGAAAAGAGATTTATGTTTTTAAGTCAATTGTCTTTTAATGTGTTTGTCCTCTTTAGGATTTTAGTGTTTTGACTCCCCCTTCCCCAGAACAGTTAATATAAAAAGTACATTTATAATAACAAGCTTAAAAATATGCTGGGGTTTCATTATGTCAACATTTTTGAAAGCAGCACTTTTAAGAAGAACATGAGGCAGAGGTAGAGGTGCCTATAAAAATGTTTCAGCTTTAGATTTTTCAAGGGAAATATATTTTTTTTTCTGAAGACATTTATAGAACTATTTTTATGATTTTTGTTTAAATTATGCTTTTTTAAATTTGACAGTTGAAATAATATACAAAACATGGTAATGATGTGACCCAGAAGGTCTTTATTTTCTGGATTATAATAATACCACAAAAGGTTAAACATACAAGGTGGGGAGTTCATAATCCTTGGGAAAAGCTGTTATTTGTAAAAAACAGGATAATTCATTCTTACAAAGTAAGTTGTTATAAACTGGAGTTCTATAAGTTACACTTGTTTATATTTTCTTCTGGAATTAATTCAGTCTGTTAAATTAATGTTCAAGCTGTTGTTCCAGTAGTTGCTGATTTCTTTCACATTAAAGCACTCCTAGATTTGTCTATGTGCATTTATACATTATTAATAGAAACTTCCCCCTACCTGGCTTTTATTTCTGGTATTCTTTCTCTTGTAAGATAAAGTTCAAAGAATTCATATGAGATTTTCTAACTGTCCTTAAGAATTTCTGTTTACTTTGTAGAAAACTTCTGAGAGAAGTCTTTAGCTATAAGTTGTAAATCTAAATCTATGACAGGTTGCAAGGATAGAACCATGTGATCGAGAGTTATACACAGAACAGACACGTCTACTCAAGAAACAAAACATGTTGTGCCTGACACTGACTTATTTTGAGGATATGAACTACCAAAATGCTTATCTAACAAGAAGATATCTGTAAAACATAAAGATGTTTTTATTATGAAAGTGAAATACTGAAATGCATATTTGATGGTAATATGTGGCAGGAATCACAAATTGCAAATCATATAATTTTCAAAATTAAATCCATTCTCATAATTATACTCTTTTAAGAGCTGTCCACATCCGAAGGGAACTATTCAAAGAGAATATTTATATCTAGAATGGTATTGATAATACCCCAGTGTTCTGGGTATGGCTCAGCAGTGCCTGCACAACATCACAGCTGTTTCTCTAACCAACCTCTCTGGCACCCAGTGGCAAGGGGAGTAGGCTGGAAGCTGGCAAGAGATTGTAAGGTAATGTAGCTGGGAGAGCTGACCCAAACAGACCAAAGGGATATTCCAGATTACAGAATCATTTAGTCCAGTTAGTCATTGGAAAAGACCCTTAAGATCATTAAGAACCACTGTAAATCTGACACTACCAAATTGACCACTATCATTTGACACCATGATCAGCAATAAAAGATAAAGGAAAGGAAGAGTGAGGGGAGGGGGGCATTCATTATTAGGGTATTTGTCTTCTGAAGTAACTGTGGTGTGTACTGAGGCCCTATTTCTCTGGAAGTCTTTGGACATCAACTGCTGATGGGAAGTAAAGAATAAATATGTTTTGCTTTACTTCCACAGAGTCTTTGCTTTTAATCATGAAATTGCCTTTATCTTGTCCTACGAGTTTTTAATCCTTTCTCCCCGTCATGCTGAGGAAGGGGAGTGCTAGAGCAGCTTGGTGAGTATCTGGTGGCTAGCTGAGGTCAATACACCACGCTATCTTTCCTTATTCCTCTGTGTTGCTTTCTTCTTGAGGAATACTCTCATCCCACAGAATTTGTGGTCTTTCTATGTGGATTCCTACTGACTTTAACCTATATTGCTCTATCTTTCAAAACTACGTAAAACCTTTTTTTCCCTCAGTTATCACACACAGAATCTGACCGTGCTGGCATGATTAAAGTTAAAAGATTGTGCCTTTGGTAAACTTTTCCCTTCCTCCTTTCTCCTCTGCATCCTTTGTGTGTGTCTATTTGTGTTCTTTGTTTTCTCTCTTACATCAACCCCTTTCATGTAAAAATTGAGCAAAGGTGCTCTTATCAGAATTACTCAATGCATCCTTTCTCATTAGAAGTGTAGCAAAGTGAGGAAAATATTCATGTCTAAATGGTCTAACAGAGGAAACAGATTTGGATTAAGAAAAGGAATGAGAATAAAGAATTTTCTATGGGTTAGGGGTTTTTTTACATGACTTCACAATGTTGTTTTCTCTGTGCCATGTTTTTCTAATTCTCTTTAGATCTTCACAAGTTTTCTTTTTGAGCTTGGGAGACTGAAGAACAAAGCTGGTATCTTTTTACTAATAAACAGCTTGGAAATTTTCAGTAGAAAAAACTTGGAAGAGAATATGCTATTATAGCTAATCAGAATAAGGAGTTTAACATATTTACAGGACAGGAGTTTTTTATATAACTAGTCAGTGATTATTTTCATAGATCCTTAAAAATACATCTTCTTAATTGTTCCTGATTGTTACGTAAATCTGTGAATGGTTAGCAAAGCCTGGCATAGTTAATCAGTTGTACTCCTAGACTAAATGTTTATAAATAAATATCTTCTGATTGTGCTGATCAGGCCCCATTATTAAACTGAAGGAAAGATAACAATAAATATTTGTTCTTGATTCTTGACTCATTCTTACCTTGTTTTTAACTAGACAGTATGTTTGCACTTTGGTTGCTTGAAAAAATAACATCAGTATGAAATAAGGTAATTTGATGAAAACAGAAGAACAACTAAATAATGTACATGAATATTTATATATATAATTATGCGTACGCATATATGTGCATGCATATATATATATACACATAAAAATTAGAGAAGTCTGGTAAAGTGGAGATGATCCTTGCAGTTCTTTTCTTAGAATCTCACCACAGTTACAATATTAATTTCAGTAATACTGAATTAACCTCATTAATTAATTTCAGTCCTTCAATATCTGAATAATCAGTTTCTATATGCACTATAACTTACAAATCAGATATATGTTTTTTCCATGACCCCATGCAAATAACGAAATTTCTAATGATCAAAATGCTAATTCATATATTTAAATTAAACTTGTTTAGATAAAGCCTTAGCTTAAGGCTTGGAAACAAATTCATGTTTTGGCCGTGTTAGAACAATTGCAATTTTGTGCAAGTCACAAAACACTAAAAGTAAAGATTCTTGCTTAGCAAGAACTTTTTTTTTTTGTTTGCCTTGTTTTTTTGGGTTGTTGTTTTTTTTGTTTGATTTTATTTTTTGTTTTGAGTACATGCTTATACCAAGAGGAATTTGGAAACACTCTTAGGTCCTAGGATTCCCACACGATACAGTAGGACATTCAGATGAAGATTTAATTTCACACTGAAAGTTAAGAATCTGATCTATCCCTCTCAACATTAAAAGCAAATCACTAAAGGTTGTAAATTAGAATTAAGCTGACCCGTGCCTTAACTTCATATATTCAAAATCATGCTTATAATGGAGGCATATCAAACAGTAAAACTGTTTCTCCCATTGCTATTATATTTAGCTAGTTAGAGTATATTTCTCCATGTCATTTTGAGAATTTTGTAAACCTATCTTCAGTATTGATGATTGACTTTATTTCTTCATGTCAAGTTTTAATGGAAATCCAGTGAAAACATGAATAAGTAAATAGAAATTGAAATTCAAATAATTCTACTTTTCAAGAAAGGGGATAAAAATATCACCAGCATAAAAAAAAAAAAAAGATGAAATACAGTAAGATAAATAAATAAAGCAAAAGTATGTAAAATGTTGAAATGCATTTTTTTTTAATTAATTATTGAGAAAACTAAAGGTGTAGCTATTTAAATTCTTTAGCAATGAAGAGACAGGGTTCATCAGGAGAACATGCATTAGCCCATGGCTAGTGATCAAATTTCTATTAGAATATTTTGACTGAAGCCTTTAAACACTTGAGAAATTTGTGCATTACAAATGCACAAAATCAAGAAAAAATATTGGGTTTAAAAAAAGAAAAATAGTAAAGAACAAAGACAAAGACTTTGTGAGAAAATAGGAGTAGAGTAGTAGAGATGTTTTCCTCTCAGTGAGCCTATTCTTTCATTTTTTCCCAGAAAAGTATACTCCATCATTCCGAATGAATTCCAACTTATTTCCAAATGTCTTGTTTATCTTTCTAGTAATGATATAGAGCCTGTAGGTTTACAATTGTGAGGCACACAGTGTGCATATGGGAGAAGCATATATATAGTCACAGTGGGATTTTTTGGTATGTATTACGTGGATCTTTCGCATACAAAAGAGTCTTATCAGAGATTCAAAGACTCTTCCTTTCTTTTAATAAAGAACTCCTGGGAAATGATGGCAATTTTGCATGTTTCGATGACCACTTTTTTTTTTTCAAGCACATTACAAAATGTACTTTTTATTTAGAAAAAAAAAGTGACATTCTCTGCTTCTCAAAATTGTAAAAAGATTTGGCATTCACAGTTCCAGCAGATGCTATTCAAAGTATATGTAGAACTGTAAAACTACAGTTTCTGCTCTGATTTCTGCATATTTTTAATTCACATTTTTTTGCAGGCAGTGGAATAATAGAAATTTCACTATAAGAAATAAAAATAAAATATCCTGTGTACAACTGCAATACCTTTTTTTATTATTTAAAGAACCAAATAAAATAATCTCATTTTACTTTTATGTAATAAGAGATATTTTAAGGTGGCTGGTATGAGTTTTCAATATAATTTAATGTCATTTTGGTATAACTTGCAAGATGTTGTCAGGTCAAAACAGAGTTTTTATTTTTTCTTGTCTCAATGCACATAATTTTAATACCTCAGAAAAAGAGTAGAAAAAAAGGAAGATAAAATCCTGAGTCTGAGTGTCTTATACCATATCTTCAGATACAGAGTGTGCCTGCTGTTCCTCCCTGGGTTGGGGCCAGGAACAGCACTGGGGATGTCCCATCTAGAATGTGTGCTCTGGTACAGGTGCTGTGGTGCTAAGTAGAAGGGATGCAAGAAAATTCAAGCATGCTTTGTTGCACCCAGGACGAGAATAGAAGATAAACAACATCTCCTGAAAGAGTTACAACAGTCAACAGCCTGAGTTGCATAACAGTGGGAGGGAGAGAAGGAAGGAAGGAGGGAAGGAAGGAAGGCTGGCTAAGACAAGAAAGAAGCAAGAAGGTAAGAAAAGCTCTCAGGAGGGCTTTGGGAGCAAGAGAATTTCCTGCTCTTGACTTATAACTGATGAGAAAACATCCGTGATTCTTGAAACGGAGAAGGAGGAGCACTCAGTTCTGCATGACTGAATAATTTGGTTTGGTTTTGTTTATTTTTTTCTTGGTTTTGTTTGTTTGTTTGGGTTTTTTTGCTTTGTTTTTTTGGTTTTTTGGTTTTTTTAATTTTATGGTTTGTTTTAATTTGTTTGTTTTTCCCCACATTAATTTCTTCTTCTCTAATTAATGGAAAGACTATGGTAGGAACATTCATTTGCAGTAATAAAACATTTGTCTGCATATCTATTTGGCCTATTAGGCATATTTTGATGAAGGAGGATACTGGTAATAGATTAAAATACACCTGAAAAAGACAGGTAAACCCAAACATACTTACCTAGTAAGAAAATATTTAACATGAGTTGGCTGGATGATGGGCACAGAGATCAAAAATTATCTAAGACTAGGTTGTCATGGAATAAGGAGGACTCATATTCCTCCTCAGAAGAGAGGACATTCAGCAGCTCTTTTCAAGCATCTGTACAGTAACACAAAATACTTCACAAAGTAAAAAAGAAGTGGAGATTCTTGTGCTGAGACATGTTTATGCGACAATGGGAATCACAGAAACTTGGCACAATAGCACAACAGGTGCTATACAGGAATGAGTGTAGACTGTTAAAGAAGATCAAAGAGGAGAGGGTGTTACATTCTGTGTAACACAGCTCCCTGCCTGCATAGGGCTCCAGCATGAAGCCAGAGACATTTTTTTTTTATATCTCTAGATTAAAATCAGAAGATTCTGTGGTCAGAAGGCTGGTTTTCTTCATGTGGCAAAGAGGATGGGCCCAAGAAGTCTGGCAATTTTGGAAGATAGCCTGTTTTACTAAGCAAGAAACTTTTTCATGAACTAAAATATAAAAAGGAAGCTTACAGGAAATGAACAGACAACAGAGGTGGTAAAAGGTCTGTAAATCATCACTAAGCATTTTAATTTTTTTGAGTGTTTGATAATTTAATTCACCAGAGGGTGTTGAAAGAACTGGCTGATGGAATTGGACTACTGCTGTCATTCATTTATGAAAAATCATACTTTTCAGGAGTTATCACCAACAAATCAGAAAATCATGATGTATATATTTTAAATGAGATCTCAAGTACCTAAAAGCCATTTAATTTCACTTCAGTCCTCAGTAAGATTATGAAGCATGTTGTCTCAGAGTGCATTCACAAATGCATGATGGATGGGAAGGTAATATAGTTTACAAAGTCAAATTTTCTTGACTAAACTGAGTGCCTTCTACTGCTACATGATAGGATACCAGGAGAAAGAGACAGCAGGTAGCCTACCTCGACTTAAAGAAGTCTTTTTCCTTCATCAGTCCTATGTGGAAGCTGAGGAAGTATGGGCTGCATAAAGAGAGACCTAGAAGAGCAAAAATTTGGCTTAACTGTGATATCTTCATAGGATTATGAGTTACAGAACACAGGTGCTTCTGGATTGACAGATGGGGAATGAGTGAGGTTCTTCAGGGTACTTCAGTGACATGAGGTGCCTATGTGTGTACAACTGAATCGAGCTGTAGTTAATCAGCTCAGACTTATAAATGCCAAAAGTTAAATAACGTAAATTCTACTCTTCCTTTCTGTTTCAAACACTCTTTGATAAGAAACAACAAAACCAAAATGAGACAGAATTTATAAAATGTTGATGGCTAAAGCAAGGACTGAAATAACACCCCTCATTCTGCATTGTGGAAATACTTATATTTGTTACAGTTTTCTCTGGCAAGGCTCAGAACCATCGTTTTCAGTTGTATTAGAAAGGTATAATAATTTCTTATTTTATATTAGAATAGAATAAAAAATAGCATAATACCAGAGGGATGTTAATGAAGCAGTTTCAATGAGTTGGAGTCAAGTGAATTCTCTGAACAATTTCTGAAGTTCACATTTTTTATTAGTTTTATTTTTTGTGCTGCTGAGACTGTCTTTGGTTTCTTATTCCTAAAAAGTGCAGATTTATGTTTCCACCTGGAAGTTGTTATTTCACATTTTTAAAATATATTTTTGTATTTTTAAGCAGTATTTTGAAACCTGTATGAAGCCCAGGGAACTACCATTCTTCCATCATTACAAGAATAACAGAATGAGTGCACACTACATGGCTCTCAAATCTCTCTCCACTTTTGGAGCCAGAGAACTGGAAAAACAGACGTTCTCCAGAATGTCTATACAAGCCACACTCAGTTTTAAAGGTTCCTGAAAGTACTTACGTGTCTTATTATGATCCACTATTCTGTTTAATATAATTTTATACTTACCTAGTTTGTTAACTGACAAAGTTAAATGATAGCTCAATGTCTCCCTTATATGTATTTCATGTAATGTTAAGTAGAAATAAGTTTTATGTTCTAGAGCTCAGACATTATGTTGCTGGTTCATCAGAGGAGTAAGGCGACTAGCTGCTCTTAATTGATGTTTGCCTATTGATTCTGCCTAATAGTTACAAATCCCTGTGTACTAAGTGAAAAATATTTATAGATGTTTATCCAAGATTTAATGTGCTTCCTGCATCAGCATGAACATACAGGGCGAAAAAATGATCAGCTGTCATCTCAATTTTTAATTCTCACTGGGAAAAATCTCAAATGATTAAAATAAAAACGAGGCTGAAAAAGCCCCAACAATAGATCATCTTTTATATCTCTGTCTCAAGCTAGCACTATTTATTCTGAATCTCTGTGATGATGAGAAGAAAACACCTTGATAACTACTATAATATCACTCTACTGCATAGCTTTGCCTGCTGTAACAACCATCAGAAAATAAAGTCCTCAACTTAGGTGCTCTCAGCTCTTTTTTACTAAGAGCCAACATTACTCATACCTCCACATTAACAGCCAACAGGATGCCATTTTTGTCACCACCAGCGGCTAGTCTGATAGCATGCTGCCGCTCTTTATGCTGGGTTCTAAGCATGTTTTAATTATTCATTACTTCAGCAGAGAGAACTCTCCTGCTGTCTGTATCTACAGGCAAGCACAAACACCACGCTTAGCATCATTTGCTACTGCACCTCTTCTCCTCAAAAGAGATGCTGAATTTTCCGCCTTTTGAATCAATTGGTGCTCTGCTTCAGCTTTATCTTCCGTTGAAAAGCCAGTTCCCTGATTTTCTTGATCTGAAAAGGGACAGGCTGCGTTTTCACTTGGTTTTGATCCTTATGGTGGAGAAATTGCTATTCATTTCAAAGCTCAGAAGTTTTATTTGATGAAACTTCTGTAACGAAAGAAAACCATGTTAACTGCAAGTGGAAAACATCTCTCGTAAAAAGAAAAAAATTTTTTTAAAAATTTCTTTATAACAGTCTTTGAAATTTCCCCATGGAAAATGACCACCATTTTTTAACATCCATTTCTATTTATCTGAATATGCTAACTTGGCCTCTAAAAAGCTACCATGTTCATAATATATGAATATTAAGCATTTTTGATACGAAAAGTCTTTGCATCTCCGTATGAGGACCAGTTCTAAAGAAGAGGTACAAAATCAGTATTACCTGAAATTACAGTAGTAGCTGAAATCTTGCAGTCTTATGGCTTATAGTATGAACTAGAGTGAGAAGTGAGAAGCCCTAAAACCTGCTGATCAGTTTCAGTATAGCTTCTCTATTTCTATGACAATTAGCTAAGCCTTGCCCCAGTTTGAATTTCTGTTTCTTTAATGTGGTTGATCAAAATTATATGCACTATTTTAATGCCTTCTGTAACAGCACTTGTGGTTTTTTTCATTTCTATTGAAAATGCTGACTGATGAACCATGAACTATGTATATCCTTTTATGATCAAATTATATTGATGATTTATAGCTAGTCCATAAAAGACCAAAAAAACCCCTCAATCTTTTGAAGGTGGGTGTAAACAACTTCACTGTGTGTCATTGTGCCCTACTAAATACAAGCTGGCTCTAACCAATAACAACGAAAAAGTACATTTCTATATACTTCCTGAGCTAATAATTCTTTGTGTGAGGAGAAACACATTATTCCATGCTCTAGTCTGGGCTGAGAGAGAAAACACTGCTGATTGCAAGTGGCTCGTATTAGGAATTCTTAGAGTCTGTACTTGGATGTGACTGAGGTACCAGTAAAATTACCTTATGCCCACATGCAAACAAACATTATGATAATGTATAATCTTGTCTTTCAGTATCTTCAAATAGCTCCTTGTTCTTCTCAATAAAAAGAAAAAAGTCTTGATTAATCCATTGCCAAAGGATCTTAATTGGTTTAGATCTTTCCTAGCTCCCATTTCTATAATGTAAGTTGCTACAAAATCAAGCAATTGTTTCTCCATAATACTCGTATTCTCCTTTGTATTTTAAATTGCTTTAATCTTGTGTCATCAAAAAGATTTGTTAATATATCCCTGCTTTCTTTTTTCCAGGTTAATTAACAGAAATAATAACACATATTTGAAACTTATTTGAAGCCTATCCTTGATGAATTTCACTGTTAGTATTTCCATATCCCTGTATTCTTTTATCTTACAGTAAAATTTATCACTGTTCTTTTAACCAATAGTTTCTTATTACACATAATTTGTAGGGCAGGCATACATCACATGCTTAAGTTCAAAAAGAATAAATCCGCTAAATTATATGTAGCCAGGGGAGAAAGCAAGCCTCCCCCCTCCCAAAAAAACCCCCTAACCCCCAGAATGAAGGTCAGTCTTTACTATGCAGATGCTGTTTTCTAAAATATCTAATTTACGAAGATTTGCCCTTTTGAAGAATTGTAGCTGCACCCCTACATTTGCTATGGCTGCCCTTTCACATGAATCAAGTCACAGATCTCTAGAACATTTTGTTTCCCATGAACAATTTTACAAGGTCCTATTTGTTTACTAAAAGCAAGTGATATACTTTATTTGGAATATTCCCTTAATGATAGGATAAACAGATTAACAAAATTATTAATACTATTTCTTAATTAATCTATGTCTTTATGGTTTTAGTACCATGTCTGCTTCCAGTAATTAAAAAAAAAAAATTTGATATATCCTTAACTAAATCTGAAAATTGCTCCTTTTTGTCCTGGTTCTTTGTCCAAAACTGTGGTTCTAAAACTAACCTCATAAATCTCATAAATTTAAAAATCTTTTTATTTTATCTATTTTCACTCCTTTCTTTATGTTTCATCCATCCATGTGCATACAGATCTACACTTTCCAATTTATTTCCATTTTCCTTAAAATTTGTTCTTCAATAGCTGTATTCCAACTGCAATTGCTAGATTACAGTTTTTTATCTTTTTTTAACACTCAAATACTGCTTAAGTAGTTTTGGTTTTTGTGAATGTCCTTCTAAAAAAGTATATATTTGGGGAGTTTCTTTGTTTTTTCCAAAATGCAACATGTATATACACATCAAACAACCGAACCAAACCAGATGAAAGAAAATACCTAAAAAAAATACCTCCAAATCTTTAGGAGCAGTACAATACCCTATTTATTGTAAGAAAGGAGTATGTTTAGATTTTACAACACCAGAAAGTTTGTTTCCGAGAGTCTGCCAAAGCTGAAGCTATGTTACAGAGATTGTTCTCTTACACACTTTTATGAATAGGAATATCTAGGCGTCTAAAGTCACAGGACAGTTTAGAAACCATGTCAGGGAAATTCAAAGCTCATAGACACAGGGCACCAGCTATAATCCTTAAGTTGTAGTACACTTATATTTTGCAAATGTATAAGACAGATTTATCATTGGGCTCTTGACTGATCAACAGCTCCTCCTGAAAGAAAGTTTTAGGAATTTGAAATAAAATGTGAATAGAAAGAAAAGGAACAGATGCTGAAGTTGTCTTGACGGGAAGATAGACGGTGTAAAAACTGTCAGAAAGGCTGGGTTGAGAGAGTGACAATCACTGGAACAAAGTCTAGTTGGAGGCCAGGGACTAGCGGTGAACCCAAGGGGTCAATAGTGGCTCCAGTCTTATGTGACATTATTCTTAAAGATCTGGAAAATGGGGCAGGCTGAACATGATCCAGCATGTGCCCAGGTGGCCAAGAAGGCCAGTGGCATCCTGGCCTGTGTCAGCAATAGTGTGGCCAGCAGGACCATGGCAGTGATTGTTCCCCTGTACTCAACACTGGTGAGTGCACACCTCAAATCCTGTATTCAGTCCTGGGCCCCTTAGGGCAGACCATATCACCTTACAACTCCCTGGAAGGAGGTTGTAGCAAGGTGGGTGTCTTCTGCCAGTTAACAAGTTATAGAACGAGAGGAAATGACTTCAAGCTGCACCAGGGGCTGTTCAGGTTGGACATCCTGAAGAAATTCTTCCCTGAAAGGGTTGTTAAGCATTGGAACAGACTGCCCAGGGACGTGGTGGAGTCATCTTCCCTGTAAGTGTTCAAGAAGTCACTGGACAGGACATGTGGAAATGTAAAGTTCTTACATTTTCAAGAGAGCTTGGTTTTTAGATCTGGACTTGTTGGCAGTTTTGTGCACTAAAGAATGACCTTAACCAATTGTGCTTTCCTGTTGACTTTCAACCACTGTACATGGTTATAGAAATTCCTTGCTTCTTTGCCTGAATAAATTTAATTACACACTCAGATTCACTCAGTCAATCTCAGTTGAGAATCTCCGAGTAAGAGATACTTACCGACATTCCCTCCTTAATAAGCATTGCACATTGTTATTGCGAATTAACCACATCCATATTCTAAGTGCTTCAGAGGGAAACTTCATCTCTCATGTTGTGAAAATCTTGTTTGTATTTGAGCTTCGGATGACCCTCTTTAAATTGCTCTACTGGAACTAAGAGAATGCCCTAAGGAAATTTTGTTCTCGATGTTCAAACCAGGCATCAAATTACCACAAAAAGACCCCCCAAAATATGCAAAAAATATTGCAAAATTTCCAACTAAAATCTACGCACTCTTATTTCTCATAATGTAGAACAGAGATTTATATAAAAGTTAATTTCAAACTTATCAAACATCATTAGTTTAACCAAGTCTAAAAATTAGTATTATCATGTTCCAGTGTTCCAGATAATTATCTGGTTAAAAAAAAAAAATATGGAGAGATGTTCCATGGGAGTGGCTTTTGTGTGTATTTAACAGAGTAAAGGACAAGAAAAAAATTGAAATCAACCAAATGATTACTTGAGCTGTGACATACGTAGTAATGTTCATCTTGAAAGTATCGTAATTTTTAATTAACTAGCAATAATTGATTAGTAAAAAATTAAGGAAAATTAAACTGATTGTGGAAAATCACTCAAAACTCCTTTGATTTCTTTAATCTTACAGAAGCGTAACATTTCTTCCATCATTTACTTTATATTCTGGTGTACTGCTCCTTAGCAAACAAAGCTAACTTTTTACCTCAAGGGACATATCCTTAATGACATAGCAACAAATTCATTTTACTTTCTACCTCAGGCCACAAAGCAAGATTAAGTTGAAGATGTATTTTTTATTTACTTCTATTTTCCCCTGGCTTCCTTCCACTAATGTAAACAGGGAAAAACAGGAGGAAAAAACCCCAGTTTTAAATAGCAAGAGATGGAAAAAGCAGCAAGAAAAGTGTGTTTAAGTGCTTAATACAGAAAAAACCAGACCTACTTCAAATTGGAAAAGGTATGAGGGTGTTGCATTGCATTCGTAGATTAGGCAAGTATGAAAAGGTGATCTGTGATGAGGTGTATAACACAGTTAAGCTTCACAAGGAGATAGGGATTCAAGCTGGAGTTCGGGGTGGGGAAGAAAATGCACATATAAAAATCATATTAAAGGATTGCTTGGTATGGCATCTGTGTTCTGTTCCTGAGGGCCCAATGAAATAATTCACCAGAGCATGCCAAAGGACTTAGGGGAAGTCACTTAGAATCATTCCAGTATCTCTAAGAACGCGAGAGAATAGATGGGGGTCACAGAGGACTAAGAAATTGGATATATTTGTCTATGATGTTTGGCAGGAGATGGAGATTTATTCTTTTTCCTATGGACTGTTAGAGTAGATGTGACATATCAAAACCACAGAATGATTGACTCTGTCCCACAAAACATCTCAAAAATAAACTCGGTTCATGTTCGTAGTCATTCAAGGTGGCTGGAAAATGATTCTCCAATAGTAGTTATCAATGGTTTGGAGTACAATTATGAGTCATCTTAAACTGAAAAAGGATGTCTCTTAAAGTCAGTTTTTCATTAATTGTATGATAGAAAACAGAGTGTAACTTCTAAAATTTGCTGATGACATCCAGCCAAAAGAATGGTCAGTTTGACAAAGAGGCTCAGACTTTAAAATGGTCCTGACAAATTTGTGCAGGATCTGTAGTCAGGAAGATGAAATTCAGCCAATACGAAATTAAAATACTTTATTTCTCAAGGGGGACAAATACCAATGGGGAATATCTGCGTAGGGATCAGTATAGCAGAGGGGATTTCTAGCAGTAACCACGTATCATGCACAAAATAAGCGCCAGAAGTGTGACACGGCTGCAAAATAAGCAAATCTCATTTGGGACTATAATAATAAGCGTTGTTATTTTATAGGCATTCTAGGTCTGGAAAACAGACTGAGAATAAACTTATCTTCCAGTTAGCTGTGAAAATGATTTATCTCCCACAATCCAGCTCAATTTAGGTAGTGAAAGACCGTGAGAAAGTTTAAGGACTAAGCCATCTGACCTTGAACTGCCTGCTTGATTTTGGTTGAAGTCTAATAAAAACCTAAAGAATAAATCCAAAGCAGATACAACCGTTTCCCTGTCAAGGACACACCAACTACTTTTTAGATGTCTGTCTAGAGATAAATTTCAAACTTGAATGCCAAATTGTCCAGGGAGTAAGCTTTCAGTGTTTGTCACAACTGTGGACAACCAGCAACAGTTGTCCGGACTCCTCTTTGTAACAGTATTTTAAAGGTGGAACTAAAATTCAAGGGGAAAAAAAAAAAAAGAAAATCGCCTCTAACCAAGGTGAAAAAAATCCCAGAAAGGGATCTTCTATCTGCTATTTACTACAAGCATGTCACAGTGGGAAGGCATTCTTGATGAAGTCCCAATTACTTTTGAGGTCCCAATACTATAATGTCAGGATCTAAATTGTGTATTTAGGTTTCCTATGCTTTTCCAGAGGCTCAAAACCTGCTCTTAGTGTTGTGAGCATCTAAGAAACAGGCTGCAGTGGAAAAACTGAACAATGAAGTTAATGCAGTAAATTGACTGCTTTAAAAAAAAAAAAATTGTCTTTTTTTACATATTTGAGTATTTTATCAGTCTGATTCACCAGATTCGCTATGCTGCTCTCAGTGCTTTAATGACTTACCACCATCCATGAGACATGGCCATACTGCAGTGATTTCATTGTAGGTAGTCAGTGTTTTCCTGAGGAACCATATAATGCATTATAAATAGGGATCTACTTTGAAATTACACATAATTGGACTTATTTCTCAATAGACATGATTTATATGCTAAGACTAGGACACCATTGCAGAAAACACATGGAAGATTTTTAGACCCTTTCCCATGAAGAAAGTGGTGTAATAACAGAAATATACAAAACATACAGAAAAGATCTGAGGCAAACTAACTTTCTCCTGTTCTCAGAATCTGATTTGTAAGTATGGATAGAACAGAGATTACATGTCATATGGGAGAGCATATCTGCTGATAAGATCTTATTCTCTATGACCACTGTTGCTTTCTTTATGGAAAAAACAGAATCATATTCACTTTAATAAAATCATGTACACAAAAATAAATATTCGGAATTATTATCCAATCTCTTAAAAAAATCATCTTGTTTCATAAATCTGCTGTGCTATTTTTATACCAAGGGTATAAAATGTATTAGTCACATTACACCCAAAGGTGTATCATATCTTCTAAATGTGTAAATGCGTATAGTAATAAGATTACAGTACCTCAAAGTAATTTAAGAAACCCACGCTGTTGAACTTCCTTTGTGCAGAAATCTATGTATCACTGTTTATGGTGGAAAATACAATTAATTTTTCTATAAAATGAAAGTAGGACCAACATCGTTAATATTTTCTTGAGCTACAAGTCATATGTTTCTTTTATTTTCTAGCTGAATTGGAAATGCGGAGTCAAAACAGACACTGTTGGCATTCAAGGTCTTGCTCAAAACAGCCAGTCCTGCACAATTTGTTATCTGTTTGCACAGAACTCACATTTGACCTTGGCTTAGAGCTAACATACAGAATATGCGCTGTTAATTTGTAAAAGGCATTAAAGAACCATCAGAAAAGTTAGGCTTTGACACTTCCTGGATCTTAATTGGATGGAATCAAAACAATATAGAATAAGTCATATTTGTTTGATTTTTTTAAATTAATTTTATATCTGCTTTGTTCACATGATTTTGCAAAGAAAGATTAAATAATTTGGCTAACTCTAAGTGTGATATGCTGCAAAAATAACATAATAAAAATACTACAAACTTATATTTTTCTCCTTTTTTTCAATACAACTGTGAGACAAAATTACACCAAATGAAAGGTGTAATTTTCAGAAGTGCCAAGTTGCCTAATTAAGCAACAAATATTGCATCAAAATGTGAGATTCAACTGATTTTATTTCTGACATCTGCAATATAGATAGCTACAGGCATCTATACTTTAGACTCTGTACTCAGGAAAGAGACATTTCAGGGTCAAAGTCAGGTCCATGTTCAGAATGAGATGAATCATGCTTTGAACCCAATTGTCAGTATTAACTAGATCTTGCTATAAACCTTGAATTACTCTCTCAAATATGAACAGCTGATGTTAGTTGAATCACACAATATTATTGAAGTCATGATTTCTCTTCTGGGTGTATCTTACAATCACAGATTATGATAAATCACCAAAGAAACATAAGGGAAACCACTAGAGGGAAATGTTAGTTTAGGATTACATCAAATATTCTATTTTGGTATGTCTAGACAAATATTAGTGTCAGTATATAGAGAAAGGTGAGATTTCATTTAAAATTCTGTGCATCCACACCAGGAAATACGTAGAGTATGTGAAGGGAAGAACAGCCAAAGTGGACAGGAACATAGACTTTAACTTGACTAAGTTTGGTTTATAAGTTTTTCATCTGTAATATGAAATTAGAAATTAAAATAATATTTCTAGCCTCTGAAAAGTTGATAATTTCTCAACCCAGTAGGATCATGATTGACAAAAAGTCATTTTAAGCTAGGACTGACCACTTGATGAGAAAAAGATTATCTGATATGCATGCAGATACTGATTTTCTTGTAATAACAACAATATTAGCGCATGTATTTAATGATCTATATTGAACATAAATCCTAATATCAATATTTTTATTGAAAAAATGTAACTGTGCCTAGAAAAATATTGTGTTGTCTTCAGAGGAGCTTTTGTTTAAAATCTACCACTTCTATATTACCAAGTCTTTTTCTTTAAGTATCATTATTTATGTTACATACAAATATTAGCTCTAGTATGAATAGCAATGTTTGCTGCTTATTGTTTAAAATTCAACTGTTTAAAAATCATTATATTAACTATAGAATTTTAACAGCTTTTTGTAGTTTTCTTTATTCAGAAATAAGCTTATTCCGTAATCATTTGCAGTACAAACGTATCTAGCATTTGTCTTAGCTTTGTCATTCTAAACCTATTAAGAAGCAAAGTAGCCAACAGTAAGCTGTAGATGTGTTTTACAGGTAAGTCTTATCAGTCCTAACAAAATACCTTGTAACCTTACTCACTTACATGTGACTTTCATTTATTACCTGAAGTTACTTCCTCTTCTGCAACTCCATCTTAATACATTTTTTGTTTGTTTTCTCCTCTCTTGATTGCTCATGGCTAATAAGAACTTCTAACAATCTTTGCTTCACTAATCTAACTCTCCCTTAAACTCATATTATTTCGATAGTTAATCTTCCTTCAAAGCCTTTCCTTACAACTTCAGGTCTTCTCTCTCCTGTCTCTTTTGCAATTGTGATTGATGATGCTTTATCAAGGGAGTATTCTCCCCTTTTTCTCTGCCCCTTTGGGTTTCTGATGCAGTCCATCTTTCAAAAACTATTCATACTCATGGGTGCCATTATCAGTTTAGCCTCTATTTGGATTTTTCAAAGATTGAGATATAGCTCTAAATCTGAATATGATCTTGATTTCTTCAATGATTTCAACTCTCATCCTGCCTCTCATATTTTTTCCCTATTACTTAACTGAATATGACCCAAAAGGTTTCCTCAGAGCAGAATAAATTGATGGCAGTCAATGGAATTGAAACAATACGGTAAGAAAATAAGTTCAGAAATTGTTTAAAATGGCTCTGTTTATCACATTAGTATACATACAATACTTACAAGAAGAAAGAATGCAAATATTGTGAATGGTTTAACGTTCACTTCTGATTTTCACTTTTTACACTGGCTAAATAAGCCAGACAGAAACTTGTGTTTAACTGATCACAGAACCATAGAATTCCCTGTCAGAGAAAGTGTTCGAGGTCAGGTTGGATGGGGCTTTAAGCAGTCTGATCTAGTCAAAGATGTCTGTGCTCATAGCAGGGAGGATGATCTGGTGTCTGACCTTTAAAGGTTCCCTCCAACCCAAACCATTCCTTGCTTCTAAGATTCTAAAATGTTAAACAGTGTGTGTCCTAGTTCAGACCCTTGAGGGACATCACCTGTTACTGGTTTCCCTTGGACACTGAGCAAGGTAAAAGGACTGTAACTTTTTAGACACAGCCCATGTTTGCTGTCTCTGATCACTTCCCTGTCTTCCCTATGTCTCAATGTACATTACTCAGCAATCTGTTCCATGATCTTTCTAGTCACAAGGTGAAGCTGACTTTTGGTAGTTCCAAAGCTCCTCCTTTTTGCTCTTTTTAAAAACTATTTTCATGTTTCCCTTTTTCCAGTTGTTGACTGACATTACTTTTTAAATATGATGGATTTATTTTGAGGATTATGACAACAAGGAGGTTAAGGTGAGTCAACTCTTGAACGAATGTCAAAAAAAATTGTCTCTCAAAAGAAAATTAAGAATGCAGGTTGTTTGGATTATAATAAATTCTTGTTAGTGCTACTGATATAAAAGAGATTCAAGAAAGAGTTGAAACATAAAACCAAGCCCAGAGTCAATACTGTTTAAGTGCAATTAAGTAATACATACACTGATCTCCTGGAAATTAAGGTGTACCATTTGAGAGAAAACCTATCATTAACCAAGAAAATATAGTGTGGGAGAGGGAGGGCTAGTTATATATCATAAAAATGTAAAGAAGCATAACGAATACCATTCAACTTCAGTTTACTGCTAAAGTAATCAAGTCTATATGCTAATATCTAGATTGTTTTCTTTTTACCTATGAAAACTGCTAGCAAAAGTAACTCAGGTTGAAAATAACTGTAGCTTATCTACAGCAGCCACAATACAAAACTTATTTCCACGTGGGAGTCACTTGTTTCTAGAAGAGTGGGATTGATTCTGATTCTTTGTTTGAAGACTCTGGGGGTAACTACTGCTGTGCAAGAGAGAGAGTAGACATCACTAGTCAAAGTCCAAACAGACCCCTCCACTTTAGTATTCATGTTCAGACTTTATTGGTTTTGACTCCTGTATTTATATCACTTCGCCTATTCTATCTAAAAAATTCATTGTGGTTTCCTGTAATGGTTTTGCTGTCTTTAAATAGTCAAATTATCATTTTAATCTCCAGTGTATAATGCAAGTAGTTGAGCTTGGAAGCTGATTAATACATTTCCATATAAATCAGGAAACCTTTCAAATAAGTAGATATTAAATTTACATTTCTGTAATCACAAGACTAGTAAAGCATGGAACCAGTGCCTCATTAACAGTTTATGCATTATATTTTTTGGATAACCCTCCAAACTCAATATCCCAACAATCATGTGGTGGACACTAACTGTCAGGAAAATGACAGCAAACACATAGTAAATCAGACAGAGGAACCCCTGTGATTCTAAAAGTTGTGCTGTTCTGAAAGACACCTTCAATAAGCTGGCTTTCCAGTAATGCTGCATAAGACTTCTGTATTCATAATGCTCATTTCTCCTATTTGTCAGTGGATTTGGATTATACATCAGAAGAGCTGTTATCCAACATTCAGCATAACACAAAATTTTTTTAAAGGAAATGTAGGGCAAATTTTATTTATTTGTTTGTTTCATTTTATCTGAGTACACTGAAGAGTGTTAAATTTTCATAATTTGTTTTCTGTTTAAGTTTACACCATTAATTTACCGTTTCTTTCTGTTGTTCTTGTCCCTTGAGTTTGTGTTGGTCATTTTTAGACACTAATCTCTAATTAGTAATCATAAAATAGTATAATGCAAATAGCAGTTTGAATTGCTTTAAAACACCAAATACTCATTGTCACAATGAAGATGTATAACACTTCTGCATTACCAGAAGATAACACAGTTGTTTGCTAGGGCAACTTTTAGCTCCCGGTTTCTATTGTTACTGCCAGAAAAAAAATCTACGGGCTGGTTCTACATGCCTCGGAACAAAAAGGGCACCATGTTGCAGTGTCTGAATAGATAACACATGTCAACAGTGAGAAGTACAGTGATTTACTTTAATAGAAACATTTGAAGTTGCTCTGAGTCACTTATCAGTGCCCAACAGCTTATTTCATTAGCATTTTCATATTTTCTTATGTTTTTAGAATCAGTCTGAGCAAACAGTAAAAAGTTCATGTGTAATTTACTCTGGTGCATTTTGTGGCATGTACTTTTTAGAGAGAAAAAACCAGAATTAATTCTCTAGTCTGTGTAGCTATAAGTTGACTCACATGAAAAGTATAATAAAAGTCTAATGTCAATGTTTTAGCTATATTGTGGGATGCATATTTGAAGTTACAGCTTTCCACAAAATGCATTTTGGTGAACCTGGCACAAAAATTGGAGGACACTGAAAAATCAGAACAGTGGCAGTATAACAAAATGCTTAAGGCTTGATAAGAATAGTGGAGGCATGCTGATCGTTCATCACAGAGCTAAAGATCTCTTTGAAGGAACAGAATTTTCAAGGGTAGATCTTACGTTATCTGAAAAAACCAACCTAAAACTCCTTAGTATTTGCAGAGCAGAAAATAATGCGAAAGAAAGCAGATTTTAAGCAAAAGAATCTGCATATATTTTTGCTAGGAGAAATTTGCATTTTTTTAATATAATAAGTTACAGTTAGGAATTAAATTATGCTGAGTTGTGTCTGGTTCACTTTGCTTTTAGACGTTATTATTGTTATCATCATTATTATTATTCAATACAGTATGATGTGCTCAGATTATCTGACATTATTCTTTATGTTAAACATGTTTTGACATAAGCAAACTTATTCAATTCTTCTGGACTCTAAGATCTCCTACCTCTATTTTCATCTACTCTTTCAGTCTGATTTCACTATAATCTCTATTACTAATACTGATGTGATAAGATATGTGTTTCAGTTTTAGTGTAAACTACACACACAAAATATTCCCTGGTATAAGAAATAGTCAGTGAAGTTAATATTGGGAATCTCCAGGACAGAAATCTTACTTTTATCTTTTAAGTCAAGCCTAATGTCCACTGCCAAATGCATTTTGCTTAACCTAATTGTTATACAATAGAAAATAAGGTGTATCTTGCACTTGTTTTTTATTTAGGGGGTGGGGGGTGTTCTTTAGAGATATAACAGCAGATCACAAAACTGCAATTATATGTTGTAGTCATTCTTTTCTGGTTCTTTTGTGCATTGCATTTGGTTGAGATAGAGTTAATTTTCTTCACATGTATGTAGTTCTGTTTCTAATTTGTTCTGAAAACACCCTTGATAACATAGAGATGTTTCTGTTACTCCTGAGAGGTGCTTACACAGGGTCAAGACCTGTTTTGCTTCTCATTCCTCACCACCAGTGAGGAGGCTGTGGTTGCTCAAGAAGCTGGGAGAGGGCACGGCTGGGACAGCTGACCCCAACTGGCCAAATAGACATCCCATACCTTATGGTGATACACTCAGAATATAAATATGGGGGAAGAAGAAGGAAGGGGGGACCTTTTGAGTTATGTTATTTGTCTTCCCAAATCACCATTA
>VZRV01009039.1:0-64004 GCA_013398115.1 Falcunculus frontatus
CTGTTATTTTTTTGCCTGTTGCTATTTCCCTTTTATTTAGTAAACTATTATGTTTTCACTTATATCTGCTCACATTCATTCTCCTTATTGGTGGAAAGGAATTGGTTAAAACTATAAGGGGATGTTACTTGTTTTAGAGTGTCCCCCCTAAATTGTCTTAAAACAAGACAAACTGCAAAGTAGGGCAGACCAGAGCATAACAGCTGCAGCCTGTCAAATAAAAATTCCTAAACTTCTAGCAAACAGTAATTGTCACAAATAACCTTTGAGAGTGCCTTCAAGTGGCAAAATAAACTTGATATTCCCCTGTTCCAGCTGAGCACTCTAGCAGCCAGGGTCCCATGGAAAACTCCAAGTTTTTGGACTGATACGTGCTGCCACCGTATTTCCATGAAGTCTGACCATTCGTGTTGGGATGACCACCACACCAAGGCTTTCTAAGCTGACTGAGTAAGCAATGAGGTTTGAATGTTTGTAAGCATAAAATAAACACAATGCTGGTCAGGAATGCTGAGAAAAAAACATTTCTAGCACAGTCTCATCTGCCTGAGGAGCTATGAGGCAAACAACCTGCAAACATCAGATTAAATTAAGGTGGACTTTGAATAAAGTTTTAAAATTACTTTTAACAGCAGTATACTGTGACATCATCCCTCATTATAGATCAAAGAATACGTGTGGGGAAGAAACCTTGCAAAGTCCCACCTACATGAAAAGCGTGTGAATTCTCCCATTTAAATTAAAGGGTGAGCTTTCTTTTCTCCTGAAATCTGTCTCGAAACTGAGACAGCTTCTAATGGAACGTTTCCCTTCAGAAAAGGAATTGCCCTCTACTTTGACAAACATCCTGATTTGTTCATACAGGGGGTAGGATACAGGAAGAAAAGAATACGTCACGTGAACTTTGTTTCCACAGAAAAAACAAACTCAACGTTGAGGCCCTAATGGAAATTAGATGCCTTCAGAGTTAGGTGGTACTGGAGCAGGCCTATGACATGAAACTTAACTCCAGACACATTTTCAAGTACAAAGACTCCACTTCCACAGAATTACAGCAGTGAAAATTGATGCTATGATTAAGAAATTGATGCTGCAAAACCATCTGATTCCTAACATCTGAAAATTCCTTGGTTAATTAATAGACCCAAAAATATGTTACGAAGAGGACTATAAACAGAAGGACAACATAAATCACCATAGAAAAGTAGAGATGTCAAGAAGCTTCCATTTAAACATTGTGAGCAAAACACTATGACTGACCACTTGCAGACCAAAGGTTCATTATAGGAAAGAATAGATAAAATTAGAGAAGAATTAAAAAGTTGACAAGATAGATACTGAATTTCATCTGAATTACTGTTTTTAATTATTTTGATTTTTTTAAAGCCTTGAAATAAAATTATGTACTCTTTGTGTTCAAAGCAATTCTGCAACATTGCAAGTTCATTTATATAGATGCATTGTCGTAGACTATCCACCAAAGTTAGATGATTGTAAATCCTGAGATTATCTTGCTAGTTGAACCAATAGAGATTTTCCTAACCCTAAAAATGCAGTATTATGCAAATATTTGGTTATCCTTTGCATGTGGATCCATGCATGAGTCCAGCTTTGCTACCTAGGATTAAAAGAGTGAAGCTTATATCTAAAAATGGAGATTAATTACAGTAGCAAAATTAACACACATATAATTTACATACGTATAATTTTGCAAATATCCAGGTACCAAAACCAAATCATTGACCAAATTGCTGTCTGCATTCCCCCAGACAAAATCATAACTGCAATGTAGACATTCTTAAGTTATTAAATATGTCATCAGCATCACATACATCAACTAAACAAAGAATGCTACTTTATTACATTTATAGTTTAATACGCTACCTGCCCATGTAGATGAATTCATAAAAGAAATCTTATTCCCTTAAAAATAAACCCTTTTATTGATTTCCTCCTTCAATCAAAGTTCTTTCATAGTTTTGCAGCTGTGATATATCATAGTTTTCATTTACTAAGAAGTTGTTACTGAATGTGTCAATATGCTGTGATGAAAAAACCCTATATTCCAACACAGTTCTGTCATGGACTTCCTACTTGATGCCAACATTTCTTAAAATAATATCTATTCCCTATATTGCAACCCAAAATAATACAAATATTTTGAAGCTGCTACTGCACAGCAAAACGTAATAGTTAATCAACTAAGCAAAATGGCTGGGATCTTCTTTTAACAGTTTTCTTTTTGATACAAATTGTTTTTCGCCAGATCTGAGGGAAGCAACAAATTGAATATGATACAGACTCAACTGGACTTTAATAAAAAGAAAATTATGATTATCAAAATATTTAAACTGGACATAGTTTATTCTACACTGAGGTTCAGGTATTCTCCACCTTACATCACATGTTGTACAGTATTGTTATACTGTGTTTCATTTTATAGCTCTCTAGTCCAGTAAAATTTATCAGAGAATAAATATAGACTGAGTTGTAAGCTGTGGTCTTGAATACAAATTGCATCCTTCAGCCCCGAATTGTAATTTGATTTCTTCATAGTCTCTTTTTTTCAGTTTTTGCATTGCACAAGTGGAACTATCTTTCACTTCAGAAATTCACAAAACAAATAGTAGTTTACAGAAAATCAATGTGAGTATGTAGCAGTTTGACCTCCCTGATGATAATGAAAAGCAAAACTGCTTGATTCTATATGCAGGCATAGGTATACCACTTCCATCTGGTAAAGCATTTGAAAAAATCTGCACTTCTACAATAAACAGGCTCTAGGGACAGCAGTTCATCAGATTGCTACTCTGTGGGAAACAAACAGGATTCCTAGGACACAGCAGAGACTTCAATAGTTTATTTACAGTATCTCAAGGAGGGATTAAAAAAACAAACGAAACATTCCTTACTTCATACACAACACAAAAGTTTTGTAAAATTGTCCCACAAGTTTCACAATCATTCAATGAAATTTCACAATTTAATAACAGTAAACTGTCTGTTCTTCCTTCAAATTACTATCAGATATTGTCCCATGAATACACTGTTTTGCACTGAACAGACTCCCCTTTCCCACTCAACACTGTAAAGGTATATCTATGTTACTTGAACACAGTGAAAAAAAACCACACACAGTTTCTCACACCAAACCATAATCCTAGGTCTGATGTAAAACCACTCTGGACCACTCACTAAAGCCGAAAGCAACTCTGCAAGTCAAATTTATAGAACAGAAAATCAGCTTTTTGCTTGTGAATTAATCTACTTAAGTTTGACATTTATCTAAGCTGCTCTTGACTCAGCAATATTGTCATTCAGTATCTTCTTCCTGTCTGACAAAGAAAAGCCTTAATTCTCATAATACTTCATCCTCAAACCCTGTGTTCAGTTTTGGGATCCTCACTGCAAGAAAGACAGTGACATGCTGAAGTGTGTTCAGAGAAGGGCACAGGAGCACTGATCTGATGAGGAACTGATGCCTTAGGTTTTAACTTTCGTATTTTTCAAATCCTGTATTACTTAGTGTGTAACTCTGAAGTGTCTTGTAGCCTGTTAGCTGCTGTTCTCTCATGCTAGGTAGATGTAACAAAGCCTCTCCAGGCTTGCTCTTCAAGGACACTCGGATTGTCCTAGGCCCAAAAGGTGTAAACTAGGGCCTCTACAGAGGTGGAGAAATTGACGAAATTACATCATTAGCTAAAGTTTTAATTGGTGAATTTATGCTGATATGAGGATGAACCAAACCTATTAAAGCGCGAAGAACTCATGACTTGTTGTCCATCTTGGGGTCCATTTTTGGCAGTAGCCTCTGGACTCCCCAGGGTGTAAATTTGAAGGCCCTTCAAATATATACATACCTTTATTCCCTTATTCCTATCTAGTCTCTGTTTCTAGGTAGCCGCTCAATGCATCAGAATAGTCAACAGACCTGGGATTGTTTATCCTGGAGAAAAGGAGGTTCAGGGGAGATGTTATTGCTCTCTACTACTACCTGAAAGGAGGTGGTACTGCAGTAAGGGTTGGTCTCTTCTCACAGTTAACAAACAACAGGACAAGAGGGAACAACCCTGAGTTGCATCAGGGGAGGTTGGATATTAGAAAAAAAATTCTTCACTAAAGGGTTAACAAGCGTCAGAACAGGCTGCCCAGTGAACTGCTTAAGTCACCATCCCTGGAGGTATTTAGAAGCTGATGTGGCTAAGTAATGTGGCGGTTATGGACATGGTTTAGTGACTCGGTGGTATTAGGGTAATGGTTTGACTGAATTATCTTAAAGGTCTTTTCCAACCTAAATGATTGTGTGGCTATATGATTCTATAAAACAGAGTAGTGATCTTCAATCTAGGCAGGTCAAGACCTTGTGGCAGTGTCTAGCCGTTAAGATAAATAAATGAGTGGTGCCTATCTTTTCCAGGAAAAATGAAGCACAGAGAAGTACATATGGTGGAGTACATGTCTATATCACCCAAAAATATTACATTAACTGCTTTATGTGAATGTCAAGTTTAATTTTGGAGCAAAGAAGGTTAATGCTCTTTAAAGGACCATAAACTCATCCATGACATCTTTTGTTTCCTGGTGTCAATTTCCCAAGGAACTGAAAATGTTAAAAAAAGACCACAGCAAATGCCACTACTTTTTTTTGTGAGACAACAGATCAGTGATCTATCCACTATAACTGATAAATCCTTAAGCAATCCTTAAGAGTACAGCTTAAGCAGTTAGTTTGTGTGCAGACAGTTTGCTCTTGAAGTTTGATTTATGGGATGAGTCTTGGTTTTACTGAATTGTCAGAAGTGGTTTTACTTGAGGCCAAGGATTATAGATTGGATGTAAAAAATGAAGTTTTTGAGAGAGATTTACTTCCTGTCTTACTTCATCAAGTATTATGAGTAAACATAGGGCTATGATGCTTCAACTGCCAAAGCACAGCCAAGCCAAGAATTGTATTACCTATTCACCAGACACATTTGAAAAAACAAAACATGTCCCTTCAGATGAAAAAAATTTCAGTAATTTCCTAAAAGAAAAGGCACTTACATTGGTCTCAGTCCTATTTGATATTTTATCAGTAGGTAATCATGTTCACTTCACTTTCATCACTCAGCATTATCTACTCCTGGCCTTTACTCTTCTTAAAAAACAATGTAGGAAGCAGTTACACTCTCTTCTATTACTTTTCACAATACAGTGTTTTTGAGAGTCACGTACAACGTTAGAACGAAAGGACACAGAGGGAAGGAGTTGATAGCAGCTGCAGTCCTTGCTCAGGCAGGATGGCTGCTGGTGTCTGACAACATTGACACAGCTGAAGAGGCCTTCTCATGTGACAGCTGCATGGAATACCATAAGAAATAGATTGACTGATGGTGTTTCACCATGTGGTCTCCCATACGTTTCTGTAGAAACAAAGGAAGCAAAAATGCTCTTGGTGCCTGGGGTGGAAAGAGAAATAAAACCATTGCTAGTTCAACTACAGAAGCTTCCTACAGTGGACACTGAACAAAGCATAAGAAATAGTTTGTCTCTGTTACTTTTCCTTTCTCCAGGGGTTTTGTGGTTTAACCTCTGTGCAGACTAAACAGTAGTTCTTAGAGCAGTAGTTTAGTGCCAGCAAGTTTTCTGCTGCTTGTCAGAATTCTTTTATTCTTGCTGTTCCGAAACATTTGAATATGGCAAGCAAGGAGCAAACTGAGCTGAAGACTGTTTACAGGCCTCTCATATTGTCACTTGTTAACTAAGAACCAGACTCTGAGGATGTAATGATTAATATTCAACAGCAACAATAGTTGCGAAATATTTGTAACCATCATCCACCAACCCCATGAGAACAGCTGCTTTCCACGCTTCACAATGGGGTTCAAAATCTATGATTTGAAACACTGGGCTCATATTTCACCAGGTAACCAAAGCTTTCAAAATTATTTGGGTTTTGTCTAATATATATCAAAATGTACAGTTTAATTCCTCCATCTGTACCATGTTAGGCAGATAAAGACAATTCTGTAGTGAATGGCCAAGCAGCACCAGGACTGACCCATGAAGTGGCCAACTGTAGATCTCTGACTGAGTGTCTATGCCTTTACTTGCAGTACAGAATATTTCAAAGAATCATTCCAGACTCCTTAGGAGCATTTCTTTGGGATGTGTGGCATGACCTGTTATAAGTTGTTCTATGTCCCATTCCAGTATGTATTTCTGTTTCATTGAGCTACTTAGGAGAAATCAATTCACTTTTTTTGGTTTCAAAATCACAGTAATCACAGAATATTCTGTGTTGGAAGGTACCCACAAGGATCATCAAGTACAACTCTTAAGTGAATGGAAAATAATCTCCAGCTATATACAGAATAATTTCTTGAACTTAATTTCTAAAACTCAAAAATTTTAGAACTATTGTCAATTTTTAAAAATTTTACTTAAAAACCACCTTTGGCATGATAACATTATTTTTTAAGATCTGAATACTTTAGGAAATAACCAAGAACCAGTAAATTCTCTTCACATTTTACATAGATTGCCAGTTTAAACCATTTTTTTTGAATTACAAAGGCCAAACCGAGGTAAATAATGAAGAGTTATCTGCTGAGAGCAATCATTTATTTTACCCATGGTTTCTGGATAAGCCTGCAAGGCAAGAACAGTGGAACAAGACTCTTCCACTTCAATTTTCAGTGCATTAAAGAGGATAAACAACCATGTTTTCATGTATGCTTATGCAACAGCTAACAGAATCAACTACAGTTCAATACAAAACACTAATGGTACAAATAGATGTCTAAATAAGAAGGTGGAAGTCCACTTGCATGATCCAAGGATCTCACATTTGAGTATCCTTCAAGATAACGTTCAGTAAGCCTTTCAAACGCATTCAACCTGCCTAGCTGTTACTGCACTCTGTTCCAAATATCACAGCAAGTCCTAAGTCAGGGGTCTGGTCCAGAAAATCTATTGACCTCTGTTTTTGCCTCTGAAGTAATATTTGGGGTTAAGCTGTCCCCAGTATTGAACAGCTAAAACAGCAGCCCACTCCTTGGAGTCCAGACTCCTCCAGGCCACTAGTTCAGGATGTCAGGAAGGTAGTTACTTCGCATCCCTCTGTGTTTGGAGACTTGTTTACAGCTGAAATTACCTGTAAATGAGAAGCAGTCAATTTCAGCAAGGGGCTGTTGAATGGAAGACAAATTCTCAGTCAAGTCCAAATTGCAATCCAGGTTTAAATAATAAAAGAGGAATGTGCCCAGCCTTGCTTTGCAGGCTATTTCCAGCAGGCGGTGGACATGTTAACAGAGTGATTGCGTTCATAATGAATAGAAAAAGGAGACCAGAAATGAAAGTATGCAAAGGCAGGAGGACATACAGGATCACTGAGTGAATGTGCAGAATTAAGGCAGACAAAGAAACATGATTCTAGGCAGACAAGCTGTGAAGAAAATGAATGAAGGAAGATGAGAAATGGCAAGTAGATACATGGCACACAATGACACAAGAAGGAATGTCGGTGATTGAAACATGGACCCAGACCGGCAGGGAATCTGAATCATTTAATCAAAGAAATGAGCTGGTTTTATACACTTTCCCAAGGCACAGTATTTCCTTACATGGCAATTCTCACTATGTGACCTATGCCATGTTGCCACATCAGCAGTACACTTTCTGAGTGTCCTTCTATGGGGTCAGTTTCCGGCAGGCTCCTCTAGAGGTCTGCCGAGTGACACCTCCTCCCCCCAGGGTCCGGCAGAGACAAGCCTCTCTGTGCTGCCACGTGCTTCTTTGTGCTGCCACGTGCTGCAGGTGTGTCCCACAGCCTGTAACCCCATCCTATCTTATCTTTCCCCATAATTCCCCCTTTTTTTTGTTTTATACAAACAAGAATCATGAAAAAAACCACTCTCAACATTAGAACCCGTTTGACCCACGGCTTGAACTATACAAGCTCCATGCATCTTTTTCCCTCAGCTTCCCCATAAGTTGAGGATGAAGCCAGACTAACTAAGGATGGTCAGACCACTCTTGCAGGTCCTCACTCCCAGGTTATCTTTTTCTAAGTGAGCCTGTGATTCACCAAAATGTCGTCGGACAGGGATTAGATCATTCTGAATAAGATTCAAAAAGTTAAGAACATGTAAGGCTTTTGTGGAGGGTATATCCCGTCTCTGCACCCCCTCCTTTTTTTGTTTTAACAACTGTAACAGGATCATTTTTCAACTTACTAAATTCAAGAAAATATGTAACGTAATATGCACTTTTTTTACTATGAACAGTAAAATAATACATCTAATAAAACAACAAGCACTTGCTGAGCAAAAATAAGCAAAGTTATCTTCAACTGCTTAAATACTTCACCATCACCCAGAGTCTGCAATCTTTGTGGAGTCCTATTTTACACTGAGGACTTGGAGAACCTTTTCTGGACAAGGTTTCCAAGTTTACCTTAAAAGAGGGGCCAGCTCTTATAAGATTAGATCAGCAAGTCAAAGTGACTTGATTACACTTTTAGGGCAGAAACACCCGAGTCTGATGGTAATCCCTAGTCAGCCAGGGCTTGGCCAGAGCCTCAAGCCTTGACTGAGAGTATTTTCTTAAAAGACTTACAAGCAAAACTTTATTCATACGATCAAAGGAATGCATAAAATTAACATTAAATAATTATCTTACAACTAAATCTCTTTATAAAGGCTTTATGTATTAACACTATCTGGATCTAGAAATATACTACAATTACACAGCTAACTTTAACTTTTTCTAATTAACACTCATGTCAAAATTTACAGCTTAGTGAAAATATAAAGTTATTTTTAACAGAAGCAAAAAATGACTTAACAATACCTAAATTTGCTAATTTTCTTTCATAGAATGTATATAAATACAGGCTTTGGACACTACAATTATATTAACATTAACTCTCTAAGTGGTTTCAAAAGATACCAAGTCCTGAGTCAGAAGCTGTCCATAACAAAAGGCAATTAGAACAATTCAGGGTGTTACAAGGTGGTGTGCTAAAAAAGCAATCTTTGAGATAGAGGCCAGGATTGTGGCAGCATTCTGAATAACAAAAACAGAAGAGTTCTACAGACTAGCTGCAGGTGATATGCGGAAAAGATTCCACTACTAAAATAAGTAGTAAAGTAGGAATGTTTATTCCAGCACTGGGACGCTTGGGGGATAGTTTCTCCAAAGTCATGCGTGCTGACAGCTGCCTTCAGCTTGGTATATGTCGGGTTACAAGCTCCATATTCATTAAGTTTCTCAATATGCCTATACATACTCATTACTTAGCTCCGCCTAGCTTCGCTTTGTATTAAAATGAGCTTAAGAGTTATTTACATCTGTGTTATGCTTGTGCAGTGTCTCCTGGTGGTCGTGGGCAGGGGTCTCAGGGATGAAGCAAGAGTCTTCATCAGATGAAGAAAGGAGTCTTCGTCACTCTGAACTTTTCACCTTGCTTCCCTGCGCATGCTCTTTATGGCTCCGGCTTAAGTCCAAACTCCAAGGCTGGTTTGGGTTTGTTTCAGGTTTAAAAACAGGATCTTTGGTTAAGATTCCTTCCCCTTATCAATAGTAGGTACAATAAGTGTTGAGCAGGTTATATGCTTTGTTTTCTTTAAACAAGAGCTTCTTAGCAAATCATTTACCCTCTGCTCCCCCTTATTCACAGGAATGAGATGCCCAACCTGAAGCTGGGCTCTCACACAAGCTGGTGCAAACGCTGCAGTCTCCCCTGAGGAAGGGGCCACCTGTCCCCCCACCAGGTGTTTTCTCCAGCACAGCATCCGCTCGCAAGGGTCTGCAGGAGCCGGAGTGCTGGCTCCACTGGGAGCGGTGTGGGTCGGGCGGCCACGATGGGGTGGCTCACAGGGCTCTGCCGGCACACTGCTGCCTTTGCCAGTGCTGTCAGACTCCCTGGTCTGTCTGCAGAGAGCCGCGCTCACCCCGCCAGATCTGCTGTGTTGCTATCGTGGTGCTCGCCGCCACCTCTCGGCTCTCCCATGTGCTCGCCAGTATTGCGGTCTGTAGTTTCTGCGTTGGCATGGCAAGCCGCAGCCTTCCTGGAGAGCGCTGCGGGGCGGCATCGGGGAGAACGGCTGTTCCGCTTCCCGCAGCCCTTCCGGGTGGCCCCGCACCCTTGCTCCAGCTGCCTGCCAGCTCCACAACACGGTAGCGATAAAGGAGAGAAGGCCCTCCGCATGGGGACCACACGACTTTAATCACATGGTGATGACCAGCTTCCCAGAGGCAGAGAGGCCACATGGCAGCCCGTTTCGGGTTTTATAGGGGGGCAAGGGGGTTGGGGAGAGCACGTGGACTACTGGTTTCAGGGTGCAGGGGCGGCACATGGGCGGAGTTGGGGTACCGGAACCAATGGGAAAAACCTGAGGGAGTGGCCAGGACCAGGGGCAGGGAAGGGCAGAAACCCAGCAGGAAAAGGAGTGGGGAAACACAGCACCACATGCCAGCATGGTGTGGCTCTGCCATGTGCTCACCGCCATGTGCTCACTGGCACCGCGCACTTGCTGCTGCCGCTATGGTGCTGCACCTCTATGGCCCCGCACGCTCCCCCCCCCGCCGCATCTGCCGCTGCTGCTACAAGGACAGCAAACAGAGAGGGAACACGCTGCCAGGAAGGGTCCCCTGCCTCCAGCCACTTGCCACGACACGGCTCCAGCTGGTGCCACATGGCACGGGGCCGTGTGAGCTCTTCTACAATACCGTCCGGCTCCCCTCCAGGATCAAATGGGTTGGGGAACGAGGGGCCACCTTCTGGTTCTCCTCCCACAGCCCTGACAGACTTATTATCGTTCACCGGTGGCGCATAAGGGGTCGGCATGGCTGCCGCCGTGGCACAAGCGTCTTTCTTTGTCCGGTCTCTTGGTGCCGCATGCACCATGAGCAGCGCTGCATCACCTTGCGCAATTCGGTCCCACAACGTGTCCCCTAAAGCGTCCCATGTCCGATGGTGGAAGACTTTGGTAGTATCTAATGTGAATCACAGTCTTTTGCCCATGAAAGGAATGAGAGACTTGTCTTTACAAACAAACTCTGGGCCTGCTGGTAGATGGAATTAGCACTGAGAGATAAAACAATGGGAAGGATTCCACTGATTGATGAATGGAAAAGGGATTTGCCTCTACAAACAGACTGTAGGTCTACTGATAAATGAAATCGGATATTGAGAAACGAAAGAAACAATGGGGAAATCATAAAATTCAATAAGAACTAAAAATACAGGGGGGTTATACATTAAAAGGGAACTTTAGGAATTAGGCATTCCGGAAGTCTGTACCTCTCAAGTACCTCAGCCAATGGGGAAAGAGAGAGGGAAATGCAGCCGGGAAATTAGGACAAAAAGGAGGCTGCCACCTCCAAAAATTTGAGAGACCCCAGGAGAATGCCCCATGGCTTCTCCCTTTATTCGAATAAAGTAACGGGACTCCTCTGTCTCCTTTTTTGGACATAAACCTCTGGTGTTCGTGGATTAATTTTCCTAATACCCAGAACAAGAGTCTGTTCAAATCTGTAAATTCAACTTTCCCGTCATGTTTCTCCAACATCTCTGCGACGTTTCGTTCCTGGGATACACCATCCTCCATCATTCTCGGCTGCTACCTTCCGCCCTGCAGAGAGGTAAATTGGCAGCTCTTGGGCTTCTTTTCAGCCTCTATGTTTCCCGCAGCTCAACCTCCAATTCTGAAGGGATTATTCGCTGGCCAACTTTCCTGCTTCTTTCTGCAGCACTTCAAAGTCCCATGGGGCTCACCGATGGACACACAGGCATATAATAATAATTTCCTCACACGGGAGCACCATTTGTCGGTGATTGAAACACAGACCTAGACCGGCAGGGAATCTGAATCACTTATTCAAAGGAACAAGCTGGTTTTATACACTTTTCCAAGGCACAGTATCTCCTTACATGACAATTCTCACTATGAGACCTATGCCATGTTGCCACATCAGCAGTACACTTTCTGAATGTCCTTCTATGGGGTCAGTTTCTGGCAGGCTCCTCTAGAGGTCTGCCGAGTGACACCTCCTCCCCTCAGGGTCCGGCAGAGACAAGCCTCTCTGTGCCGCCATGTGCTCCTTTGTGCTGCCATGTGCTCCTGCAGGTGCATCCCACAGCCTGTAACCCCATCCTATCTTATCTTTCCCCATAAAGGAAGGCTCTGAATGCCATGTTGACTGTTGGAAGCAGGGAAAAGGAGCAAGAGGAGGGAAGATAACTGAGCAGATATGCCAAAGATGAAGACAAAGAATGGAATGTACTGAAAACATGCACTGAATTAGGACAGCAGAAACATGGTGATCCATTCCCCACCTTTGTTTCAAACAAACAGCTTCTGGCAGTAGAAGAAATAGAACTGAATGTGATTTCTGCATATTTTTACCAAAACTGAAAATTGAACTATTGCCAAACATGCAGAAAAGTTCATTTTCTCTGTTTTATCTACTTGTTTACAGAAGCTGAAATTTTTGTAAAAGTATTTCTAACAATTTAAAGATTTGTGGTTTATGCTGTCTGATTCAGAAAGTTATTTTTATTGCCTGTACATATAGAGAAAGATGTGAGCTCTTTCTCTACCATAGAAAGAAAAAATAATAGATTTATTAAAGGATATTATCAAACACCACCCTAAAGCATCTCTATGTGCCACGAGCATCTATAATGCTACCTGTACTCTTTATAGTGCTCCTGTATCTAGTCTGCAAACTGCTTTGTGAAGCAATAAATTTGCTCTTATTTTTCTAACCTATGGCTACCTCAATGCCAAGGAAAATCTTATTTTTAATTTCACTTTTTTCCATCATGGAGAATAAGGTGGATTATGTTAAAATTCCAAAGACCATATCTGTCACTAAGACTGTCTGACTGATACATTCATCATACAGTTAGAAAAATAAATACTATCTGTATTTTCTACTATTAAAAAATTTGTAAATTACAAATTTCATTTTATTTAAATAAAAAATACTTTTTCAAAATAGTTTTGTAGTAAGAAACTACTACAAAAGTGGCTTGTTGACCAATGTAAAACATCTCAGAAGCACTAGAATGCTGAAATGCAGAAGCACACATATTTATTTATATGTTATATAAAAATAAAAAACTTCTGAAGTGGAAGCAGTAGATGAAAGAAATGTTAGCTCGGTTGTCCAGAATCTAGTTATGTTCTTAGTTTCCCCCTTACAGAAATTGTATCAGCTTTTTAATTATAACTTTCAAAATTACTTTTTTGTCTTCAAGTTTCACGTCGATGAGCACACAATAATACTTCATATTTACTTTCACAACTGAAACTAGACCTTTGAAGTCAAGGACTTTCCTCACTGCTGAGCAGCACTGCTCTCTATTGAATGCATTTGCACACACTGTAGTTCTGTTTTGCCATCAGGCTGGAATTACTAAGGGCCTTCATTGTCTTGAGATCAACAGGTGCAGAACATCTCTTGGATTTGAATGCTGTAGTTATCAGCAATCAATGGGTTTATGTTATAGCATTCATATAAAAATGCTAAACGCCTTCCACTAATGCATTCAATTCAATTGTGTCTTTTTGGTCCCAGAAAAATATGTGAGACTGTCCCATCAATTTCAAAAGAGCACAGACTTATACAATCCATAGGGGCACTGAAGCAGTTAAACTAAGTCTTATAATCCGATTAGATTTTGCTTGCACTGGTATCTGCCTTATTTTCTGACACTGCACTGAACTCTGGAGAATATATTAAGATTGCTACTATTCATGAAGATATTTAATGCATTTCAACCTTACTATAGTTCATAGTCATAGTAAATAATCAGTCACCTCTACTCACGTCAGCTCTAAGAATACATGACACCAAAGATCCGTGGAGCACTGGAACAGTTTTGTTAACTGGCAAAGGGCTGTATTGTCCCGTCAAATAACCTGTCAAACAGATTATTGAATCACAGGTTTGGAACTGGTTTTGTTTCATTTAGTTGTTAGTTGGGTTTCTTTTGAGGCGGGGACACAGGGGAATTATTTAAAATAGAAGCCAAACTTCAGTGTTTGGATCTAGCTATCAGAGTTTTAAAATCTTGGATGTGGGGCTTTATCAGTCATCTCCAAGAAAAATCTTTAGTTATACTGTATCCATCAGACTTACCTGGATATAAGAGAAATGACTGAATATTTTTACTTGTAACCCTTATTTAAGGTCTTAAGCTGCCATTGAAACAGGAGTTAAGAGGTTAAATGCAGTATTGCTTGTGGCATTTAAAACGTTGAATTTACTTTAAAGCTTCTGCTCACCTCTGGGCTCTCCAGCTAGTGTTGCATACTAAACTCATGCCAGTCTAGATCATGTACCGCTTGCTCTCTGCATGGCAATCTCTTGCAGCATTGGCAGCTGCCAATTTAAGTCCCTATCAGCAGGCATAGCTCTTTCCCTTCATATCCAAAATTTCTATTAGCTCTTCAATGAGTCTCCGAAAACATTTTATGTCTCACTTGTGCAGCTGCTTGCTTCACATCTGCCAGAATCTCAGGGATTCCTATGAGCTCAGGCTTCATACAGAAGCAAAGGCTGCATGTCAAGATTTTGACCTTGAGAAATCCCTCTTTTGGGAAAGATATAGAAGCAGTTTCATGTTCAGCATAGACCTGCTAAAACCCCAAACTATGACTTCTAAGATATCAGCATGGCAGGCATGCTAGAGCAGCTTGGGAGTGAAGTGCGGATGACTAAGGATAAAAGCATACGGAATTCAATTTTGGCTGATTAACACCTAGCAGATATACACAGATTTCATATGCCACAATTCTTCTCACAAGTTCCTTTTGTATTGTTACTTTTTTAGCAATGTTCCTTTCTATTATAAAAAAATTAGCATTCAAATGTTTGTATTTGTGCCATTTTGCAAAGGTGGTATGCCTGATTTCTACTGAATCTCCCATGTCTCACTTTAAGTTGTACTCCTAACTGAATCCAAACTTTATCATTAAATCTTTACCTCCATACCCTAACTTTACCTCTAAACAAAAATAATTTCTTTGTAGAAGGCTTGAAGATAGACCCCAGGAAAGTACCCAGATAAGCACTGAAAGTGCTAAATCAACTATACAGCAGGACTAGATCAGTATCAGCATGGTCTGGCCTTACAAATGAAAACCTCTATTTATCAAGATTAGCATACTCTGTTTGCACAAGAGGCTCAGAATACATTGATACTCAACATCTTATAGTTCTCTTACTTGCATGTGCCATTTTCTATAAACAAATGGTAGAAGTTTCACCAAAAAAAGTTCATAAGGTTTTCAGTTAAAAATGGAAAATGTGATTTAATGTAGTCATTTTTATTCACAACTTCACACTTCAACACTCAAACTCAGAATAACTGAATTGGGAGCTAAGCTTGAGTTTAGGTAAACTTTTGGTAGGCAGTCTTGTGTGAGAAGAAACCCTAGAGTGTACTGGTTTTCAGTGCAGTCAAGCAAAGCTCAGAATCAATTTAAAAGCTTTAGGTACAGAAACTGGCATCTGACACTGTGTCAGCAAAATGAAAGTGTATAGGAGAAAGCACTCTTCAAAGAATGGCTGATCAGAGGAAATTATCTATTTCTAAATTATCCATAATAGGGTATGCTTATTAAAGATGCTGAAGACAGTATAATTGAAAAGAAAGTAATATTGTCCATGAACAAAAGCATAGATATACACAAAATGCTCAGAACTTCTCAGACACAGGGAGCTAGGAGGAAAAACTCTACCACAAAAATTCACTATGCAAGTTGGTCGTACTTTTCATCTGCCTTCTTTTTTAGTCAGGTTTTCCTATCATTTTAGTGTTTGCCGGGAAAGAAAAAGAAATTCACATTATAATGGAGAGGGGGAAAAAAAATCAAACCATGTATTTTGGGTACCAGGCCTGAAAGCAAGGATTTGTTTTGCACCCAAAATTAAGATGTTCCATATATTATTGCACATCTCGGTGTAAGGGTTACAGGAAGCCCAGCAAGTGAGTAAGTATAGTCCCCATTGTCATTTCCAATGACATGCTGTGTGATGAAAGAAGAAGAGTTTTGTTGAATTAGTTAAAAAAAGTATCTACAGTGAAGAAAATCAATACACATAGAATGTCTAGGTCCCAAAAGCAAACAAAAATTCATACAGCACTTTTCATTCTCTTCTGGAAATCACTGAAGGACATAACAAAAAAAATTTCCAAGTCCTGGAAGCCTGTCTGCATACTGAGAAAATTAGTATGCACAAGTCCCACAAGACAGTGTATAAAACCATACTTTTCTTCCTGCTCACTAATGACTAATTCAGATTAAATGAAATTAATAAATATTCCCATTGAATCCCTCAGGAAGTGAGGCAAGAAACAATTCACTTCTCAGAGGAACATCCTCAATAAAAAGCATTAAATGGTTTCAATCTGACAATAAGTAGCACACAGACTAATTGCACTTTTATGGAGATTTATTTTAAAACACTTATTAGACTATTTCATAATGCTTTGTAGGGCAGAATAAAAGTATGGTTTGGTTTTTATTATAGACAATGCCAATATCCTCTTCTCCCAAAAAAAGTCAAAACGTGAGCTGGAAAGTATGTTCTTCTAATATCTTTGTTATATGGGTTAGATATGTGCATTATCACTGCTCCCTGCAACCCCAGTTAGCAAAGATAATATTTTTAACAATGGGTTATAAAAACAGGGAAGAAAAGACAGGGTCCTAAATTGGCAAGTGGGCATTTCCACAGGAAAATAATTGATTTTTTTCAACTTTTCTCCTGCTACAGTTCATCTTGTTTGTCAAACTCATCTACTTCCATTTATTTTCTATGTAACAAAGCAAGTCCCTGTTCCCCATGTGGTCTAAGATTTGCAATTTGTGGAATGAATTCTTCCTGATGATAAAAAGTTATAATGATTACTCCCTCATAATTGCTAGTAATGCATATACAAACAAAAATGCCATGATGCAAGAAATGCCAGAATGAAGAAAGGAAATTTTTACTAAAAATTGAAGTTTACAAAGTATGCAATGGATTTCCCCATCCCCTACTTTACTCTTCAACTATTTCTTCATTCTTATACACAGTCTTTTCCCATTCTTACCATTTCATTGGCAATAATGAACAAAGGTGTCTTGAGAGCCAAGAGCAACATGCTATCGTTGATTGTACTCATAAGTCTCACTTAATTTTTTTTTCTTTTGCTTACTAAAAAAGTTGAAAACCCATTCTTCACTAGGGCAATCCGTGGGGTTATTTCTTTGGGGATTTGAGAAAAAGCCAAAGCTTTGCATACCCTGTCTTTGAGACTCAGATCTCAGATATATTGCGGAAGTTCATCTAGGATTCATACTGCACTTTTCACAGCGGTCCCAACTCTATTTGAAAAATAAATGGCTAACAATGATTAGCTGACATAAGTGTTCCTGGAGAAGCTATATAAACCTACCATATACCTTCAAACTGAGTCTGGCAAGTTAATTAGCAAAATCAGCTATAGATGTTCAGACATTTCTCTGTCAAAGAATTTGAAAGATTGGCTCCGGAGCCACAAGTTAGTGTCTGTGAAAGCAATGACGTCACCTTGGTGACACACTTTAACTGGAGCAATGAAAGGAGCTGTTATGTTTCTCCTAGCTCAGCAGGTGTGAGGGCAACACGAAGGATATTCACAGAGGAATTCCCTTACATGCAACTTAATCAGACTCATTCTGAGTGTCGCACACAATTGATTTCACTGCCTGAGGAATGAATGCAGAACAAATGCTGACTCATTATAATGTGTAAATGCTTCTGAAAAAAAAAATGTAATTTTGAAATGCTACCAATTCTTACCATCACCTTTATTTCATCTCAGTTTCACTGCTACTTTTCTTAATTCTGCTTGTTTGCTCATTCATTTGATGACACCAAATTCAGCAAAGTCCCAAAGTCCAATTCCTCTAAATATGTTTAAGTCTAAATGTCAGTTAAGCCCTTTTGCTTTCCTTTTAGTTTGCTGTAGCTGGGTTTATAGAAACAAAACTCAGAGGAGGTGGCAACACAGGCCCAAAGCTGTAAGTTCAGGTTCAGTTCAAGACCTTCGTTGTTGATGAATATTATTATGCAAGTCAACAGTAATCCTCTCTAGTCAAAAATTGCCGCTGCAGATGGCATTAACTGTAGCTTCTGCTCCCTTTTTCTTGTCTAAGTCAATCTTATTAATTATGGCCTGCAATATAAAAAAAAATTCAATTAAAAGATAAATTCAACAAATAAACTTTATTACATTTTGTTTTCTGTAGAACTATAACTTTCCTTTGATAAAATACTTGATCAGATTCCCAAATTAAAATAAATGCTACATCATGTTTCTTAATAGACAAAACAGAAAACACTTTTGCTATTCTAACTTGAAAGCAGCAACTGAAAACTGCAATTTTCAGTTCGAGATTGCTCAGAAGACTGCAGGACAATTTTCTGTTTCGTTGGCTCAGATTTATAGGCCTAGCCAGCAGATTTCAAAGTGATTTGTTTTGAGGAAAAGATATCCACTCTCTCAAAGTATCACAAGAATTACAGAATAAAGCTTTTATAGATATGTGCTCAGTTTATTTGCAATTCTCATAACTCAAAGTCTGCCAATATGAGTTTTAATATTGCAAGTAAAAGGTTTCCTTTAAAAAGTGGATCTCAAACAAAATTCCTTTCTTTTCTGTAAGCCTTTTTATTTTCTCTACTTATATTATATTCTTTACTGAAAAAAACCCATAGCATTACAGAAGAAATCAAGCATCTACCACACAGTATCAAAAATCTTATAAAAAGGAACCCACTTTCACATCTTTGTTTATAAAAATAAATTTTGATGCACCTTTGTTTTTATTTGCACTATTCTTAAAGGCCACTTCCATGTCTGTTACTTCCAAGATTGTATTTCCTTGAATAAAAACTAGTAAAGGGAAAAATTAATATGTATTTCAGGTATTTAAATACAGAATAAACTGCTCAACTGGTTTCTAGAGCACTGAAACAGGTTTTTATGTTCAACAGCAGAAAGGCAGTGAGTAGAAACTGTACCACTCCATTTTGTTACATGGCCAGTGCATGTGTGATCTTGAGAAGTGTGGGTAAATGCGACTCCAGCACAGCAGCCTTTCTTGAAGAACACAGAATAGGAAGGAGGCAGACCTGGTCCCTAAAGACAGACACTCCATATAGTTTTATTTCTATCACATAAGCTTTTCAGACAAGGTCATGTTTTCTTGCACAGTGATGATTTTTAGAAGTGCACAGCCTCACAAGATTAAATAGTAATTTCTGTATCTAGAAGTTATTACTTCTGCCTCCCCAGTCAAAGACATGAAGTCATTACGCATCTGGCTATATTTTCCAGATTTTCTTTGCAAACACAAGCACTGGACTTGTGTTTTCTAATTTACTGTTGACAGTTTCATAGAATCATGTACACCTGTGATGATACTAAGAAGCTGGACTAATGAATGGTTTTCTTATCTCATCTTCTTACAAAATACCAATTGCAAATCAAAAATCTAATGCAATGTGATGTTAGTAATTTCACAGTAAGATCTCAAATAAGGATAGGAGAAAATATCTTTACATTTTCCAAGTTAATTGCATATTCCCTAATTTGCCACATAAAATTTAGTAAACTGGACTAAAACAACCTCTTCCTCATTAGCAGTTCTTTTCTAAAACCCATCAAAACAAAAAATAAGTAATTACACAGTACGGGGCAATTTCAGTCCTCAGGAAGAACACTGAGGTAAAGAGGCAGATAATTTTGTAAGACTCAAAAAATCCCAAGGAGACATGCAAAGAGGCAACTGCATTTTACAAAGAATGGGGAATGTGAAATCAATCTATTATTCCAGTAAAACATGTTATCAAGCTGTATGAATACAGAAAAAGCACCTACAGTTAGAAGCCTTAATTTTCACAAGACTTATTGATACTTCTTTTCTTTATATGCTCATGAACAAGTTGAGAAATGCACAGTCTAGTTGAATCTGTTGTAAATTTTTAATGTCTGTATTCAGAGTAGTAGCTGTTACTTCCCAACAAAAAGGCTTCTTCAGGTTTTAGTTTCAGTCCTTTACAATTCTCATTTATTAACCAATAATTATAATGCTGAGCATGTGTTTAATATTAGTACCCTCAGGGCTGGAGGAAATGCAAATAAGCTTAAGAGCAGAATAGAATTCAAAATTACTTGGGCTAACTCGACACAATGTCTGAAAAACAGTAAAATACAATTCAAATGAGATATAAAAAGTGCAGAAATCAGAAGGTAGAAGAGGATAATTTAATAATACTTAAAGGCAGAAAGAAAGCCTGAGAAACATCATCTTAGATATGCAAATGGATAGAAAGGTCTCACATTGAGCTGTATGCCTTATTTTGTGTAACATACTGTAAAAAAATTGCAGAAGATATAAAAAGTCCAAAGCTGCACAAGAAGGGAGGATGAGAGCTTTATTAAAGTATAACCTACAAGAAGACTGAAAGAAATTTAGAGGAGCCTGAGTAGATGCGTAACAATAATTCTCAAATCTAGAAATTAAATCTCTATAAAAAAGGTAAGACATGCCACTCTTTTTATTTCTGTTGTAGAAAGTGTAAACAGTAATGGGTTGAAGTTGCAAAAGAAAGATTTAGGTTTAAACTTTAGGGTGCAAAGAGCCTTAAGAAAGGTGAAACACTGTAACATATTTGTTTGAGTAGCTGTGCTGTTCAACATTTCAGGCTTTTAAGAACACATTAAGATAAACTTTATTCATTTGGACATCACCCTGCAAAATAAATGTTTTAACAGTAAATGGGAAATACTTCTGAATTCCAAAGCTCAATTTCTCCAAGTTTATTCTCATAAAAAGAAGCAGGATGTACACACAAAATCATCAAATTATTTCCAGTCAAAAACATTTTACACTATGGAAAATGCTAACATTTTCCATATCCTCAGCATCATACTTAAAAGAACACCATGACATCAAATCTCAGAATTTACTAGGTTGGAAAAGACCTTTGTGATCATCAAGTCCAACCCATGACCTAACACCACCTTGCCAACTAGACCATGGCACTAAGTGCCACATCCAGTCTTTTCTTAAACACCCCTAGGGATGGTGACTACACCACCTGGGCAGCCCATTCCAATGCCCAATCACTCTTTCTGTGAAAAACTTCTTCTTAACGTCCAGCCTAAACTATCCCTGGCACAGCTTAAGACTATATCCTCTTATCCTGTAGCTGGTTGCCTGGGAGAAGAGACAGACCCCCACCTAGCTGCACCCTCCTTTCAAGTAGGTGAGAGAGTGAAAATATCTTCCCTGAGCCTCCTCTTCTTCAGCTCCTTCAGCCACTCCTCATAGACTTGTGTTCCAGACCATTCATCAGTCTTGTTGCTCTTCTCTGGACACACTCCAGCCCCTCAACATCCTTCCTAAATTGAGGAGCCCAGAACTGGACACAGTACTCAAGCTACAGCCTCACCAGTGCCAAGTACAGGGGAAGAATCACTTCCCTAGTCCTGCTGGACACGCTATTCCTCATACAGCCCAGGATACCACTGACCTTCTTGGCTGCCAGTCCAGAATTCTGGCTCATGTTCAATCTGCCATCAGTCAGTCTCCCCAGGTCCCTTTCTGCCTAGCCACTGTCCAGCCACTTGGTCCCCAGCCTGTAGTGCTGCAGGGGGTTGTTGTGGCCAAAGTGCAGGACCCAGCACTTGTACTTATTAAACCTCGTATTGTTTGATTCGGCCCTTCAATCCAGCCTGTCCAGGTCCCTCTGCAGAGCTCTCGGCCCTTCAATCCAGCCTGTCCAGGTCCCTCTGCAGAGCTCTCCTACCTTCCTGCAGATTGACACTGTCCCCCATCTTGGTGTCATCTGCAAATTTTTTAATGGTAGACTCAATCCCCTCATCCAGATCATCAGTAAGGGTATTAAATAGGACTTCTCTGCTTGTAAACAGCAGATCAAGCAGACCCCCACCCCTGCTAGGCTCACTCACCAGCTGTGACTAGAAGCTCTCCTCCGTACACTCCAAGAACTTCCTAGACTCCCTATGCTCTACTTTGTTGAGTTCTCAGCAGGTTAAAGTCTCCTGCAAGAATGAAGGCTGGCAATCTTGAAACATCTTCCAGATGCTTATAGAACAATTCACCCACTTCTTCATCCTGCTTGGGTGGTCTATAACAGACTCCCACCAGCATGTCAGCCTTGTTGGACTTCCCCGATTCCTTACCCATATCGGGGTACCCGTCAGCCTTACCGTCATTAACCTCAAGTTCTGTAGTGTCAAGAGACTCCATGAAAAACAGAGCCATGCCTCCTACCTCGCCTGCCTCTTCTGAAGCCATTGCAGCAGTACAGCCATGCGAGTCATCCCACGATGTTTCTATGATTGCAACTCCATCATAGCTTTCCTTCCCTACAATGGTTTCCAGCTCTCTTGTTTGTTACCCATGTTACATGCATTAGTGCACATCCACTTCAGCTGGGTGGATTTCACCCCTGAGTCTGGCTTACCACCCTTAGGCTCATCTCTGGAGAGCTGGGCTTCGTCCCCTTCCCCCTTCGAACTACTTTAAAGTCCTCTCAGTCAGCCCTGTCAGCTCATGGGCTAGAATCCTTTTGCACTTCTTAGACAGATGAAGTCCATCTGACCCTAGCAGGCCTGGTGCTGTAAATATTGCCACTTGATCAAAAAACCAAAATTCCACTGTTAGTACCAGTCCTTAAGCCACTTTCTGATCTTAATCTATCCCTTATAACTAAAGTACACACAGATAAAAATACATCACACAAAGATAAAATAATTTCACATCTTTCATCTTTGCTATTTTTCTGAGAGTTTACTGAAAGTATTTAAAAGCACCTGCATTTTTAGTTTTCATATTGATACAAAAAGTTCATCTACAGCAGAGATTGTGAAGAAAAAGATTCATAGACAAGAATCTGACTTCAGATGAAGAAATAAAATCATTAAGCCTTGACAGCTTCTTCTTTGCCCCTCTTCATCTTCAGTTAGGTAAATTAAAACAATTAAAGTGAATTTAGTGACAATAACTTAATCAAAGACACTCTCTTCCAAATGTTTTTTTCAGAAGCCCTCAGAAACACCTATGCTATGAATCAAACTTCAGATCAAATAAGTAACATCACAGAGTTGAGAAAGTAATTTTATTCCATAGATGAAAATTATTTTTCTTAACGTAGTCAGGAAAAAAAATCTCACATAATCCAAAATAGTTGTAAGCATAGTTTATACTGTCCCACTGTACTTCTGTCTTTATTGTATAAAGTGAACCCTGCACCGAATATTAAAGAAGGTATTTTAAGCTGCAAATGGTGGAAAGAATGTTGCCTGTGTATAGTTACAAGAGAATAGAGTATGGTTTGAAAGATTTTCATCACCAAAGGAGTGTCCTCTTTATGCACTTACATCTTGCAAAATTTTCCTCTCTTAATTAACTGTTTCTTTTCCTATATATGTCCTGTAACAACCAAACAAAGCTGCCAAATTGCATTCTCTGTTTCTAACATGATGCCCAGCAGAGGCAGAGAAAATTCTGAAAATTACTCAGCTGCCAACTTGAAAATGATGAAAGTTCTGACGTTTCCCCACTCTGATGTTTTGATAGCAAGATTGAGAAATATGACGTGGTCAAATCTGATGAACTTAAACATTAGGACTTTTTTTGTTTTGCTAGCAAATTAAAAAGGTAAAATTTTCCCAGGTGGACTTTACATGCAAGCACAAAGAAGCATAAATGAAAACATCCAGAACAACATACTGTTTTAAGCAACCTGTAGTTGTTTAAGCAACCTTTCTGAAAGAGATAATACCATCTGTTCATTTTATTCTGATTTCTGACAAGTGCATTAAACCTGGACAGATGATGTCAGGCTATGTGACAAAAGGCAATAACAGTTGGGGGATACCTAATTAATACCATCCCAGGAGTCATCAGCCCATCAAAGACCCATCTGCACAAGGCTGGCTAAAGTGGTTGTCTCCAGGTGTTCTTCTCCCAGCTCTTCAACAGGAGTATTGACACATCTGGGTCAAAATCAGGTAAAAACAGCAAAACAAATAACAATTAAGTTTTTCTCCGTGCAAAAGGCAGCAGACTTTTGGGATGTTTTGCCACTCAGTACTGTGATTTTGAGAGTTTTCATGGGTTGCAGAAGAGATCGAACAAGTACTTAAAGAGAAATTACAGTGAGAGCTACCAAACCAAAACAGGATCAAGAAATCCCAAGAAGTGAAAATAGTCAGTGGCTGGAAGAGTACTTGGGGGGAAATATGCCCTATGCTTGTTGGGTGGTTGTTTTTGCTTGACATAGAGGAGTGACCCATAGCAGACACTTCTTATTTATTAGGAGAGGAAACATGACTGAAGGGAATAATTTCTAAGACTCCACTCAGCAAAGCTAAGTCTATGTAAAAAATTTTTATGCCATGAAGTCTGCAGAAGACAGGAAAATGAACTAGTATACTCTTCAATGAGAAAATGCAACCCAAAATTCTAAGGCAAATTTAGTTGCTGTGAGTTACAAAAAGGGATGTGCTCATATCAGATGGTTCATCTCAGAGAAAGCACACTTCATTTCTACAGGTTTATCTGGCTGAAACTCCTCTATCCTCCTGCTTTGGGTGGAAAATACTCCACAAAGCAAGTTCTTCATGTAGCATTTTAACTACTGTAGATAGTAAAATAGCCATTAATGTAACTCATGCAAAGTAAAAGACATATTGTATGGGGACAGAACATGACCAGAAAAGAACAAAATGTCTGTACATTTGCACTTAAACTGATGTTTCAGTGTGAGGAAACATTAGTAAATTTCTACCAAAATTGTTGAAACATGGCTTCCCATACACATTTGTGTACTTTTCCATTTTATGCAACATAGTTCTGAAGTTTTTACACCTGAATGTTTAACACTTCATGCTATACAGACACAAATAAGTGTCTGTTTAATCACTGTGTGTGTTTAATCAAGTCTGATTTGTCTCATGATAGTGAGTGCAAAGTCACAATAAGGGAAAACTGATCCTGGATCAGATATTCCTGCCTGCAAATGAGAATTCATTCCCCCACCTGCCTGCCTACTCCTTCCACACCAAAGAAGCCTTTATCAGAGGTGATATGTTCCCCAAACTTCTAGTTTCTATGAATATTCATGAAAATAATTTCTAATTAACAAATTATCAATCCTACATATGTACCTACATGTAGAAGCGTGTATGCACACAACATCTCAATATCTGCTGGTGAAAAAGTGAGATGAAAGCCATGAGATACTGTTACAAAATGGTAAAAGTATTCATGCATTTCAACTAAAAGAAGATGAAACTTGGTGTTTAGAATATAATCACAGAATTGAATTTGACCTGTGCTATATTGTTTCACAATATATTAAAATATAGCTAACAACTGAAAATAGGGAGACTGATTATTTAGCCACCAAGTAGCTGCACTTCAACAATAGTCAGTTGTGCAGTTTTCTCTTTTCTTGCTCCCTCATGAAAAATAATTACTACCCACATCATAGCACTTGTCAACCCTATCAGCTTGCTCTCCAAACAAATTTGATTCTTGAGAGTGTCTGTTTGTCTGATCTCTATCCTAGAATTATGCCCCTTGGCTGTGAGATATTTCACAGTCACATTTCACACTGCATGCATGGTGAAGGTGATTCATAATTCATTACTTCCGCAGTGTGCTCCTATGCAAGCTAAGTCAGTCCCTCAATCCTCCTTTCCTATTCTCATCAGGCTAACATATTCAGGATACGTTTCCTGTAAGCACTCATTAAGAAGGAAGAGCTCTTCCTTTCTGTACAAGTATACGTATACAGGATTTTTCGGCTCTTAAAACAAAGAGTGGAAATTAGTCATTATGCAAATAAGCTCTAACTGTGTTGTTTTTCAAGTCCTAGGTTACTAGAATAACTGAATCCTCTCAGTGCCCAGGAATGTGGTAATAATTAGGCTGGAAGGAGGGAAGAGATGAACAGGGAGTGAAAAAAGAAAGTCAAAACAAAGACTAAGGAGCTATGACTAACAAAACTGAGCAACAGGAGGAATAATAGACATTTTTTCTATTCGAACCTCATAAAACTGGCAGTAATGGTAGAACAAAGAGGTCATTGTTATTCTTACACTCCCAAAATGTGACAACAAACTCATGGAATAACAGTTCTGGATTAGGTCCAAAGTTCCATCAGCACTTGAAAGAAAAAGAACTTATCTTGAAAAAAAGGCAAGGAATGGGGATTATACCAGTGTATTATGCCAAAACTCAAAATCATAACATGATGAAACGTGACACAAAAAAAAATCATAACTACACAGAAAGAGTGAAGTGTTGTATTATATGATCTTTTAATATTTACAACAAACAATGGTATCATCATTGCAGATATACTATGATGTAAACACAGCACACAGCCACACAGTCAAGAGACTCACAGATTTGGAGTGCATGGTGTGGAAAGGGATTGAGGTCCAAGTACTAGTTACGAGCTGCAGGCACAGATATGCAAAGCATTGTCAAGTATTCATTCTACTAAGTATTTTCGCGATCATAGGAAAGGTTCAAAATACTGTTTGAATACTGTGATCTATAGCTCCGTAAAGCTGAGTTGCCTACTTCTCATGAAATTAAATTGTGCAAGAGACTGTATGGTTACCATTCCTGCTTTAAGAAAATATCATAAAATAAACAGCCAGGAGAGTCAAAGGATTTTCAAGGACTTCATGATCTGTGAACAATAAAGCTCAGTTCATACAGAGAAGATAACACCCAGTCCTGATGGACAAGAACATGTATTTCCAGACTAACGGAGGGTCAAACCAAGGCTTGTTAATTTTGTATTTAACAGCATCTTGTAGATGAGGTGCTTATAAGACTACTACTTACATTTACTTGCTGTATTCTGATCAGGGCAATTCTCTTTTGTCAAAGGGCAGTTTGGCGGTTTCACTTTTGAAGAAAAAATAACATAGTGGTAGTGTAAAATGCTATTTGTTTAAGAAATGCTTAGCAGCTGAAAATGCCACAAAGCAGAGGCCAGAGCAGCAGTAGATAGCACAAACTCAATGGTTTCTACTTCTCTTACTTCCTGCTTTTTTCTTCCTGGCCATCTTTGAAAAAACCAAACTTGTAGATTAAAATATTCTGACATTGCAAAACCAACACAGAAGAAAATTCATTGGCATGCTGTAAAGCATGCAGAGTACCAGGCTGAAAAGCACATCACAAGATATGCACTGGTCAGGTTATCTGACTTTAACATATTTCAGGTTTGATTTTCCAGTGGCGCAAATATGACAAGGCAGCAGTTAAGGCATTTACCCTCCCTGCTCTTCTGTGATCAAATCAGTCCTAAGGCCTACCATGGAAATATCTGCGACCACTCTAGTGTCTCACTGAATTTTAAAGGTTAAGATTCTTTGAATATAATAACAACAAAAACAACAACAACAAACTGTATATGCCACTCATTAAAGCGATACATTGTTCTCACCAGATTCTTCTTAATACATCAATGATTTTTCCTTGAAGAAAACATGTGAAGCAGCAGCTTCAGTGAACAAAGTTAGAGTTTTGAACTGGACAGGTACCAATCTACAGAAATGCAAACATTTCAATATTATTTCATTCAGCATCAGAATGAGACCAAGGATAAGCAAGAAAAGTCCCAGAAGGCCAAAGAGTAAAGAGCTAGAGTTCTTCCATACAAGTGCAAAAATATAACTTAAAAGCCCTGTTCTGCCTGGAAAATGGGTTTCTCATTCCGAGAGTGACAGATAACATACAATGATGTTTCTGTTTTCTGCTATGAAACTGCTATGACAGTTTCTGTTTTCTCTTTGCTTTTAAAAAATGTATCAAAATAAAAATCCATTAATTGCTTCCCTGAAAAACTTCATAGATAAGAGTGTGAATAAAACTGGCATTTTCCTTACATAAAAAAATAAAATAAATAAAATTAGAGAGCCTACTGAACCTATTGAGGTTCCCTACAGAAATCATATCCAGCTCCATGCCTAACGGCCATGTCAAAAATACATAGTTATTGTTCTGTGCAGCTTTTCTTCCTGGAGAATGAGGACTTAAAAAATCAACAAAATAAAATGCTCTCTAATGTAAAGGAAACACTCATTTTTGCTGGCCATTGATGCAGAGAGACTAAGAAATGCTACCTAAATTTATCTGCATGTTTCATTTTAAAGAACGATTATAACTACATCTAACTCCTATGAAATTAAGCATTCATGCCTAATCATACAGGCCTAGTGTCTGCTTGTGGGTGAAATTTTACAAAGCTTAGCATTAAAAGTTCAGTCTCTTGTGGCTGATTCTAAAACATTATTCCCTTTCACATATTCAGTTTATGATACATTTCCTCATTTCCGTTAGTACCATTGTCAAATATAGTATTATCCAGCTTGATTTGAAGAACAAAATTAAATCTGTTGTCTCAAAAAGGCAGTTGGAGGAAATAAACATTTTAAGAAATGCTTGCAACACTACTTATGCAAGTAATGCTTCTGCACAAGAGGGATTGAAGGCTGAAACCTTGCAATAGACAGAATTCTTTGGAAGTCCATTGTGATTCAGCAATAAGATGTCCCATTTAGAAAATGTTCTGAAGACTCTGCTAAGAGGCCTACAGAAATATATTGTTTAGTAGGAGCATGTAATATTAACCTCTCACATGGCACTACTTTATAGGCATATATCTAAGGATAGTTAGTGAATATTTAGCTTGTTAAATCAATTTAGAATTTTTTTTTTGGTCATGCTGTCTTGGTTTGAGACAGTTTAAAGGAGAACACTCCGGAATGAGTTGTCTCCTGTCACATTACTGTGACAGAGTACTTGCCTGAAATCCAGGAGACGAACGGCACTTTCCACGCTTCTTGCTTTCGGATAGTTATTTATTACGTCTTATCAGAGAAACAGAGTCATTGGCGTAACCCTGAATAGTACAGAGCAGAGAATGTGAGAGAAAAGCCCAATTACCGAGATTACACAGTCTTTTAAAGGTAACTCACCTGATGAAAACCCAAAACGAAAGATATTTTTACTTTTCCACCAATGTTCAATAAGTCACCTTGTCGCATTAAGAGGAACTGCGGAATTTTTCACCCAATCATCTCAATCCACCTCTGCCGCAGAACATGAAGTAATAGAAGAAGAAAAGAAGGTCTGGAGAGCAACAGCAATCCTCCATTTTGAAGTTTTTGCTTCTTATCTATTTACTATATTAACAAACCCAACACCCCTACATTTTTCACCCTGTGACAATCTTACATAATATTCTATCACCTAGTTTACACTAGTGTAGATTCTACTTCTTCCTAGAGGGTAGGCAATTTTCTCCATGGACGAAGGTCAAAGACAGTTGTAGGAAACAGAGGAGCAAAAACTTCTGCAGTTGATGGCGGGTTTGATCTGCAGCCATTGAAGAAGCTTGGGCTGGTGTAATAACAGAGATATATAGACCTTAAGCAAGAGAATTACAAATCTATGTTTCTATAGTTATAAGTAAGAATATGTATTGGGTGTTATGGTGAAGGGTTTTAAGTATAGTAATGTGATTTTATAGTTTAAGTTAAGACTTTAGATGTTACAATAGAAGTATATGTGTGTACGTGACCTACAGAATTATTGGTTAAGAGACAGCCACACTGCAGTAAAAAGTAGTACAGGTGATAGGTCATAAAGTCAAAACAAAGTTTCATGTTAGGTGCTTATTGGATTAGAAAGTTATAAATTGTCATGAAACCTTGAGTCTTGTGACTATCCCTCGTTATGGCGACTTGTTACTAAATCTCACGACCTCTGAGACTGATGCCTTGTTTGTTATTTTAAGTAAAAAATCACGTGTAACCACAGTAGTCCCATCTCTTTAATAAGAACTGCAACGGTGATTGAGATTTATAAGCGGAAAATTTACAAGGGAAGCCCTACAGACAGTGTTGTCCAGGAGGGTAGAACCCCCCAAAAGAGGCAGAGAAATATTCCCTGCACTCTGGACTCCAACAGTCACCCTTTAGAGGTTCAGGCAATCCCTTTCCGCCAATAAAGGCTGAAAATGAGTAGATATAAGTGAAAAAAAGAAGTTTACTAACAAAAAGATTGCCAACAGGCAAGAGAAAAAAAAACCAAAACACCTGCTAGATACCAAACCACTAAAAATTCACACCCCCAGCCCCAAAGGAACAAAGAGAGACCTGAAATGCCAGAAATACCCTTCCCAAGACAGCACAAGGCAGGGACAGCCTCGGTTCTATAAGACAAAGGGACACAATGGTGTCAGATCCCTATTGGAAAGGCAGGAGCCTCACAGAGCCATTCCAGCAGCAGATGAAGGCCCAACAGCTTGTCCAGAGTCAAGCTCCTCCCCACAGCAAGGCACAGCAGGGCAGGCAGGGCCAAGCAAAGCAGCTGAGCTGGAGCCACTTGGTGTTTTCTCTTCTTGGCTGAGCGGCATGGATGGTGACCTAGATTGGAGCCAGGGATGCTCTGCTACTTTTGACGCGATGCCTCAACTGCGGACAGGCACCTGTAGAATTTGCCCTGAGGCAGGTCAAAACTGCTAACTGCAGCTTTCTGAGCCGAAGAAAAAAAACAAAAAAGCAAAAGTGAACCCAAAAAGGGAAGGGAAAACTGCCTGAGCAAAGACCGAGCAGCTTGTGAACCAAATAACACATGGCAAAGACCCAGAAGCTGCCTGGGGTCACCGATTTTAGAAATGCCATCAATAGCATCCCTCACATACACAAGGTTCTCATTAGTAGTGTCTTAAGCATACAATAAAAGCTTTTGGGTGCAGGTAGATATGGAATACAATAGCATTATGAATCACCTCAGGACACATGTATTGAATTAGGAAATAAAAATAAAACAAATGATAAGAAATAACTATGGCTCTAAGTGATTATTTTGGAATCATTTTTTCCTTCAGTTTTTCAGATTCCAATTACTTATTACATGTCTTTCTATATTTTTGCTTGAGCTGATAACTATTGAATTTGAAACTAAACACTATAATTGAAGAGAAGGAAGGCAAATTTTTTATTTATGCTGAGAAAGGAACTAATGAAACAGAAATATCTTCCCTTGAAATGTCAGAAGAGGTTAACAAATGGTCAGAAGACTGAAAGTATTAGAATCAACATCTGTTACATTTGGTACAAAGACTTCCTATATTCACACCAAAATGTTAGTCTACAGGGGGTTTTTTTACCAATTATGAAAATATGTAAGGTAATTTCCCTTTACTGAGAGGGTATTTTCCCCCTCAAACAGTAAATCCAGTATCATAAATTGCTCTCATATTCTGTATATTTCTTTCTTCCTAGATTTACTGCTAATACTCTTAGCAAAGATTTTGAAAGAAAATTAACTGACGAATGGAATAGGAAACAAGCAAGCAAGAGGAATTTCTTCTGCAGTGAAGTCATAAAAAGAATGTGTATGGCCAATGGGAGTAAGTTAGGTGATGGGTGCATGTTTATATGAAGTAACAAGTTTATGACCATTTCTACTTGGATTATGGGGGATTCATTCTGCTCCTCTTCCCTCTCTTCCAGTTCAGGGTGTTGAGTACCCTGAGGACAACCTTGCCAATAAAGACTTAGGAAATGAAGGCATCAAGCATCTCAGCCTTTTCCTCATCATTTGTCCCTATGTGTCCCCTTGCATGCAATAAAGGATGGAGATTCTCTTTATCCCTTCTTTTGTTGCTGATGTATTTATAGAAGGTGGTTTTGATTTTGTTTGATTTTGGGGTTTTGTATGGTAGTAGCAAAATTAAGTTCTAGTTGGACTTTGGTCCTTTTAATTTTCTCACTGCAGAATGTCGAGACATTCCTGTAGTCCTCCTAAGTTATCCACCTCTTCTTCCAAAGGTCATAAACTCTCCTTTTTATCCTGAGTTCCAGCCATAGGTCTCTGTTCAGCCAGGATAGTCTTCTTCCCCCATCTCATCTTTTGGCACATGGGCATTGGCTTCTCCCGTGTCTTTTAGATTTCCTTCTTAAAACATGTCTTGCCCTACTGGACTCCTTTGCCCTTCAGGACTGCCTCCCAAGGGAATCTCTCAGCCATTGTCCTAAACAGGCCAAAGTCTGTCCTCTGAAAATCTAAGGTGGCCATTCTGCCAATCCCCTTTTCTTTTCTGACAGTTGAAAACACTATCATTTCATGATTGCTGTGCCCAAGAAAGTCTCCAACAATCACAACATTAACAAGTCTTTCTCAGTTCATAAATAGCATGCCCCCTGGTTGGCTTCCTCACCAGCTGTGTCAGGAAGTTCTCTTCCACACGATCCAGGAACCTTCTAGACTTTATTCTCTGCTGTATTTAATTTCCTTCAGACATATGGTAAGTTGAGGCCCCTACAAGAACAAAGGCCAGTGACCGTGAGACTTCTCTGAGGTGCGTATAGAATATTTTATCCACCTCTTCATCATGGCTGTCCTGCCTATAATAAAAAGCAACCAACTTCATCCTCAGGCTAGCTTAGCTTTGTTGAGAGCTAGTTGAATTTAGAGTGCTTGGCAAATCCATTACATGCATATATAAGTTATTTTTGTGATAACAAGCATTTTATTGGCATAGAAAGAATAAAAAGTCATTCAACACCTCACTCCTTTAAAAAAACCTTCCTGGTATAAATTCACACAGGTAAGTAGTCCATCATAAGGAACTGTAAAACTTAGGGCTCACATACATTCTTATCTGTTATGGATTCTGCTATAACTGGAAAGAAACTCAAAAGATACCTGTTTTCAAATAGAAACTTCTAACATCAAAGTGAAATATGAGAACAATTTCTTTATGATACAAAGTTTGATTGGATAATTTGAAAGGAAAGGAAGTTGAGCACTGTGAAACAGAAGGCAAGTATTAGTAATTAGAAACATGACAAGCTGATTACTTCTTCTGGGACAAAAGTCATTTTGTTGTTGAAGAAACTAGTGGGATTAGTATGGGGCAGATTTGTATGATCCTCATATCAAGAAGATACTCTGTATCAGCAGCTATTAAAAAGACATCCCCTCAACTCATTTTGATATGCCACAAAACCTAGAAAAATACTGTGGGTTTGAATGTGTGTTTTACCATTCTGGTCTAAACTCTGAACTATATTCATTACATCCAGTTACCAGCTGCATAATCAAGAAAGATAAAAGCTGAGGCAGCAGAGATTATCTGAATTTTTTCGATCTCGTGGGGAAAGCTACATATCCTCAGATGCACAGAAAAAAGGGATAACTGTATTCATTTACCACACTCACTTTACTTGTCAGCAATAGACTTCTATTCCTGTAGTTGAGAAGAAACACAATACAGATGCCACTCAAAAGCTACCTCTGTAGGCATGATCCACACCGATAAACATTAACATTGCTGAGGTCTTCTTCAGACTTACAGTCTACGTGTGGTCTACTTTATGGAGTGGTGCACTTTTTTTTCTCTGAGTGCTCTTAAGAAATTTTAATGCTCTTACAGGAATCCAAGTTCCTGAATATTATAACTCACTAGATGATATTGGTAATGTCACCATAGCAGCACTGCAGGACTTTGACTTCACTTTCAAGAGTGTAGCAGACCCTTTCACAGTGTGACATCTACTGCTTCACAATGCACATTCATACCAACACTGATCTGGATAATTATCTAATTGAGGAGTTAGTCCACATGGTTTCACTTTATATCAGCCTTCCTTGTGCTTGCTGTGTGGCTTTTGGCAAGACCATAAAATATACGACTCAACCTCTTGTCAGCACAATTTTTATGAGCTAAGAATAATTAAGTAGGAAGCAAGCTTGTCTCTAAAGCAAAACCTTAATTGATTACTAATTTTTGAAGCATTGTGTTTGAAGTGGAGTTAGCAAAGAGAAAGTTCCATAAGTTTCCCAATGATAGGAAGCATGCCTGGAAATACTCAAGGGTTGTGTGTAACCAGCTATACTTATGAAAAATTAAAACAAGTTTGCCTTGCTTCACTAGTGACTAAATTTTTCAACATCTTACTAAAATTCATTATTTCTTTTCCATTCTTAATTTAAGATCATTATAGGCTTACCATAAAATGCCCAAAAGCTAACACCAAAAGCAATATTCTTCTGGACTTGCTGCTCCATTAACACACAAAATCTAACTTGTACTATGTGTTCCTTACTTCAGGGTCCTGAGGTCACCAAGCAACAGATGCGCTTGGGACTGAGTACATGAATGTCTGCTTAGAGCATAGGCCATTTTCAGTATTTGAAGAGAAAAGACACGTTTACTTATCATGGAGAGGATTATAGTAAGGTATCTACTACTTGTATATATTCGCAGTGAAGTACAACAATGCTCCCATGCACTTCCTATCTGTCCTGGCTAACTTATTATCTATTCCTGGCTAACTTATTTGAGAAAACACATTTTGGTTAGTGGAGGATCTTTACCTTAGGAAGACTGAATGAAAGTTTGTGATGGCATATGAAGATCTCTATCCTGCTTCCCAGAACAACTGGGTTTTTTTACTGTATATTCTCTTGTGTTTTGCCCATCTTAAGGCTAAACACTTTAAATACTAGCATTATCTGCAAAAAACCTTTCAATTTAATTACACAGCAGTAGTCAGCAGAAAAATTCTTTCCTGATAGCATAATTCTGATACAACTGTTATACAGCACCAACAAGTTTTAGAGTAGAATAAATCTCAAAATCCTTTTTGTGTAATTTGCGCTAAACAGATCATTCCATGCTTTGTTTATATCTGGATAGAAGATATGTTCCAACTCTAATTAAGTTTTTTTATTATTATTTTCATTTTTATTCATTTCTTACAGAGAGAAAAGACGTTCACTAAATCTTTGCCTATTCTTGGATCATGTTTACTTCTTCCAATGTTTCTTTGGCACAAAAATCTTTTGGATGATTAAAGAAACCTTACTGTATTTTCAAGCAACATTCTCTGTTCCATGAATGTTCTCTATGATTCTATGTGAACCACTGTTTGATACCAAAAAATTCCTCTTTCCACAGAGCATTCCCTTCCAAGTAGTACATCGCAAAGTCTGGTTTACATTAGTGGTGTTTCGGTCCAGCTTCAGTAGAAATGAATCACCTCTCTTTAGTGTTCCTTCCTTTGCCTCATTTTTTGCCATTTGCTTCAAGTCAGGATCTAACCAAAATGTGGGAGTGCTCCACTCTTAGTCATTTATTAGAAATGGTTTTCTTACCTGAAAACAGCAATAGCTAATTCTACCAAAGATTGATGATTATGTAAGGGCTCAAGTGTACCATACCTTTACAAGAATAAATATATCAGCTTAAAAAATCTAATATGTGAAGATTTATAAATTCCATTTTCTAATATGCTCATACCTACCAATATGGCTCTAAATCTGATCTACTCATTATCTTGTAAAATTATGTTAAAACACCTTTTCATGAAGAAAAATAGAAACATTCAATACCTTTCTGCGTGGCATAAATATCTAAAAATATATAATGTGAGTATTTGCTGTAAGAAAGGAGAATGTTAGTATCATATTCAACAGACAAAACCCAAATGTTTCCATGTTTTTGTTACGTGTAATTCTAGTTGATGAAAGTACAACAGTTCTACTAGGTAGAGAGCTCTTGTATTGTGCTGTTGGGTTTTAATGGCTTTTTAAATTAAGATTAATTTACATTTTATTTAAATAGGATAAAAAGGATTCTCTCTTCTTCTTTTTTTTTCGTGTTTTTTTTTTTTTTTTTTCTTAAATAGCTCTCACATCTATTTTAGTTTCTAGGACTGTATGTTTTTAGCTGGAATAGACAAACCAATTTAAATATACAAAAATTAAGGAATGTTGCATGAGGGGAAAAAAGACTAAGCACTAGTCTAAACAAGTCCTACACTTCAGGAACAAACATTTTAATCCACTTTCTTCTGCTATTTTTCTTTATAATATGGAAGATATGCAACTAGTTTTGAGACAAGTGGAAGTAAAGGTGTATTTGCAATCATATTATCCACTACCTTTCAAGCACAAAAGAAAGACAAAGCTATTACTTTTACCTCTCAAATTAACCTTGTATAATAACATAAAAGGTCTTTTTAATTAATTAAATTTATTTCTGCTGGCAAAGTGTTTTGGAATCACATGATGATGAATGTACTTAATCTCGTCTGCTTGCTGTGACTTAATATGAAGCCTTCAAGCTGCCTGTCACTACTTAATCTGATTCATTAACCTCATTATTGCAAATCAATCATTTTCATCATGCTACTAAAATATATCAAAATGAAAGACAGAATTTATTAAATACTTTAGGAAAGATGTAACTAATCCTGATACATGGATTTACATTATGTAAAAATGTTACTGTGCTTGTTATTGAAAGGTTACTTTTTATTAAGAAAATATTTTATCCTCTTAATTTTTCTTCTCCTATCAACCTTACTGATGGGACCTAAAAAATAAGGTGTTTATTTAAATACTTAATATTATTTAAAATTAATTGAAAGAAAGAATTTCACCATTTCCTAAATATTGAAGTTATAACACATTATTACTTGGATCAGAAAATTCATATTTTATATTGTGGGAATTTTGTGATATTTTATGGCAAGATACAAAGAGAAATGATGAATTCAGAGTGCCACGCTCACTTTCTTGCCAAATGCCTCATCATGGTCAGATATGAAAGTAAATCCCTCCAAACATAAAATACCCCTCTTTTTGCTTCTTTTGGCTACTTCTATTACTTCCTATTCCTATAGACCTGCAATTCCTTTTCTTGCCAACAGCATTAATGAGGCAAAAATGAGAAAATCTAATTGGTACTGAACTAAACTCTTGCTCCAGGCTTGTATTTTGGTACCTGAAACACGAAGAAGAGAAGGAGAAGGAGAAGAAGAAGAAGAACGAGAACGAGAACAACAAGAAGAACAAGAAGAAGAACGAGAACAAGAAGAACAAGAAGAAGAAGAAGAAGAACGAGAAGAAAAAGAACAAGAAGAACAAGAACAAGAAGAACAAGAGTAAACAAACCAAAAAAGCCCTAACCCAAAACAACACCAAAAAACCCCAAACCAAAAGTAAAAAAAAAAAAAGACCACCACCCAAAACAAAGAAAAAAACAAAACCACAAAAGAAACCACAACAAGTTTAAGTTCTTGCCTATAGTTGCTGAATGTAAAAATTGATCTTACTTCTCTCCCTAGAAGCATGTTGGGTGTTTTTTAAGCAGAAGTAGGAAAAAGATACAGGAATAACAATCTTCATTTTAGCAAAAGCCAACTCACAATAAAGTGGTTTGAAAAGCTGACAGTTTCTTGAGATTTGTTTCTGATCATTCTGTTCATACAGTATGTAACAAGTACATAAACCATAGACTTAAGCAGAAAGATATTAGAATTTTTTAATACCAACCTAAGCATTGCAATGACCATATGCTTTTTCTGTTTGAAAATCTAGATAACACTTCCATAACTTAAGGGGATCATAGGGATAGAAACTTCAAGAAGTGAAGGGTGCTTTAGTTCTGAGATAACATGGTCCAGCAAGTATCTAAAACCTCCAGTTAATGAATATCATTCATTTCAATTTTATCTGTTTCCGATTGCAATTACTTTCCTATTGCCCTTTCGTATGTTTTAATACATAGGGCAGTTCAAGTGCATTCCAACTTTAATGTTCTAGCTTTCAGATTATGAATTATTTTATTCTGCTATTTTTTAAAAATAAAGTACTCGAGTAACAAATAAAGCCTCTAATATGACAAGGTACTATGTGTGAGTAACCAGTAACAGTACACAAGTGCAAGACTTTTCTATCATTGTAACTCAAACACCCTCATTAAAGAAATTAGCTTTGTGCTAATTTTGGTGCTTGATAAATGAGAGGAAAAGCCCCAGTTAACTCATTCAAAAATAATAGTGCTGTAGGGGCTTAGTTATCACAACGCAGCAATTACTAATTATTGCGTCATTGTAGAAAAGATATGTGATTCTAGATAGACATTCTGAAAGAAAGCATTCTGCTGAATATACTGATATGTACGTGATACTTTTACAGGGGCTTAGTGTAGGGATTCACTGAACAGGTGCATGAAATATGATTGTTTAGATTTTATAACAATCTATGGTTGTGAAATCAAGGGCAGTAAATTAATTCTTTTTTCTTTATAGTTATTCTGAAATAGCTATATTTTAAATTTAATCAACGTCACAACAAAAGAGATGTTACAGCATAAATCCTACATTAAGATCGGTGTATGCAATTGCAGTGTTTCACTTTGAAGTCTGTGGCCTTCTCAAAATTCAATACAGAAATATGGTAACAGTCAATGGCTAGAGAGGTGATTTTGGAACATCAAAAAATATGATTATATATAGAATATTTGCCCATTTACACCAGCCATTAAAAAAAAAAGAAAAAAAAACAAGAAAGAAAGAAAATAAGAACCCATTAACTGACTCTTACAGAAAATATGGCAGCCTTGGGCTAGTAAAGTTCTTTAGTATACATACAGGGGTAAAAACCAACTGAAAATAGAGAAATACAGCTTTATTAAAAGAATTAATAAATTCCTCATAAATAGACTTGACATCTATAACAGGTATTGAGCTCTTTCGAATTTGTTTCCTTAGAGGTAATGATCTAGTAATATTGCCATGCTCTGAAAAGACTGTCTTGGCAAGAAATCATTAGTTGTTGCATAATTAATATTTTACACATAGTGTTTATTCTTATAAACATTAATCCCACCTTAATAATATTCTTCACATGTGATCAGCTTGCTGTGACTAATATCTTTGTTAGTGCGAAATCCCTAGATATGACTTTTAATAGAGCCTGATTCCCCTGTCGGTATCAATGTACATCAGACAAATGGTGAAGTGAAATTCAAGAAGCTCTTTGAGATAGTCAACCTCTTCCTGCCCTTCCCCTTGACTCTTCCCTCTCCCTTTCCTTATGCAAACACTCATACTTTGTCAGTATGAAAGGACTCCAGTGGAACATGAAAGATACAGGATGTACAATTCACCTGCAGAGATGTTGTTCAGGAAAATGTAGTGATTAATGACAATCCAGTCAAAGATAAATACAAAATTTTGTATTTCACATTTCCCAGATGTCAATTCTGCCAAGTACTGTTTTCCACATAACTCAAGATAGATGAAAATCCAATTTCTGTCCTGGAAAATAGTGTGTCTAATACTTTCTGAACTAACTTGTCTTCCAGATGCTAAATTAAAGGAAAGATCTTTTCACTGGTCTTAAACAGAAATATAGTTTCCTTTTCTGCCATAAATCACAGAAAAAATACAAATAAGTTTAAGCTAACCACTCAGCCAAACTGAAGTTGTTCGCCTATCCTTAATCTGTCCATCTCTTTGTCCACAAAGCAAATCAAATATTCAAGATAAGGTTTTTGAATTTCAAAGATTTCTTTTCATTATTTTAGTTCTTATGATTATCAACATAGACATGAAAGGAATCTCACATGAAGGAAAAACATCCTGTTTCTGAAGTATTTCAGAATCCAAAAATGAGAGGCCTGCTGCTTAGAGCTAGGTGGTTACAGCTTGACACACTGTTCATTTTAATACAAACCCCCAAACATTCCAATATTTGATAATAAAATATTGTTATTTTTCAGTTATGATGCTAGTTTCATTTACAGCTCCTTTTATTTAAAATTTTACCTTCCTTAAAATACTCTTCCTAAATGCAGAACTTTGCTTTTCCCTGTAACTCAGCTACCAGAAGACTTGTCAATACCTAATATATTCCTTACCCTTTGTCTAAAACACGCAAATTTTTGACAGGACAAAGGGACAGCATACTTTCTGTCTGATTGCCAGTTGACACACGTGAGCCAACCGTGCTTCTTGGAATCATAAAGCCTGGTGAAAATCACCCATTTCAATTTCACCTGCTTTTCAGTAAGGGAATTTGGAAAGTGTCTCCTTTAACAGCTGCTGTGCCTATGAGGTCATTCTCCTCTTCAACTGATAGAAGTTAGCCAGTGGTTTCAATAGTTACTAAGGGGATGAAAGGTAGCTACCAAAGAACAATATCCTGTATCTTTTTTCTGCCATGTGTTGGACCAAGAAACTGGGCGGAAGGGACATTGCAAGTATGGGAAATGACAAAAATATCCCATCAAACTGCCATTTTAATGTAGAATGAAATAAAAAAAGCTAGTGTATTAGAACTCTAACAACAGTACATAAGGTTATCCCCCAGCCAGCATCTTTAAATGCGGGATACAGCTGTCTGTCTGAAAGCTTTCATGTCTAGCAATATTTGGCTCCAAATACCAGCTGCAAGTGCATATCCTACCGAGACAGGTAAGAACTAACGCAGACAATACACTGTACCTTTAAAAAGCGCTTCATTTTTTTCTGTACAAGCTGACTTTTGAGCTTGGGCTTAAAATACCCCCCTTTGACTTGGAAATAAAATAATATTGACATTTTATACATGAAGCTGTACTTTGAAAGAATGAGTGGTGGTGTCAATATGGGAAACCCTTACAATTTTGTACATATGAACTGAGTGCTTCTGAACTCCTTTCATGATTCCTATTCCAGTAAAATCACAGGATACAAAGCTATTACAGGAAGGGGTTTATAGGACTTTCTGGGAGTTGGGCCAATTCTGACAGGTCACTGAATGTGTCAGCAGATGTTTTCATCATCCAAGCTTAATAAGAGAAAATAAGGAATTAGGGTTTATCAGCACCATCATAGGTCAATTGAGTTGCATAGTCCATAAATAAAGGGATTTGTGAATAGGTACGTGATTTGTAAAGTGCTATAATCATTAAAAAAGCTTTTGGTGTAAAATAAGGACTTTTCTGAAGAATACCATTGAATAATCTACGATTTAAACTCCATGCATAAAATTGGAAGGAAGAAAATGAAGTCAGAAATGCTGGGCCTCATCTATCAAACAACTTTTTTTTTTAATGTTCCACTTGAGGATAAAGCCTCTCATTCAGCCAAGTCCTCAATTTTTTAGTGATGTAGGGAGATGCATTCATCATTTCCTTCAAAGGTAGTTGATGTCTCACTGCTTCCGATTTTAGAACACATCCCGCTAGCCGACAAAGACTCACACAATGAATTTTTATCCTTTCAATTAAAAGCAAAGCGTTAGAACAAGGAAAAAGAAGTTTCAAAAGAGGGAGAAAATTATTCAGAACTGTATTCTTTATGACCTATTAAGAGACAGCATGTTAGAAAAGAGATTGTATATATAGTTTCACAAGTGGAATGTTGGCCAAATGTCAAGTAACTGTAGGAAAGTGAGTTAGAAAAATTTATATTGAAAATTTAGTTCTAAAGACAGAACACTTGAGACAAAGATTGAATGACTGATTGAAAGGAGGTTTGATATAAAGGCCAAATAAGTTAGCCTTCAACAGGAAAATTTACAGGGTCAGACTACACAGCTGATAAATGAAAGGTATCTGGGATGAAAAAAAGAACTGCTGTTGAAAACAGGATAGAACTTTGAGAACTGAATAAACTGAAGGTCAAAAAAAAGATTAGTATTGGAGACAAAAATGCAGGCATAAACTGGACTCAGTGCTGGAAAAAAAACGCTATATATAAGAATGCTTCTTGAAAGATTGGTTAGAATAAGAGGGGAAAGACTGAACACAAAACTAGATGCCAAAGTGGATTGTCAAAGTGGAAATCACCCAGAAATAAAGAAACTTGGCTATAGCACTTACAGAAAGATGTAGGAAGCAATCATCCTGCACAAGAGAAAACAAATTCTGTTCTGAATAGACAAAACACACCTAAGGAACAGAAGAAACTTGAGCTCTGACATGACACCTAACTATAGCTGTCAATTGACATTGGAAAATTAAATGCCATAACCTTCCCCAAACCTGGAAGCAGTTATCTAAACAAAATTTTGTGTGCTGTATAAAGCTGAGGTTCCTCACGTCGTTTTATATAAATGTGTTCACCCACTCCTGAAAATTTTAGGGGTTTTCCCCCAAAGGCGTTGGTAATAACCTTAATATAATGTTCACTATCACTACTCAAATCCTCTCCCACTGAAACACTGCCATGATATTAGCTTATTTCTCTATGTTGATTCCATGCCGTATTTACGATTTGCCATTTAGAAACCTGTTTCTGCTCTTCCTTGTGACTTTCTCTCATCATCCTTCAAGATGAGAGAAACAAACACAGAATACCACCATCAGAAAAACAGTAAGAGCAGTTATTTTCATACATAAGGTCTAAAAGCATTTTTTACTTCAGAAAAAAAACCAAACAACTCTGAAGGAATTCAGTCAATTAACCAAACCGAACAGATGAGAATCAATGTGAGTCTATAAGGAAAATTATACCCAAAAAGAACAACAGTATTGAGTAATTTAGTGAACAATAGGTTTATTTGCCAGGAAAAAAAAAAAAAGCATTCAGAGTCTGGAAATAGCAGGACTCTGAAAATTGAGAGGACCACAAAGGTAGTAGTGATAGGCCCTCCAAGTCAGGTGCTTGTATGTCCTAGAGCTGTCATAATTTTGAGTCCAAATAAAAGGCAGAAAATGAAAAATAGTTTTGCAAGAATTCCACTCCAACTCAAAAATTTAATATAGATTGTTCACCAACCTCCCTGTAGCCTTTGATAATTAAATTTCTATTTGTTAAATCTTATAAACCAGCTTTAAGATCCTTTATCAGGCATCCATAACGTAATTAGGAGTTAATTCTTAAATTAAAACAAACATTTCTCAAATAAGTTTAAGAACCTTATACTAAAACTCTACATTCAGAATCAGGTTTTCAATGATCTAGTAAGGTTCACAGTTAGGGCGCTTCTGATGTGAAACTCTGCTGGGTACAAAGATTACTTCTATAAACACAGTATAGACAACCACAAACATTAGACAATCTCTAAATATATACCATTGTGCATTATGATTAGAATGCTACAACAATATTGGTACTCTTTATGATCCATACAACTTAGATAACAGGCAACAACCAGTATTCACTCTTTTAAATTTACCTTCATGTTTAGGCTCTTCCAAGTGAAAAAAAATTTACAGTGTAATGTGAGCTGATATATACAGACTTGAGGGCAGACTTCCAAATATATTTAGGCTCCAACGGAATACCCAGTGGAATTTAAATAAGCACATCAGGTATCAAGTTTTATGATAACCATAACCATCATCATGGTTAAATCTACCTTTGCAGACATAGTTTGTGGGTTTGGGGTCTTTTTGTGGGTTTGTGGTCTATTTAAGGTAGTCTAAATCAGCGCCAGAGAAAAAGAGACACTTCCTACACTGTCCACTGTTTCTTAGCACTTATCACACATTGTTGAGCAGAAAAAAAATAACTTTCAGTAGTTAAGTATTTGGATTATTAAAAGTGCTGTAACAAAAGAAGAGAAAGAAGGGATCTCCAAAGATTTGTAGAAACAAGCATCTTTCAGAAAATACTGTTTATTTATTTATAATTCTAATAATTATTATTCCCATATGTGAAAACTTGTGTTACTGCATCAAAAATAAAACTATTTAATTTACAGCATACTAGAAAGGAAGAGTATTCTCAATGCATTTGATGCAAGTCAAAATCTGCACTTAAGAAGACTACTTATAAAGAAGAAGACAAAACATCTCTCAAAACTATAAACCTCCCGTGGTTTCATTCTGTTATTAGAATTGGTTCTAAATTTATCATCCCTTGACATCAAATAAACAGATCAATTAGTTTTTAATCTTGATAATAGCCTATAAAGTTATAAACAACAAGATGGGCTGACCTCTCAAACCTTTATAATAATTTTGCAAATCTTCATTGATATAATTTTAAAAAGTCCCCTGGTAGCTGAGTTGAGAGACAACTATTTTAGAATAGAAAAGGCTATTCTCAAATAATATAAAATCAGCATAAATATTTATTTTATGTTTTAATATTAATACCATGATTATATTGATACATCAAAGGGTCGTGATGCTATCTAAAGGTACTTTGACAGGCTGGAGGAAAGGTCTGACAGGAATTTCAAGTTCACCATGTTGAAGTGCAAAGTTCTTCAACCTGGAAAGAAACAACTGAAAGCTTCTTGGTGGAAAAGGACCTGAGGATGCTGGTAGACGTAGAATCACAGAATCATTGAGGCTGGAAAAAGACCTCTAAGATCATCGAGTCCGACCATTAATCTAGCACCACCTTGTTCAGCACATATCACCGGGTGCCAGATTCACATAACACTGAACACAAAGCAACAATGTGTCTTCGGAGGCAAGAAGGCTAATTGGCACCTTGCTCTGCTTTAGGCAGAGCATTGCCAGCAGTTTGAGGGAGGTTGTTCTTCTCTTCTGTTCACACTGCTGATGCCAACCCTGAAGTACTGTGTTCAGTTCTGCGCTCCCTATTTCAAAAGAGACATGGATATACTGGAGAGAGTCGAGTGAAGGGCCATGAAGATGACTAAGGGAGCATCTTTCCTATGAGGAAAGGCTGAGAGAACTTGAATGTTCAGTTTGAAGAAGAGGACATGCAGAGGGATCTTATCAAGATCCCTGAAGGAAGGATGCAAAAAGGACAGAGTCAGACTCTTTTACGTGGTGTCCGGTGACAGGACCAACAGAAACACAAGAGATTCCCTCTGAATATCAGGAAATACTTTTATACTGCGAGGGTGACTGAACACTGGCACTGGAAATCTTCAAAAGTCATCTGGACACAGCTCAAATTTCTCTAAAAAGATTCTAGAAAATGGAACAATATCTATACGTTAAGCTGATATTACGCCTTTGGTGCAGTGGAACTCATGAAGAGTTTGAAGAGAATATTACTTTTACTGAACTAATGAACCTACGAACTTCTATTTCTTCAACAAGTATAAACTTAATCCAGTAAATAGATAACATTAGTCATTACAATGACAGTAATTTCATTGGTTTCAGACATATAATTCAAAAGGAAAAAAATTCCTGAGTACAGACTAAATATTTTTTCCTTTCAAAATGTTCTAAAATCTCCTTGTTAGTTTTTTTCTTACATCTGTTTACGGATCTGCTTATAGGATACAAAGTGAATTATTTCAAAGCAGTTTGGCATTGCTATCTTTTCCATTTTTGATGGCTACTGATTGAGATGGCACACTACAAAGCACGAATATTTTGAACAATATAGTTTGTCGGAATTGTGTTTTGTCAAGAACCAAACTAACTCAATTAATGATTTATACTACTGTCAGTTATTTTGACACAAACCTTCAGATATAGATAGCATATAGGGCAATAATGTAATGCTTTCATTCTCAAAATTCCCAAAAATGGTCAAATAAAAACAAAGCAGTGTGACACCAATAAACTATAGCCAGGTCTTAGGTATGTCCTCCCCCCTCTGCCATGCACACATCCTTCTCCCTTTTTTCTGTCTCTGATAGGCAGTGTGGTTTGTCCTAGGAACACCGGGTGGATATTACAGGAAGGACTGGCTGAATGCTCCATAATTAATACAGTCCTGAGATGGGGGAGCAGAGGCATTTGTGATTGACTTTGGTGTACACAGGCCTACGAAAGGGCATAAAATGTTGCTGGAGACTGAGTCAACTGGGCAAACTGGTATCCCAAGGTTGCAAGCAGCTTGCAAGGGATTTCTGTAGAGTACATCCCACCTGAAGATGAGGAATACTCACTGTTGGGCAAGTGAGGAAAAAGTGCTAAGATTCAAGCAAACAAAGAGATAAAATCCTGCAGTAGTTTCATAGGTGCTTTGTTGCTTTGCAGTTGTGAATTCTGCATCACCAAAGACTGCAAACCTGTAGGTTTCTAGCTGAACCTATGTTATAACCCTTCGGACATAAACTGTTGACCAAACTAAATGGACCTGTCTGCACCTAGACTTCTCTGAGAAGTTCTAAAAAGCAAGGAGGTCTCAAAGAAGGTTGTGATTCAACAGGAGGGACCACAACCTGATACTCTAATCCATCATAATAGATCATAATAGTTGTTACTTATATACTGCATTGGCAATATTGAGATACTTTATTAAAACTAAATCTAATCATAGTCATACACATAATCACTGTGTTCTACTTCTCACACCTGGCAAACCTTCTCTCAACAACTCTGCTGTGAGAATCACAGCAAGATAACACCAGAACGACAAGGATGTGCTAGTGTCGTCAAAGTGAACAGTCGCAGCAAGGCAACAAACACCAGAATGACAATGCGCCCCTTTTTGCATGTAATGGTGTTGAAGGTTCAAAGGTGAATCGACTCTGTCTGATTATTTGCTCCTGCCCTCCAGGCACATACCTAGCCCCCAACTGAGGGACAGCACAGTCGCAGCTTGTTTGTATCAAAAGGTTTATGGTTCAATCAGAAAAATTACACAGATAAGTTAAGCAAAAAGAAAGTAAAAATTAAAGCATACATAAAACTCTGTAACACTTTCTTAAGGTGTGCGTTCTTATCAGTCACTTATCTTCCTTCATCACTAATCTGAATTATGCTGAAACTTGAAAATGCATTATATAATACACTGAGAATACCACTTATTTTTTGACACAAGAGCATAATACTAGAAAATACTTTCCAATTCTTTTAGCCCAAACTTATTGCCCAGTAGAATTCCCTTCATAATCTTACTGAGTTGCATTTTGAAACCAATCATTCCAATTAGGAGTTAACCGAATTGTTTTACAAGGAGGTTAGAATTTCCTTGTATTTTTTTAGTTCAATGCATTAGTAACCAGTTTGCTTATTTCTTCTTCTGCTAATAGTATCCTTTAGCTTAAATACCTCTCTTTTAATGTATGCCCCGCTAAGGTTTTTTCTAATCCTCACAAACTGTGGGAAATATTTTTTTCTTAGTTGTTCCTGTCATGAATGATCATAGTGTGGCCTGGGGAACAAGGGGAATGTACTATCACAATTCCTTCTGACACGAAGCCTACAGCAGATACACTTACTGCTATTTTCTAAGAAAACACCTTTATCATATCCTATCTTAACCCATTTCCTTTACATCAATCTTCAAAGTTATTCACATTAGTTCCTTGTATTGACAGCTAGTTCACTCAGGATGTGTATATTTTTAAATGCCAAGGTCATTAACAAAACTGTGAAACAAGAATGTTTGCAAAACTCTTTCTTTAGGTTCACCATTTATAACCTCATGCCAGACAAGTCAGCATCTGACACTTAACACTGTTAATCTTTGACAGCATAGAATCTCTGTTAACATTTCATTATTTTTCATCCTCCGTGATAGTTTCATGTGTGGTGCTGAATGCCAGATGAATCACAAAAATGCCAGAGCGGTCTAATTTTAATTATTTTTTCCCCCCAGATTTTTGTCTGTAGATGATGAGACATTTTGAATGAAGGAAGTTTGTCCACCACTTATGTAGTGATTTGCATTAGTTAAACTTGTACTGATTTTTTTTTTCTTTTGTTTTCCATGCTTCCTTCATAATTGTTCTAAAATTTGCATCCTATTGAGATTAGAGATTATGGTATGATTTCCAAGCAATATTATTTCCTTCTATTTTTCCATCTTCAATACAAGTACTGGATTTGTAATTGTCTAAACAGCTGAGGTAATCAGTTTAAACACAACTGCTGCCCTTCATTCAGTCAAAACAATATTCATGACAGAATATTTTTGCAAGTTGCAAATTTTTTTTTCGTTTAGCAATTATCAAATGTTCCTATGAGACTGCTAACTAGAAAGAATAGGCTAAAGTTCCATTTTGGTATGATTCATATTTCTTAGAGCTCAAGATACCGAAGTAGTAAAGGTACTTTGCTATTTGGAAAAACCCATGTTACTTAAAAAGACAAAAGTTTAATATTTCCCTGAAGCTACTGAAAACTTGTTATCAGTACCTATGTGTGTGCAATGTTTCAATATGCAAAGTGAGTGACTGCTACTCCAAGTCTAAATCAGTTACCTTTGCTGAGACATTTTCAAAAATATGAAGTTAAAGAAGGAAGATAAAAGGCTTCCTCACAACCATTTTGCTGAAGGATGACCTGCCTCACAAGTATTAATCTGCCCAGGGAAAACTCACAACCATTTGTCCACTGAGACAATCTCCGAATAAAAAAAAAAAAGAAAGAAAAAACATCCAAACCCTCCTCTTACCTGAAGGTACACTGCATCTTGCTATGATAAATGTTAAATGAAGGAAGTTCCTGCTGAGACTGAATAGCTATTGCCATAGAGGGAGAAGGAAGTGGTTTGGTTTTTTTCATTCTAGAAGTATCACGCGCTGTAACTCTCTCTCTCATATGTGTCAATGTTCAGCATGTGTGCTGATTACACCCACATAGAGTCACCAATACTATCAAATGTCTTTTGATTTTTTAATATAACTTTTTCTCTGAGCAATTACTGAGAAACAAGATCAATTTTTTTTAAAATATTAAAAAAAAAATTTCTGGCTGAACAAATAAATTTTAGATGAGTCAAAATTAGTTAGAGGTAACATTGGTTTGATCTTTGAGAATGGTGAAGAGAGTAAGTGTAATTTACTCTAATTCACTGAAAATGAAAACTTACTCTCTCAAGCAGGTAATCTTAAAAATTCCTTAGAGATAATTTGAAATGTCTTCAAATTCCCAAATTAAAATAAATTCTTTTTGATGTCCCATCTTGAAAAGTGAAATGTGCAGGATCATATTTAAAATGATTAGAATTAGGAGTAATAAGAATATTTTCTCCAAGAGAATGTTAAGAGGTTTTGTAGAACTTATTTTTACATGAAAAAGATAAATGGTATTGAATAGAAATGCACATTCAAAATTTCCCCTTCATTAACCTGTAAAACAACATTAACATTTTAACTGAAGTATGCATTAGCTACCCATACATTTAGATCCCCTCATTTTGCCCCAAAATATTTATACACAGTTGACTACAGATTCCATGTAAATTCTTTCATAAAACAGACAAGGGTGTAGATTCTTCTACCGAGCTATACTTTTCCAGTTAGTTTTATGTATTTCAAGGTTAAGAAGTCTGAGAGCAGGACTGCTAAGACAATAAAGGTCTGCTTAAACTTGCATATCTTAGAATCTAGTCATAATGCAACTCCATTTCTGAAAAACATTTCTTCCAATTTTTATTTTACAACAAGTTTTGCAAAATGTAAGAGATGCCCAAAATAAAAGTTAGGGAATCAGACAAGTCTGAAATGACACGCCATTAGCTTTGGGACAGTCCTTTTAGATTTGGAGTTTTACAGACAATAAAAATTCTTAGATGTGAATTACACATATATTGGAGTTCTAAAAAATTTATAAAGACAGTAAAACCAGAAAACTCTTTTAATTATAATCTGTAGAAGCATATTGCCCATAATACATTTAAGAATACTGCTGTATATTTGGTTTGAGACATAAGAAATGAACAGTACATTTGGTAACACCTCTTTACTTTGATTAACAGTTATTTCCTTTTCCTCATATTTTAATATAGTCACACAACATTGTCAAAAAAATAATTCAGCTCATTGTTTTGAGATGCAACTACGAAATTCTATAGGAAAGATACAAATTTCACAAGTTAGCATGGGCTTCCCTAGACATCTGTATAATTAACAGGGACAAAATACTTTACAAAAGCAGTGAAAACCAGAAATATTTGATTCAAACATAATAATGAGAAAGGAAATATTTCTGAAAATAAACAAAAAAATATGAAATTCAAATGTCATTTAAAATCTAATAAAAAGTAGTGTATATACTCCGAGCTCCCACAAAATAAAGTGGGAAGCTGCCACTTGCTGGCTGCAAAACTCACTAACAAGTCTGTGCTCATAGCTCTATCACCTTGATTCAAATCTGAGTAGTTCATTCAGATTGCATTGTTTTAACTTACAAAGGTTTCTACTGAACAGTTGAGGCTCCCATTACTGTAGACTATGAGCACTTAAAAGGCATGCTATTGAAATCTATACAGAATCTTCTCTTGGGTAAGGGGAAATAGAAAAAGACAAAAAACCATCCCCAATCTTAACCTTTAAATTGAAAACATTCTTGCTGCTTAAAAGTACTATTAAATTAACCAGGAAGAGTAAGTCATAAAATTTCAGTATTTTGTTACATGAGGGCTCAGACTTGCTAAAAGATGGTAGAATATATCTGGTGAAAATCTTCTGGCACCAGCAGTATTATTATAATTGAGATTTGATGGAGCAGATACATTCATGAAGCTTAACATTATGAGCTTAGAAGCACTCAACCCCACTGACTATGTCATTGATGAAGATATTACAAAGTACTGGTCCAACTACAGACCCGTGAGGGACACCACTTACTACTAGTTTCCACTTGAACACTGAGCCATTGATTCATCTTTGGACACAACCAGCTGCCATCATAAGATAGACAAGTGATGTTAAGATGGGCTATTATTCTCTAAGTCTTACATTTCAAACTTGGGAATTAAGAATTAGAGGCAGCACAGATCACATTCCAAACATAGCTGAGATATTAAGAAAAACCCCTGTGACCTTTTTCATTTGAAAACTAAACTTCAGAACTGATTATGCATATAACTCAGAAAATGACTCAGTAGGTGACAGAGTCATTTGCATTCATTTCATTACCCTTTTGCCTTTGTACTACTTTTAGAGCCAGCTTATGCCACCCTTTCCACAGATGTTCTAACAGCAAGTATTTAAAAGACCAACAGAAGGGATAAGAAAGTGGGGGATTATTTTATACTTTATGACATAAGCTTTTAGAAATTAAGAAATTGAAAAATTGCCATATACAAATTATAATTCCTTATAATTCTCTAACTATGATTAGAAAAAAAGGCATGTTTAATCTTAGTCACCAGTAAAAGAGCAGCCTAATTCTTACCTACCGAAAATATGAATTCTTTATTTTACCTGTAAGTAATTCAGGAAAAGCAGAATATAAAGACTAGTCACTAAACGCAAAAGATGCTTCGTAGTAAGAAATATATCTATCTGATACTGATAAATAAGGCAAGTGGAAATTCATTTGAGGCATTGACCCCAATTAGACTGACTATTTTGACTTACCTTTTACCTGTGCAGATAGAACAATTGTTGAGTCAGAATAGGCTTCTGTAATAATAATATTAAGAGTTATGCCATATTCCAAGCGACACTTTTAAATTACTTGAGCTGATCAGGGATCTGCAAAAATAGTTCCTAACTTGTGCCAAAGGGATATTAGCTTCCTCCTAAAGACACAAGAAAAATTTACCTCAAAAAAAAAATCTTTAAGGAAGAAAGATATGTAAATTAATAACTCCTGTATTTAAATCAAATATCTAGAGATTGACATTGTCTGTATGTGAGACTGTTATCTTTTACACTGACATGAAAATATGAGTGTTTTCTGCATGTTGAATTTTTAAAGGGTTAGGTGCAATTTTTATTCTGTACATGAATATTCCCCTTTAATCTGCATAAGATTAAGATAAATACAGAATCCTACCATAGAAGGGTTTTGGCTGTAAAGGACCTTAAAGATGATCTAATTCCCATCCCCCAGGGCCACATCCAAGCTGGCACTGTACACTTCCAGGGATGGGGCATCCACAATTTCTTTGGGCATCTTGTGCCAGTGGCTCACCACCTTCAGATATCTTCTATCATACTTAAAAACATAGTGCATGAGCAACTACATAATAAAGCATGTATATCATGGGAAATGAGCTAGCTGGGTGATGTAAAATACTATTTTGTCCACATAACAAGGAGTCACATCTGCATTGTCATAATTTTCATTCGCTGAACTAACACTGTTCAGACTCACATCTCAGACAATCAGCAGCCTTGCTTGGTCCTACTGACATACGAATTTCTATTAGTTTCTTTGTGAAGTGCAAAATAGTGGAAATAGCACTCCCTAGGATGTTTTAGCAATTTTCCTGTAGTACCTAAAAATTGCTAGGACACAGAAAAAAATTTCACTCTTGTTGAAAATACATAGCTGAAATAATTTGTTCAGTAAGTGCTATGTGAACATATCCTAAGAAATAATTATTTTCTCCTACTTCATTGGTCATAAATACGCCATTTGGCAGAGATAAATGTCATGTGTAAATATACTACAAAATGTGATTTTAATAATTTTACTCATATAGCATTATTAATGACAGAGGTTATTAACAAAATAATAAGTGAAATGAGTTAGAATTACATGCAGAAACTTCCAGTTGCACATTTTTCATTTGTGACATTGAAACTATTTGAATCCACCCCAATATTCTTTGTGGAATGAACCCAAAAATTCTGTGTTTAGAAATTTAATATTTCGGAGCAAAATTATAGCTCTGATATAAATCACTTTATGCTTCTGTGACCCTTGCTTAAGGCATGTAGATATATCCATATCCACACACATGGGTGTGTTGGTGTTTGTAGATATAGATATACATATAGACGTGTGTGTGTGTGTGTGTGTGTGTATGTAACTTTTGACCAGAAAAAGGAGATGGTTATTAAAAAATATAAAAAGCCACCAGCTAAATTGCTCTATTAATCCCTTTATTTTCTGCCATTACATTTTTCCTTTCTTCTCTCCAGGTATAGTTTTTTAATGTATATCTGATTTATGCTTTTTTATTTATGTGTATTACAGTTACATTATGTAAAACTTCTTCATGTACATAAGCTGAAAAATGGCAGTAAGATATCTCTACTCCATATTTTTGGTTGATTTGTAAATTGCTATTTGATCTACCCTAGATTTTACCAGAACAAAACAGCTGTACTGGATTTCAACCTCATTTGAGAGTGCTGAATATGTAACTTACCAAAAAAAAAAAAAAGTAAAGTGTTTTACTTTCTATGTTGAACTGACATTTCTAACCCATGGTGACACCTAACACTCAAGTATGTGTTTTGTAGATAATAAGGCAGCAAGGAAATATTCACAAATTAAAATACACAGAGATTCAGGTTTTAGTCCTTAAGCATCATCATTATGTGTGCCTACATTTGATGAAGTTTGTCTGTGGCTCTCATTCTGGTTAGACTAAAGTCTTGCAGTGGCCAATTATTGTGCTCTTTGATGGTAGAGAAGACAAGTGGGCTCCTCAGTACTTTGCTGCCATCATGTGCCTGGATAAATAAATAAAATTAGGGGAAATGATGATGTTAATAAAAGATGATGTTAATAATTTACCAATGAGCCAAACAACTGTACAGCAAGACTGAGATTTTTTTAGAAGTGTGACATTTAGCCACTGTTGTTTTCTAAAAATATCCACCACAAATGTCATAGAATCATAGAAGATTGGAAAAGATCATCAAGACCAGTGTTTGACTTAATATACCACCATGCCCACTAAACCATATTGCCAAGTGCCAAATCATTGCTCACATCTTCTCTCTTTCAGGTTCTCTAAGACACCAGTGTTTAAACTGTGCCTGGTAACATTTATCATGCCTTCAACTAGCAAAAGCATCTGACTTGGAAGCCCGGAAGATAAAGTTCAACCTGCCTATGGAAGTAACAGCTATGATCAAAACCAGCTGTTCTCAGGAATACCAGATTTTAGAGTAATCCTGATGGACTTCAGGTCAATTAAAAATTTATAAAACAAAATAAACTGGAACTGAGTCTTACTTAGTCTTACTAATACTAACCATGGTCTGCTACACAATACAGTTGAAGTGAAAAAATCCCACCTAATTTTCTGTGCCTATAACAACTCTGGCCAGAATTTCCTCTAGGACAGGAAATTAACTACTTATCTTCAAAAAAAAAATCTCTAAAAGAAACTACTTAAATTTAAAAGAGAAAATCTATACATTTTTAAAGTCTGCTTTAAGAGAAATTAGTCTATGTCATAGTGTCTGGTGGCAAATGAGTCCATACAAAGTTGGAGGGAGATGCCCAAAACCTGGAGGATAGTTCAGATACTTAGATGTTGACAGAAGGAAAATTATCTGGAGAAGGTATGAGGAAACTAGCCCGTATAGAAAGAGTTTGGCTGTCAATTGCAGTTACAATTATGATGTCATTTTCTTAAGAAATATCTAGTATTGTGGTAGCAATCCTTTCCCAGAATTGTTATCTAGCTTGTGGTAAATGACATAGTGGTCTCATTTAACAAACTACAAGGCCACTAGCAAGGGATGATTGCATTTTATCCTTCAGCATCTCTTTCAGAAAATGAAAAATTCCATGTGCCAAACTCTGGAAAGAAATCGAGTCATAGAATAACCTGAGCAGGAATGGACTCACAAGGATCCTGGCACTGCACAGGACAGCTTCAAGAATAACATTGTGTGCCTGAGAGCATTGTCCAAACACTACTTGAGCTCTGTCAGGCTTGGTGCTGTGACCACTTCCCTGAGGAGTCTGTTCCAGCATCTAGCCACTGAACAATCATTTTCTAATATCCAACCTAAACCTTCCCTGACACAACTTCAGGCCATTCCTTCGAGTCCAGTCACTGGTCACTACAGAGAAGAGATCAGTGCCTGCCCCTCTGCTTTTCCTCATGAAGAAGTTGTAGACTGCAATGAGGTCTCCCCTAAGCCAAGTGACCTCAGCTGCTCCTCCTATGACTTCCCCTCTAGGCGCCTCACCATCTTCACAAGCCCTCCTTTGGACGCTCTCTAGTAGCTTATATCTTTATTGTATTGTGGTGCCCAAATCTGCATGTAGGACTCAAGGTGAAGCCACCTCAGTGCAGAGAAGAGCAGGACACCTTGCCCAGCCGGCAATGCTCTGCCTGATGCACTCCAAGACACAGTTGGTCCTCCTGGCTGCAAAGGCACGGCTGACTCATACTCACCTTGTCATCTGCCAGGACCCCTTTCCACAATGCTGCTTTCCATCCTCTTGTTCCCCAGTCTACACACACAACCAGGGTTGTCCCATCCCAGGTGCAGAATCTGGCACTTGCTGTTGTTAAACTTCATATGGTTGGTGATTGCCCATCTGTTATGATCCGGTTTAAACCCAGAACACCAAAGAAAATTAAGTCTCTGTGTATAAAACGGAAAGAACTTTGAAAGTTCAAAATATATCCAAAAAACATGATTAAAACCAAACAGGGTTAGATGTTGGTGCCAAAAAATTGATGTATTTTATTCAATAGTAAAAGAGGCAAAGAGAAAGAGAGAGAGAAAGAGAGAGAGAAAGAAAGAAAGAAANTGGAGGGGGAGGGCAGGGAGAGAGTGACAGGGGTTAGGTGGAAGCATATCACCCTTTCGAGGGTCTCAATGATGTCTCGTTTCTCCCCTCCATCTGGTCTTCTTGGTGGTCAGGGTCCCCCGCTGCTGCCACCGCATCATGCCCTGCCAAAAAATATAGAATCCAGTGGATTAATATACACTTTGGGCCAGGTGGGAATGTCCAGGTGCCTCCCCTGCAGGGGGCCAGTTTGACACTGACCCTTGCAACACTGTGGATTTGTTGCATCATCTGCAGTGCTCTCGTTCAGGGTCTGGGGACCCCTTGAGTGGGGGCTTTTGATAGGCCATGACACCCCCTTCTGCTGTGGATAAGCTTTTTCCCCAGGATGAAGGGCCCCTGCAGCTGAGCTGGTCTGTGCAGTGGAGTGTGGGAGGTCACTGCCTCTCACCAGAGGCTTTCTCACCACACGCCCAAATTCTCTTTCCCCCCATCCTCTGGTGCAAGGGTCTGTGCCAACCTGGCAACTGATAGCCCTGGGGCTGCAGTCTCCACTCCGAAGTTGTTAAGCTTGTGCTCTGTGAATGTCCCCAGCTCTGAGATGTTATATTCATCAGCAAATGGTGTAGGGCCTCAGTCAGGAGGCGTGTGGTGGTCTTCTCTGCGGCTTTTGTAATACAGTTTTGCTATAATAAGCGAAAGTCCTTCATGAAAATATTTAAGTCATAAACGATAATATTTCAGTCTCCGTCACCATCTCTCTAATTTGTGTATGTCTCTCTGCAGGGTCTCACTGCCCTCGAGGAAGTCCACAGCTCTTCCCAATTTAGTATCATTGGCAACTTACTTAATATTGCTTCAACTCCAACATCCAAGTCATTTATGAAGATGTTAAGGAGAACGGGGCCTAAGATGGAGCCTTGTGGAATCCCACTAGTGACAGGACACCAGTTTGATGTCACTCCATTCACTATAAGCCTTTGTGCCCAGCCCATAAGCCAGTCGTTCACCCATCACATGCTGTGTTTATACAGTTGTGTGTTGGACATTTTGTCCAGGAGGATAGTATGAGACACAGTATGGAAAGCTTTACTGAAATCCAAAAAGATTACATTACCTGGCTTCCCTTGATCAGTTAAGATCATTACCTTGTCATAAAAGGAAATTAAGTTTGACAAGCAGGACTTTCTGCTCATGAAGCTGTGCTGGCTGTGACCAATGACAAGTTTTTCAGTACCTCTCAATATAATCTTCTCCATAATTTTCCCAGTCACTGAAGTCAGACTTACAGGCCTGCAGTTTCCAGGGTCATCCTCCTTGTCCTTCTTGAAAATTGGGACAATGCTATCCAGCTTCCAGTCAACTGGAATCTCTCCAGATTCCCAAGAATGTGCAAAAATCATTGAGAGGTCCCTCTGATTCAAAAGTGTTCCTATACCAGCCTTGGAGACGTGTTGGTCTGACGAGTCTGCCTGTTCCTTTTGATATTCTTATTTGCTACAGGAAGGATCAAGGAAAACAATACCTGTGCTTCTGATCTTTCAAACGGTCTTCCCAAGGCCCTGAAATCTTTGGTTATCCTTGGACTTCTTTTTGTTATCTTATCTCTGCCAACTTGAAGGACCAATATGGATCAGAGGGCCCTGTTAAACTGTAGAGTTTTCCAGTAATGTCCCTTACCCAAACCCCTGGGAGACAACAGACTTCCCTGGGGGCTGGGTCCAGTCTGCATATCAGGTTCTCCGTTCCCCTCAGAAGAGGATCACCTACGACAACTACCCTTCTTTTTCTCATAACAGAGGAGGTCATGATGGGGGGGTAGGCTGTGTTGCCCTAGGTGGCCCCTTTATCCCAGAAAGATTTTCACCCACCTCATCAGTTGATTGTCCTTCTGGTTCCAGAGCCTCAGACATTTTGTAAAAGGTGCCAGTCCTACCTGTCTCTATTAAGTTTTCAGGAGGAGAAGCCTTCTTCCTACCTGGGCAGTGACCAGCTTCCAGCTTTCAGGTTCAACAGATCCTTGACTAACTACTTGACAGGGCTCCAAATCCACCTGCATCTCCATTACAGCAGAGGTTTGAGACTCTGAGAGTGTAGCACCTTGAGAATAACCCATCAAACTCTTACTCATTTTCTTAAATACTGCACAACCTGTTCACTTCCTCCTGTAGTTTCTTCACCTGATGACACAGCTCATTAACAACAGCACACCATCTGAAAAGGACTGACTGTCAGCCCCAATCTCATGGAAAGTCATTAGGCACTCCTGGCAACCTGAGACCTGGAGAGCTACATCTACCATCAGAAGGCTGGAGGCCTCTGACACAACTGGTGCAGTGCCTCCAGCAGCTACATATTAATGTGCTCTGCAGCATGCCAAAACCACACTTGAGGGAGCATACACTACTAGGAATGGGAATGAAAAGATCTCTTTGATCCCTTCTTCACCAACTACGTAGTCTGTTCGCTGCCTCTGTTGGCTGTTCCCAGTTGGTTGAAGAGGAGCTATTTCTGCTTGAACTGTTTAACAATTGCTGTCCCATGCCCTGACTGATGTGCTGTGCTGTGTTTGCCCACCCTGGCTGACATGCTGAACTCCTGATTGCCTGGGGTCCCTACAGGCCCCTTATGAGAAAGTGCAAACAGCTGCTGTCCCTGCTGCTTCTGCCCATGCTGAGGCAGCTGATCTAGGGGAAAATGCCAGCTCCACATGGGTCTCTGGCAGTAGAAATTCACCCTGCTCACTGCAATCCCCTGCTGCACTGCAGAATCCCTGAAAGATTCTTTCAGCAGTCCTAACAGCAGGTTTGTGTTTGCTACTTGGTCTGCTCTTTGGTGGGGCTTGTCAAAGATGACTTGGTCCTTGAAACCATTTTGGTCTTATTATGGAAGTATTTCACTAGATTGTCTGGTTTAAGTATTCATTTACTGGGTTTTTTTAAATTGCATACAAATAAGAAATATGCCATCAGATTAAATACTTTGCAAGTACTCAGTTTCATAAAAATAACAACTTTACAATATTCAGTATTTCCTCACTCAATAGTACAATTTCAGTACTACTACAGATGGAAACCAAAATGGAAAATTTTAATACACAAACACATTTTTATTAGGAACCAGTAATTGCTATATGCTCACAGCTTCTTTTTAAAAAATACTCTGATGTAAACTTATTTCATTTACTTAATTCTAAAGTCAAGAGCTATTAACATCTTTATTAAAAAATAATGTTTTCTAGAGTTTCCAAACTCATAGTAGTTCTCAAAAGGCTTTTAAATACCAAAACCTTAACTGCAAAATAGAGTTTTGACGGAAGAAAATAAATTAGTTTCTGGAATAAAAGATTACTCTTTTTTTCCCAACCTTACTCTAAAAGAACTCAGTTTTTGTGGTGAGATCCAAGTTTAAAGCCCTGCTATGCAGAAATGGTTCCCAACATCTATTCACAAATCAAGAAAATTCCAGAAAAATAGAGTAGCTTTATTGAAAGTACATTGTTTGTCTAAATCTTATGAGAGAATCTTTTCCATGTCGTTTAACTCCAAAATGCGGGGGGGGGGGGAAATGGGAAAATGACACCTATGCCAAATGATATGCAACAACCCCAAGCGTAACAAGCCCTTCGTCAGACCCACTATGGGTAACTGTAATGTATAACATTAACCTTCATTAAAGACATCAAAAGCAGTGAGCCTTTGCTTTAAATAAATAAATTATACATTAATCACACACATAACATACTAATTGTGTAACAACAACAACAACATAGTAATCTTAAGAAAGCCTAATTGGTTTTGCTGTCCAAAGGGCTAAATGTTACACATAAGGTCTGATGTAGGCAATCCATGTTAATTTAAGAGATGCTTAAAAAGGAGATATGCAAGATACGATTATCATTCCAATGAAGAAAAATTGGACTAATTGTTTAGAATATAATTTGCTAGACTATCAGCTTTTTACATTCAATTTTTTATGCTCACCTTGCAAGCTGGCTAAGGTTCTCTAATAACTGAGAGGGAAACAATTAAGAGTAAAAAAACTAACCCAGAAAAAGACCCATATATTTGTAACTTTTTTGAAATATTTAAGATGATGTTCTTATAAATGAGACATTCAAAATTTCAGAAGTTTTAAACAGAAAATTCATTTCATTCTTACAGCACTTGGAAATACTGCTATTTTTACAGAAGATGTGCCTTATCCATGCATGTTTCTGCTATTAAAACAAAAAGTCACTACAATATTGGAAGTATGTATATGAATGCTAAATGTTGTTACAGGAAATTCACTCGTGATTAAAAATTCTCTCATTATGTCACTAAAATTTTGGGAGAAGAAGTTATATTGAGCTTTAATAGTGAGAATAGGAGGCTCTTTCTCTTGACCAGGTCAATTTTTTTTAACACTATTATCTTTAGAAGTGTCCCAAATTATATTATGTTACTTACTATATATTTCATAACACACTCTAAATTTCAGTGTATACTCCTCTACCTACAATTTTCTACTGTAAGCCTTAAATTTGCGAATTCATGAGCCATATCTTTAGAAGTCATTGATACTGTATTAATGTGAGTGTGTATTTGTTGCCATTTATGTGGGTATGCATACGGATATACGTATACACATACATATGTACATATGTAGTGTATATATGTGCTCTGTGTCTGTGCAGTTTTGGAGAATACACCTTCAGCCTTGTTACAAGACCTTGGCCCACAGACCATCAGCTGACTCACCTCTCTTGAGCAGTTGTAAATGATCGGATATATTTCTCACTAACAAAGAGGGGAAAAGGTATTGGTGCTCAGGGATACTGACTCAAAAATAAACAAACAAATAAAATTAAAGGTCCACAAAATAGAGGGGGGGTTTTAATCATAAAGTAAAAACTACCTAAGTGGAAACACTGAAAGAACTCTTAAAATAAATAAATAAAAAGCTTCTTTGGAAAGTGCTTATTTCCCTGCAAAGCATTCAAAATATGGAAAGCAAAATAAGGTTGTATGATTTCGGGTCCAAATTTGAGAAATAATAAATCACCTTGGAACAAAAACAAAAAACCTGTCCAGTTTTCTTTTGCTGCTTGGTTTCAAATATCTAAGAATATCATTACTAACAAAACATTGACCAGTTTGTAGCAAGTAGCTCTCAGATGAATTTTGATGGGTTTTTAGACATATTGTATAAGGATGCAGAGATGCAGCTGAGTTTCAGTAGCTGGGTAAATTGTTACTTTTTCAATCTCAATCAAATTCAGCAATGGCACCTGCAAAATATAACAGTTTAAGATCTTGATGTATGAAACTGAGCACAATGTACAATTTTAGTGTAGCTTGAAACTTAAGAAAAATACAAACTTCTTTGTAACAATATTCACATATGGAAAATAGATATCTTTGAAAAAATAAACGAGCTCTTCAGAAAACCAAAAGCAAACATTCTATTAAGAGAATGCTGTTTTCTGTCATTAAACACCTAAATAATGAAGTAGACACAAAAACATATTCACAAGAAGTCAAAAACTGGGAGCCAGTAAAGACACCATTTAATTTGACCACGGGATTTCTAGATGGTTTTAAAAAGTGGTAATAGTCAACTTAAAGGGCTACCAAAACCCTCAGTTAAAAGGGAAACAGCAAGTCATAAGAGGGAGAGTGACTAAATCTATATTATTTATTTGTGTCATTTCACATGAAATATATTTGAGTTTTTTAAAACAGATTTCAAAACAGAGACAGTTCAAAGGACAGCCATGAAAATGATCCAGAGATTGCAAACACAAACTACAATGAGAAGCTGCAGATTTCAACTCGCTCAAAACCAGGTAGAAGGCAGAAGAGATATTTATTGTTGTGTGTATGTATTTAAACGCAAATAATTTTATAGGACAGATGCTTTAACTTAGGTAAACTTGACATTAAAAAAACCTGCTTAGCAGGATTAGCATAATGACAGTGCAAGAAATTCCAGATTTGAAAAAGTGATTCAAGGAGGTTGATGAAATGTTGGAATAACTGTGTCAGTAAGGTGGCGGATATACCACCTAACAGATCATTTCTGGTGAAAATTATTGCTTTTCTAAACTAGCATGTGACTGTGCTACTAAGAAGATCTCTATCCTGAAAATGCTCTGGTGTTAATCCCAAGTGAATGAATCAGTGGATTAAGATCACTGCCTTCATCTGTGAATACTAACAATTTGTGCCATGTAATAAGAACTGCATGCCTTCTGGTTTAAGTGTATCACTTTGACAACATATTGCATCTTCTAGAAGAATATTTTGGCTTCTCAACTGTTGGGTTTTTTTTTGTTTTTCTGAGCATAACATCATGATAATAAAGAGAGCTCACAGTTATTGTCTGAAAGAGTGCAGAAAACCCTGTCACGCTTCAGTCCAATGTTTTTTGCTCACGGATTCGGAGGAACTGAAGTTAGAAAGGAAGTCCCCTAGTTCTTAGAGTTAAAATTACCCATGGAAATTAAAAATGTATAAGCCGATGATTCTTTGTTGCTTTATTTTTCAACTATTTTCAGTGAGCTCTGTAGCTATTTCTCCTGACCCCTCGCATGACAGGGCATACGAATGCTATCTGGATTTCTCAGAACCAGCAATTTCATGGCAGTTGAAAGCAATCCCAACATTTTATTGCTGCACCAACTGTCTTGGGGTGACTTTATCATGTGTATCCCCTATCATCGCTCTATGCCCAGACATGATTCCTGTGCCTTTCTGGGCCTTTAAACTGAGCTCAAGAGAGGGGAGAGAGAGAAGAAAAGGGCCAGATGAACTTTTCAAAGCAGTCTGTGCTTCAAGGTCACTACTCCTCTGCGTTCCTCTGCTGTGGGGAGAAGAGGGGAGGAAGCACCCTTCCTGCTTTTCAGCCAGCTTTTTCGGCTCTGCTTCTTTGGAGAGAGATGGAGAGTTAAACCTTATTTTTCTGGGACTTTGGGTTCTTTTTTCTTCTCTTCTGGACTGGTTCAGAACACCAGAACATCAGAACCCTGCCGGGGGACCTTCCACCGGCCTGGAGGGGGGCCCCCCACGCCGACCCAGCTCAGAGAAGGAGGAGAGAGACCACACCCACAGAAGGACTCTAAAATCTTTCAGGTTTTCTCTCTACAGCAAGANGTAGGTAGGTAAATAGATAGATAGATAGATAGATAGATAGATAGATAGATAGATAGATAGATAGATAGATAGATAGATAGATAGATAGACAGACAGACAGACCGACTGACCTACCAATGGCAAAATAAAAAGAACAGAAATTGCAACATCTACCCTAATTACTGAAGCATAGACTCATGGATTCATTTAGGTTGAAAAAGACCTTTACAATCACCAAGTCCAACTGTTAACCTAACACTGCCAAGTCCACCAATAAACCATGTGCTCTACACTTCTTTTAAATACCTCAGTCATGTCCCTGGGCAGCTTGTTCCAATGCTTGATAACTCTTTTCATAAAGAAATTGTTCCTAATATACAATCTTAATGTCCCCTGATGCAACTTGAGGCCAATTCCTCTTGTCCTGTCACTTGATATCTGGGAGAAGTGAACTCAGTGCATCTTCCTTTCAGGCAGTTGTAGAGAGTGATAAGGTTTCTCCTGAAACTCCTTTTCTCCAGGCTAAACAACCCCAGCTCCCTCAGCCACTCCTCATAACACTTGTGCTCCAGACACTTTTCCAGCCTGTTGCCCTTCTCTGGACACTCTCCAGCACCTCAGTGTCTTTCTTGTACTGAGGGACCCAGAACTAGACACTGGACTTGAGGTGCGGCCTCTCCAGTGCCACCGAGTACCGGGAATGATCACTGCCCTGGTCCTGCTCAGTGCCACTGAGAACAGGGGAATGATCACTGCCCTAGTCCTGCTGGCCACACTATTGCTAATACAGGCCAGGATGCCACTGACCTTTTGGCCACTTGAACACAATTTGTCTCACATTCAGCTGCTGCCAACCAGCACCCCCAAGTCATATTTCACCATGCAGTTTTCCAGCCACTCTGTCCCCAGCCTGTAGTGTTTCAGGGGGTTGTTGTGACCCAAGTGCAGCACTTGACACTTGGCCTTGCTCACCCTCATACGACTGGCCTTGGCTGATTGATCTGGCCTGTCCAGATTTCTCTGTAGAGCCTTTCTATCTTCCAGCAGATCAACACTCCTGCCCAGCTTGGCATTGTCTGCAAACTGACTGTGGGGCACTCAAATAATTCTCTTGTCCAGTTTGTTGATAAAGATATTAAACAAGAGTTTGTTGATAAAGATGTTAAACTGGTCCCAGTACTGAGTTCTGGGGAACACCACTTATGACTGGTTGGGCATTGTTTGTCAAGAAAATTATTGCAACAGTATTATTAACCACCCAGTATTGAAAAATATGAGTAAAAATAGGACCACTTGTTTAACAAAGCTGATTTTGATGAAGTGTTTCTGTGGTGCTGAATTGAAGATTGTAGTTATGAGACTGAACAAAAATGTTTCAGTTATACTGTCTGGAATTGTGTCACAGTCAATGTATACAAATGCAATTAGAATGTTCCACTTATACCTTATATTACTGTTATTAATAGAACTGCTGTGTGGGCTAGAAATAGTTTGACTATTTTCCGTCCCATGTGCATTTTCAAGACCGTGTGCTTTTTTCAAAATAATATATAAATACAACAGTTTTGCTAAATAAAATTTCTATACTAATTTTTGACTATTGTTTTTATAGCAACTTTTCATAACCCATGACTATAACTCTTATGTTTATAATAAATAACAACACATATGTTTATAATGAATAACATCAAATATTGTCCCTATATCACTGTTATGATCCAGTTGTTATTA